>CM042420.1:12042040-12427040 GCA_023634145.1 Thymallus thymallus
CTTCAGCACCCTGCCCCCTCCCCTCAGACGATCCTGCAGGTGAAGAAGCCGGTTGTGGAGGTCCTGAACTGACGTGGTTGCACGTGGTCTGGGTTTGTGAGGCCGGTTGGACGTACTGCCAGATTCTCTAAAACAACGTTGGAGTTGGCTTATGGTAGAGAAATGAACATTGAATTCTCTGGCAACAGCTTTGGTGGACATTCCTGCAGTCATCATGACAATTGCCCGCTCCCTCAAAACTTGAGACATCTGTGGCATAATCTATGCTTCAAGATTGTTTTGATCACGTGGACTGGGATATGTTCCGGGTAGCCTCTAAGAATAACATTGATGTATACACGGACACAGTGACTGAGTTCATCAGATAGTGTATAGGGGCTGTTGTTCCCACTGTGACTATAATAACCTACCCAAACCAGAAACCATGGATAGATGGCAGCATTCGCGCAAAACTGAAAGCGCGAACCACCGCATTTAACAATGGCAAGTTGACTGGGAATATGTTTGAATACAAACAGTGTAGTTATTCCCCCCCGTAAGGCAATCAAACAGGCAAAACGGCAGTAAAGTGACAAAGTGGAGTTGCTCAGACGTATGTGGCACGGTATACAGACTATCATGGATTACTAAGGGAAAACCAGCCACATCGTGGACACATAAGTCTTGCTCCCAGACAAGCTAAACACCTTTTTCTCCCGCTTTGAGGATAACACAGTGCTACTGACGCAGCCTGCTACCAAGGACTGTGGGCTCTCCTTCTCTGTGGCCAACGTGAGTAAGACATTTAAGCGTGTTAACCCTCAAGGCTGCGGGCCCAGATGGCATCCCTAGCCGCGTCCTCAGAGCATGCGCAGACCAGCTGACTGGAGTGTTTACGGACATATTCAATCTCTCCCTATCCCAGTCTGCTGTCCCCACTTCCTTCAAGATGTCCACCATTGTTCCTGTACCCAAGAAAGCAAAGGTAACTGAACTAAATGACTATCGTCCCGTAGCACTTCTGTCATCATGTCACCTCTACATTACCTGACACCCTAGACCCACTTAAATTTGTATACCGCTCCAATAGATCCACAGATGATGCAATCGCACTGCACACTGCCCTATTCCATCTGGACAAGAGGAATACCTATATAAGAATGCTGTTCATTGACTATAGCTTAGCCTTCAACACCATAGTACCCTCCAAGCTCATCATTAAGCTTGGGGCCCTGGGTCTGAACCCCACCCTGTGCAACTGGGTCCTGGACTTCCTGACGGGCCGCCCCCAGGTGGTGAAGGTAGGAAACAACACCTTCACTTCGCTGATCCTCAACACAGGGGCCCCACAAGGGTGCGTGCTCAGCCCCTCCTGTACTCCCTGATCACCCATGACTGCATGGCCCAGCACGCCTCCAACTCAATAATAAAGTTTGCAGACGACTCAACACTAGTAGACCTGATTACCAACAATGACGAGACAGCCTACAGGGAGGAGGTGAGGGCCCTGGTGGATTGGTGCCAGGAAAATAACCTCTCCCTCAACGTCAACAAAACGAAGGAGCTGATCGTGGACTTCAGGAAACAGCAGAGGGAGCACCCCCCTATCCACATCGACGGGACCGCAGTGGAAAACATAGAAAGCTTCAAGTTCCTCGGCGTACACATCACTGACAATCTGAAATGGTCCACTCACACAGACAGTGTGGTGAAGAAGGCGCAACAGCAACTCTTCAACCTTAGAAGGCTGAAGAAATGTGGCTTGTCCCTTAAGACACTTACAATCTTTTACAGATGCACAATTGAAAGTATCCTATCGGGCTGTATCACGATCATCAAGGGCATCGACCACCCGAGCCACGGCCTGTTCAACCCGCTATCATCCAGAAGGCGAGGTCAGTACAGCTGCATAAAAGCTGGTACAAAGAGACTGAAAACAGCTTCTATCTCAAGGCCATCAGACTGTTAAATGGCCATCACTACTCGGCTACCACCCGGATACTCAACCCTGCACCTTAGAGGCTGCTGCCCTGTATACATAGACATGGAATAACTGGTCGCTTTAATAATGGAACACTAGTCACTTTAATAATGTTTACATATTTTACTCATCTCATATGTGTATACTGTATTCTATTCTACTGTATTTTAGTCTATGCCACTACTGCATTGCTCGTCCTAATATTTATATATTTCTTAATTCCATTCTTTATTTTTAGATTTGTTTGTATTGTTGTGAATTGTTATATACTACTGCACTGTTGGAGCTAGGAACACAAGCATTTCGCTACACCCGCTATAACATATGCTAAATATGTGTATGTGACCAATAAGATTTGATTTGATTTGATTATCTTGCCAAAGGATAAAATGCTCACTAACAGTGATGTAAACAAATTTGTGCACAAAATTGAGAGGATTAAGCTTTTTGTGCGTATGGAACATTTCTGGTATCTTTTATTTAAGCTCATTAACATGGGACCAACACTTTACATGTTGCGTTTATAAAACTGTGGGTTTGTACAAACTGTCAGAAACCATCTCGGGGAAGCTCATCTGCGTGCTCGTCGTCCTCACCAGGGTCTTGACCTGACTGCAGTTCGGTGTCGTAACCGACTTCAGTGGGCAAATGCTCAGCTTCGAGGGCCACTGACGGCGTCGTGGAGAAGTGTGCTCTTCACGGATAAATCACGGTTTCAACTGTACCGGGCAGATGGCATGTATGGTGTTGTGTGGGCGAGCGGTTTGCTTATGTCAACATTGTGAACAGGGTGTCCCATGGTGGTGGTGGGGTTATGGTATGGACTGGCATAAGCTACGGACAACTAACTCAATTGCAATTTATCAATAGCAATTTCAATGCAAAGAGATACCGTGATGAGATCCTGAGGCCCATTGTCGTGCCATTCATCCGCCGGCATCACCTCATGTTTCAGCATGAAAATGTATGTTGCAAGAATCTGTACACAATTCCAACTCTATAATCAACTCTATGCGAAGAAGATGCGTCGCGCAGAATGAGGCAAATGGTGGTCACACCAGAAACGGACAGTTTTTCTGATCCACGCCCCTACCTTTTTTTTACGGTATCTGTGACCAACAGATGCATATCTGTATTCCCATTCGTGAAATCCATAGATTAGGGCCTAATGAATTTATTTAATTTGACTGATTTCCTTATATGAACTGTAACTCAGTAAAATCTTAGAAATTGTTGCATGTTGCGTTTATATTTTTGTTCAGTGTATATAATATATTTTCCTATGATTAATGATTACTGCTTACCCATTTATCCTTCTTTCATCCCCCTAACATCCCATTTCAGGGAGTTACTTTGCCAGGGATGCCAAATACTCCCACAATTACACTGGCCAATCAAATATGAGGTACATGTTTGTCTGTCGTGTGTTGGTGGGAGATTACACCAAAGGGCACTCCAGCTACCTCCGGCCCCCCTCGAAGGACGGCGGGGACACCATCTTCTACGACAGCTGTGTGGATGACGTCTGCAACCCCTCCATCTTTGTGGCGTTTGAGAAGCACCAGGTGTACCCGGAGTACCTCATCCATTATGGTGAGGATGTCCCTTGTTCGCAAGTCTACCAGCCATACTACACTCCAGCTCCTGTACCTGCTCCAGCTCCAGTACCTAAATCTGCACCCGCGCCTAGACCAGCACCAGCACACAGACCAACGACCTACCCAGCACCTATACCTGCACCAATATACAGACCAGCACCAGCCCCTGCACCTAAACCTGACAACTCCTGTGTCATTAGTTGAGGCTAACTGTGAGGTGTGAACTGGGAAACCTTTGATATTAAACTGAGGCAAAAACTTGTACGATTAGAAGTTTTGTTCATTTTATGAATATAATCAATTTGTTTTCTTTGCCTTAATCACAATTGTTTTCAAATTTAGAGAAGTATAATTTTGTTGATTGAAGTAGCACTTTATTAAATCCTATGAACACACCAGAATAATTAAATTAAGCCCAAGTGATGAACTTTATTACAAAACAAAATGATCATACAATTTGAGATCTAATGAAAAACATAGAATTAGATGTGGGGTTTTTTAATGATGGAAATCCTTTCACGATTAAAACCAATTATGTATATAAACCCTGGATGACAGACAGGGGGAGCTGTTTTGAAGCCACTGCACAGCCTTTATTTGTACTCCTCTACCATTGTAAAAAAAGATTTTGGAAGCTATAGAAATTCATTTATTAATGTCTAGTATATTGTATTACATACACCTTAATGCATACTTTATACTCTAAACATTTAAATATATATACAAACATTTTCTTTAAAGTATACTTTTTTGGAGAGTACTAATGCTACTGTCCCCACTACAACAAATAAATACTTAAATAAATGTAATTTTGTCCTTGAAACATTCTGTGGAATTCCATTCATTCCTATAGACAGGTTGGCTGACAACATCATATAAATTATGCATGCGCATTGATGTGGCCGGAAGCTGTGCTTTGTTATGATTCTGAATGGTCAGATTGCTGGCAACAGTGACAAGAGGCTGTTGTGTGGGGAATCGTATGTGGCTCATTTCAGCTAGATTGATATCATGTCTTGTTTTGAGGTGTTTTGACTGATTGCTAATATGGGTAAGATTCACTAGCTAGCTAACCAACAACAATAACAATGTATTTGAGAGACAACAAGTGCTCATTGTGCAAATGTATTTATGTTTTCAATAAACATTTGGAGACATATTAAAGTTAACATGTTGTCAACAATCTAAGCCAACCCTGTCTATTTTGCCCCATAGTTGTGCACACATCGGTTTTGTTGCTAAACAACCAACCCATCTATGAGGACTGCTCCTTCTGAGGAGCACCAATATGGCAGACGGTGGTTCAAAAGCCTCTCATTGGCCAATACATAGAAAACACAATCTAGGGTTTGTATACATCATCAGTAAAAACAAGTGACCGGGTCCAAAAATCTAACTTGTCCTCGTATAATTGTCTTCGTTCAGGTCGTGGCCCAATGTTTTGGACCTGTGAAGCAGGGTGTCAATTGGGTATGGCAGAGTATTGTAGTTGCCATGCCCTGCCTAGCTCAACACCAACAATTTAAAATTGGCAAATGTAGTTTAAGGGTAGAGGGCTGGCTTTAGGAACATGCGAAAAGCTCAGAGCAGGGCTGGGAGGCTGTTTGCCCGGATAGCTTGCTTTAGGACTAAGGCTAGCTGGCTTTAGGACTATGGACAGAGAGAGCATCGACACAGCTCTCCAGTGAACAGTGCAACTTTTCTCTCAAAACAATGCAGATCTGGAAGACGGCTAAGTAACTGCTCATTGACTTGACATGTAACTAAACTAGAGTTGTTGACCCCTGTGCTGAGCTAGTGCGTAGTATCTAATTGCTGTATTACATATTTGTAGAATGTTAAGTCCCCTATTGACTGAGGTGAATGAAGCTACAGCAGCCAAGGTGATAATGGCTGGAGTAGATTAGTTTAAATGACGCCCCTCCCATGAAGACCTCAACCCCCTGGGTGCTTCATCCTCATTCTTCATTGAAGAAGTTACAGCTTGCTCAGGTTTATCACTAGGGGGTGCTATCCAACCAACCAACTATGTGGGTCTCATACCCTACCGCGCTGAAGGAGGCCCCACATCAATAGTTCTATATCTTATCCCATAATAAGTCCCATATCTTCTCTTGCTGATAAAGGTTGCCGCCATGCTGATTTAAAATTGTTGCCTACACAGCTATCTAGCATTAGGTGGACAACTTTTTCATAACAGAAGTCCATTTTGTGTTAACTGTCGCTGTCAACTACTTCATAGTCCTGACATGGAATTGTACAGGCATAATAATGACACTCAATGCTTTTTAAAATACTGTATGTTGCGAACTCAACAGAGCCCAACAATGAGATAAATATAAATCGGTTGAAATTAATGCCACTTAGCCCAAAGGCCGGCAGAGAGCGATATAATGGACTCAGTTTCGTTAGTTTCGTTTTTACCTAAAGTTCGCCAGAAATAGAAAGTGAAAGTGATGCTGCCATATTCCAGTTATGTCGCGTCTCTTCCATAGTATTTTTCCCCAAGGCTGTGGATAGTCAATGAGATCGATAAAGTAAGTGAAATCTTTGCTTACAATAAATACATATTAGGCTATATGCAGTGTTTTGGATTCACACAAAAATACACTATGTCTGCAGGTGCATGCAGTTCACCAAAAAATGCACCCCTAATGTTAGTCGAGTTTCTCAAAGTTAAGTAAACTCAGCTATGTAAAAATGTATGATGACTATCCAGTTCTTGATTTGTATTTCACTCACAGGGAGAAGGGCCTCTTGACTTCTTAACTCAATAACGTTATTCCAGCAAAAATATTAGCTAAAACGATAGCCCTGATGTCGAGCGGTAGTTGGAGACCAACTTTCAGGAGTAGGTCACAAGGTAGGGTTGGACTATATGCATTTGGTGGAAAGTAGACATTGTTTTACACTATTCCCTATAACTGAACCCTACTGAGCCGCTATAGCAGGGATCATCAACTAGATTCAGCCGCGGGACGATTTCCGGGTGGCCGGAACATAATTACAAATAATTTTACTGCAAATTGACCTCAAGAAATCCAAACAGATATAATATTTGACTAAAGGTAATAATTTCAAACCTTGCTTACATTTGTATACGATCACATCTCTCTCTATTATGCATGGGAATATTTGGGAACAGGTTTCTCAATTTAAAATCACTTGGAGCTGATCTCCAGGTGTTTTTACAATATTTTATGTCCAACAATAAAAATGTCATTTATTTATTTTTGCTTATAAACTGGGGGTACAAATAAAACCACCCGCGTGCTGCTAGTTGATGAACCGTGCGCTATAGTGTCCTGAGTTTTCCCTGTTCCAAATCACATGGTCAGGAATCAGCAGTAGCATCACTGCACTTTACACGCACACATTGCATTGACCAATATGGTCACTAGCACAGGAGTCTGCTGACGGGAGGATGACTGATAATAATGGCTGGAAGGGAGTTAATATAAATTGCATCAAACAAATAGCATTTGATAGCATTCCACTGATACAGCTCAAGCCATTATCATGAGCCCGTCCAGCCTAAATGAAGGTGCCACCAACCTCCTGTGAGGCTATAATACATGATGATTACTTAACTGTCTGTATAGAATTGTTGAACATGTTTTTCTGATCATATTGATGCCCATAGGCCTGAGAGGTCTGATAAACTATGGCCTGTCATGTTGTGTGAACGCTCTGCTGCAGTCCTTCTCTGCCAACTGGGAACTGGTAGACCTGCTAGACAAGTAAGCCAGGTGGCAGGTTACACTACTTCACTAATAAGAATCAACATGTAACAAATACATTAGTTAGATAGATAGATAGATAGGTACTTTATTGATCCCCCGGGGGGGAAATTTCATCAACTTACTTGTATTTAACAGGCTGCTTGTGGGAAAGCATTGAGTGCTGGGTGTGTTATGGTTCTTAGTTGGAGTCCAGTTGACCAGTACAAGGAGAGTGTCCCTCTGCGGCTGAAGAATGTGCTACTAGCCATGCAGAGTGACCAACCCCAGCCTGCTCCTCATCAAGACTTCCTGCACTGCCTGGACAGACATTTCATCCACAGTTTGAGTAATTTTCCTGTCATTACATAGAGAAAAAAAGCAACAACATGGGTCAATTTCACCCAACTCAAATTCTGACTTAAATTATGAATTACAAAGAATATTATTCTTCTGTCTGCAACTTTAACATTGACAAGAATGTGTTTCTCAGTCCATGTTCAGCAGGATGCAGATGAAGTATTCCTCTCCATTCTAAACCTTATCCAACAGAAGATGAGTGACAAGGCCTTGGTATGTGCTACTTAAATTGACATTATATTAGATCAACTAAAAAAAGAACAACGGGGACACAGAGAAAAAAAAGCATATTGGACATGATACGATAGGAAGTTTCTCTGTCTGTGTTCTCCATCCCCAGGCTCAGAAGATTCAGTCTCTGTACAAGGTTACCGTGGAGACGTACCTTCAGTGTATAGATTGTACATTCGTTGAATCTGGGACGAGCTTTCTGCTCAGCCTCCCCATGCACATAAAGGAGAGCCACAACTCCCTGGTGAGGGTTCCCTCGAACTTTGCTTGAGTTTTCTCTTATATTGGGATTCTGTTCAAAGTACTTAGGCCTGAATGTTATATTGCCCTTTTGAAAGCTGTCAAAGGGAGGATGTGGTTTAAAAAAAAATTTAAACTGAGTCTCTGTCTTTCCTATTCTGTGGTCTTCCAGGAGGACTGTATACGGTTCTTCTTCGAGCTTCAGGAGCTAAGGGACAGGGATAAGTGCTACTGTGAGAAGTGTGGAGAGAAGAAGCCATCCAAACAGGTCCGTTCTTTCTAACTGAAAAGATGTTCCATTGTAGAGACTGTTGTGATTTGCCTGTTCACTGAAATACTCCATCTTGTTTTTTCTTATTTAGGGCTTCAAACTCATCTCCCTGCCCCCTGTCTTGTGTCTTCACCTGAAGAGATTCCGTAGTTCCAATGGTTACACCAGGAAACTACACTGCAAAGTCACCTTCCCAGAAACTCTGAACATTTCTGAGATCTTGACAGCAGAGGCACTGTCACAAAGTTATGTACAGGTAGGTAGGCACATGTTTACCATATTCTTACTAATATACAACATTACTAATATACAACATTATGCACAAACAAACATGACACATGGGCCTACATAAACACAATTACATTTAATCACAACATCATTGGAGGGAAATAGTACAGCTGCACCGACAGACATCAAATTGTAATTGTTCATTCTTTCAGAGTGACAGCCAGTACAGTTTGTGTGCAGTCATAGTGCACTCTGGATATGCCTTGTTTGGACACTACACAGCATACATTCGTCACACGAAAGACCAGAGCTGGTACTACGCTAATGATAGTAATGTACGGCAGGTAAGAGAAAATGAGTGGATGAATGTTTACACCACTCAGCAAGTTTGTATTATACATATACTGTATGTTTCTTTGTTATCATTAAAAGTAAGATAACATTTGCACAAACACAGGTTAGCTGGGAGGAAGTACAGAACACCTATGGAGGAAGTCAACAGTAAGGATCTAACACAAAATGTTCAATTACTTCTTTTTAAGAATGGCGACAACTCTCAGTAATATACATGTTCAAGTCTGGAGGGGAAATGGCATCAGTTGACAGGTGTCTTATCCTTTGTTAACAGAGGGAACACAGCATATATGCTCTTCTATAGACGAACCCCAGAGGGAAAGCAACAGGCGTAGTCCTCAGGCTGACGGAGCTAAAGGGATAAAGAGTGGAGACTGGAGACTCGAGGACCAAACACAAGGTGCACTCACTCCAAGGTGAACTACCTATTGGAGGGGTTGTTGTTTTCATATAGCATTGGTGATGGAATTTATCTTGATGATTTTCATTTTAAAATGATGGGTAACGAGTCATTGTTTATGTGCAATTACATGTATTTGTTTAAGTATATTTGGTGTAGTGTGTGTGTATGTTTTGAGGTATTGTTTATGCTGGATACATTGGGAGCTTCATAGCACACTACTGAGCTTAGCTAAAAGGTGGAGGCAAAGACCTTTCACCCTGTCATCAGTACAGTCATCTTGTAAGCTTTAGAGGCCACACGTTCTGAAACCACTTTAAAACGGGTGGTTTGAAGAGAGTGCTGAGTTGAGGTATTCTGGGGGAAAACCTGAAAAGGCCATTGACTCATGGGTGATAATATTAGCCTGTCATGGAAAACATGTGACTCACCTTGTTTCAGAACAATTCGTTTATACTGTAGTTACCAGTATTCTGTTCTGTCTTGATTTCACTACCGATATCTGTCAATAAACAGTAATTTTCCCAGCAAGCATCTGACAATGTATCGCGTCTTTTTCCAGTTACTGAAGTGAGCCCTGCACGACCTAAAACACCCACCGTATGTGCTCTAGTCTCTCGCAATGCTTGACATGCATTGAAATGTTATTTTCATTTATAATCTTCTTCTCTGTTATTTTCTTATCTTCTATTTTCTTCTGTCATCTTTCTCTCACCACAGTCAGAAAAGGAGAGTGAGGGACAGAGAATATCCCCAATCCACCTTTTTCATCTCAACATGCATGTACATGTACAACTTGGTATAGGCCATCTGTCTGGGGAATCTCACACATAGTTAATAACAACTGTTCCCACTACCTTAGCCAAGAGACTGGGCACCAGTTGAAGTGGTGCCTGTGTGCTCGCAGCCTGCTTCGCACTGACAGAATGGATGTCTGCAAGGTGCCACAGGTAGTAGCCTACATGGGCATCTCCCACCCACAGTCAGCGGACAGTAGCAGAGTAATGCATTCAGTATGGACAGTGGTGATGTACAGTGCTTTTGCTGGCGTACCACGGTTCCTTTTAGATATTGCATTTCAAGAGTTGACGCTTGAGTCTACTCTCTTGATTGGCAGATAGATTTATTGGGGCTGCCCCCCGATAATGCTACTATACTTTTTAAATAAAATCCAATAAAATGTGATTTGTCACATGCTTCGTAAACAACAGGTGTAGACAAGCAGTGAAATTCTTACTTACTTCCAAACAATGGCAATGGAAAAATAATAAGATGAGGAATGAACAGAAAGGTGTGTTTGCATCTGGAGATCATAGATGAAATAACCGTTTTCAATTTCAGTACTTACAGCAGTAAAACAAGTAAGATGATAGACCTCGTTCTATTTATCTCTCTTTCTCTCCTATTATAGATGTAAATTAACGATTGATGCCCAGTTACAATGAGGCCAACACTAACCAGGTGTTATTGCATGAATGTCCCCTTATAATCACAGAATGTCTGGCTTGCCGTGACACCGCCCCCCATTCCCCCCCTCCCCGCCCCCCCCCCCCCCCCCCCCCCCCCCCCAACATGTGGCTCCTATTGCACGCTTAACTTACCTTAACATAGGCGACACATTAGCTCCTATTCATACGTGTGGCACACGCTACGTGTCTGCACCGCCATTGTTGAGCCTCCCAGTCTGTCGTCTGTCCTTTGTACTGTCATTAACCCCTGAACAGTAGACACCTTATGGGAGGCAACTTATGAACCATTCTTGTATTTGGAAGGTTTGAGGTGTATTGGTTACTGTATTGCGAGTACGTTATTTACTTTTCTACTTCTTGGCAAGGTGACATATCCCTTGGCAAGGTGACATATCCCTTGGCAAGGTGACATATCCCTTGGCAAGGTGACATATCCCTTGGCAAGGTGACAGTTATTGATCTGAGCTCCTGAAAGGGAAGAGGGAAGAGACAGCTTGCATGTTGCCCCGCTGAACTCATTGCTTGACCACAGTGTCATCTAGGTCAGGGGTTCCCAAAATGTTTCACTCAGGCCCCCCTTCTATTCCTAAGGGCACAAGTACTGTTCACGACACAAACTGTCACCCCCCTCTTGTTGAGAACATTTAGCAGGTTTACATTTTATTTCCTGCAATTCTACACATTTTGTCATGGGGTGCAGAGAAAATGTTGCAGTTTTAAAGCAAATGTTCTTGCATTTCTATATATTTTGTCATGTCTCAAACATCACTACAAAATCTATGGGCTAAAAAACCTACCTTAAAAAATTGGCATTGGCTACTTGATCTGAACATTTCTGATAAGTTATAAATAGCTCTCTAAGGTATGCAGTGACTGACAAGAGGAAAACTTGATTTTATTAGGATCTCTTTTAGTCCTCATTTGGAGTAATCTCCCAAGAGTCCTTAAACAATAAAATACAATTTATAGAACGATCACATTTTCACATATAACATACTATTACAAACAAACATAATACACTGACAAGTATTGTTTGAATTTATGTATTGAAAAACTTCTGGTTTGTTCAGATAAATTATTCAATTTCTTTATTGCTCTACATCTATATGTTATTTTACCAATTTCTCTTTTATGTCTGGATAACACAGATTGTGGACACTATTCCTAATATTTACTGAATGTTTGTCTCTTACCAACTGAATACCGTTGTGAATGGAGTTTGGCCGTTTTAGATGGTGTACATTGTGAAATAAAATAAGCATGGTTTTTTCAATGATCTTGTTAATTGATGACCAACCAAGAGCATTGTGCATGACTACATATCTCCACCTTAAAACAGTCCTTGCTGCTTTGTTCTGGCCAATCGGCAGCCTCCTAAATTCACTTGCTGATGCATTTCCCCAGACCACTGTGAGGGCTTGGTTGTGGTAAGGCCTCTTACTCCCACCTAGGGGAGGAGAGAGGCACACAACCAAGCTCTCACACACTAACTAGGGAGATTATCATCCCCAATCAGAGACAGCTGTCTAGCGTTGTCTCTGATTGGGGATAGTATTTAATCCCCACACAAATCCACCTGTGTGTGGATCATTGTTCGTGTCTGCCTTGTGTTTCAGCACGTGAGTTACTTTGATTCGTTAGTATTGTGTATTTAGTTTTTCAGTCATCTCCTTTTTGTATTTTGCGCTTCGAGAGAACATCTCCAAAATAATAAAGGAATGACGCTCCACCAGCGCTCTGTTTATCGTCCCATTACTCCGCAACGTGACAGAATGATCCACCACCCTGGGACGCAACGGGGGATAACTTTAGGAGATATCCTCCTCGGTATGGGGAAAATTACCGAGGAGGAACACTCTTATTATCGCTCGGTGGAGGAAGGCTGGGGTCCGGAGCAGCCGAGGCGCCGGAGACGGAGGACACATCACCGGGCTAGAGTTGAGGACCAGCCTGGAGCCCAGAAAACCCCTCAAACTGATTTTGGGGGGGGGGCTATGGGGGTGGTCGGGGATCGAGGGAGAAGAGCCCCGACCACTGCACTCGTGGGGGTTCCAGGAGGAGCCCCTACAGCCATGGGAGCAGGAGTACAGAGAGGAGTCGGAGGAAGACGACGACGATGTGCTTCTGTTCCCTCACTCGTGGGGGTTCCCGGAAGAACCCTCACAGGATGGGGATTGGCGGTGGAGTAGGCACGACAGGGACAGTCGTGCTCCAGCGCCAGTTCCCAGTCCGGTGCCTCCAGCGCCGGTCCAGAGTCGGAGGAGGAGGAGACCGACTCAGCGCACCAAACCATCAGTGCGCAACACTAGCCCGGTGCGACCCGTACCAGCTAAACGCACCCAGCCAACGGTGCGTTTCCCCAGCCCGGTACGGCCCGCGCCTGCTCCGCGCACCAGCCAAACGGTGCGTTTCCCCAGCCCGGCGCGACCCGTGCCAGCTAAACGCAACAACCCAACAGTGCGTTTCCCCAGCCCGGTAAGACCTGTGCCAGCTAAACGCACTAGCCAAACGGTGCGTTTCCCCAGCCCGGTGCGACCTGTGCCAGCGCCTCGCATCAGAACAGTGGTGCGTTCCCCCAGTCCAGTATGCCCCGTGCCTACTCCTCGCACGGAGGCTACCGCGACGGTCGCCAGCACAGCTCTGTGGTTGGAGACCATCTCTGCGTCAGTGCCCAGAGTGGGCACGACGTTCAGCCCCGCTGTGGAGCAGGAGCTCCATAGCGCGTCGGTGCCCAGTCTGGGGCCGACAGCCAGCCCAACCACAGGGCTGGAAACCCTCTCTGCGTCGGTGCCCAGGGTGGGCACGACGTTCAGCCCCGCTGTGGAGCAGGAGCTCTGTAGCGTGTCGGTGCCCAGTCTGGGGCCGACAGCCAGCCCAACCACAGGGCTGGATACCATCTCTGCGTCGGTGCCCAGGGTGGGCACGACGTTCAGTCCCGCTGTGGAGCAGGAGCTCCATAGCGCGTCGGTGCCCAGTCTGGGGCCGACAGCCAGCCCAACCAGAGGGCTGGAAACCATCTCTGCGTCGGTGCCCAGGGTGGGCACGACGTTCAGCCCCGCTGTGGAGCAGGAGCTCCATAGCGTGTCGGTGCCCAGTCTGGGGCCGACAGCCAGCCCCACCAGAGGGCTGGGAACCATCTCTGCGTCGGTGCCCAGGGTGGGCACGACGTTCAGTCCCGCTGTGGAGCAGGAGCTCCATAGCGTGTCGGTGCCCAGTCTGGGGCCGACAGCCAGACCAGCTGCAGGGCTGAAGACCACCTCTGCGTCGGTGCCCAGGGTGGGCACGGCATCCAGCCTGAGGTCTCCGGAGAAGGTCAGCAGCCCGAGGCCTCCGGAGAAGGTCAGCAGCCCGAGGCCTCCTGTGACGGTCAGCAGCCTGACGTCTCCTGTAAAGGTCAGCAGCCTGACGTCTCCTGTGAAGGTCAGCAGCCCGAGACCTCCGGAGAAGGTCAGCAGCCCGAGACCTCCGGAGAAGGTCAGCAGCCCGTGGCCTCCTGTGAAGGTCAGCACCCCGAGGCCTCCGGTGAAGGTCAGCAGCCCGAGACCTCCGGAGAAGGTCAGCAGCCCGAGACCCCCAGAGAAGGTCAACAGCCCGAGGCCTCCAGAGAAGGTCAGCAGCCCTAGGCCTCCAGTGAAGGTCAGCAGCCCGAGGCCTCCAGTGAAGGTCAGCAGCCCGAGGCCTCCAGCGAAGGTCAGCAGCCCGAGGCCTCCAGCGAAGGTCAGCACCACGCCACCTCCAGCGAAGGTCAGCGCCCCGCCACCTCCAGCGAAGGTCAGCGCCCCGGCACCTCCAGCGAAGGTCAGCGCCCCGCCACCTCCAGCGAAGGTCAGCGCCCCGCCACCTCCAGCGAAGGTCAGCGCCCCGCCACCTCCAGCGAAGGTCAGCGTTCCGCCACCTCCAGCGAAGGTCAGCAGCCCGGAGCCTCCAGCCACAGCTCAAGGCCTGGAGCCTCCTCCACCGGTGCCCAGTCCGGGGCCGGTCATCGACGTCGCTCCAGTGAAGGAGCAGTCCGCTCCACCGGTGCCCAGTCCGGGGCCGGTCGTCTACGTCGCTCCAGTAACGGAGCAGTCCATTCCACCGGTGCCCAGTCCGGGGCCGGCCGTCTGTGTCGCTCCAGTGCCGGAGCAGTCCGCTCCACCGGTGCCCAGTCCGGGGCCGGTCGTCGGCGTCGCTCCAGTGCCGGAGCAGTCCGCTCCACCGGTGCCCAGTCCGGGGCCGGTCGTCGGCGTCGCTCCAGTGCCGGAGCAGTCCGCTCCACCGGTGCCCAGTCCGGGGCCGGTCGTCTACGTCGCTCCAGGGAAGGAGCAGTCCGCTCCACCGGTGCCCAGTCCGGGGCCGGTTGTCAGCCCCTCTCCAGGGTCGAGGGCTCCCACACCAGGGTCCAGACAGGACTTGGTGGAAGGCGGGAGTACTGAGGGGGGAACCATCGCGCCGGGGTCCGGACCGGACCGGGCGTGCAACGGAGAGGTAGGAGAGAAGCTACTCTCACAGCCTGTGCCACGCCCGGAACCGGAACCGGAGCCCCCACCAGCAACCACCTCAGTACCCCGCCATGTCCCCCCTAGAGTTTTGGACATTTTTTCTTTCAGGAGAGGGGGGATTTTTTTGTGTGCGATCGGGAGTCCACACCTTAGGGGGGGGGGGTACTGTGAGGGCTTGGTTGTGGTAAGGCCTCTTACTCCCACCTAGGGGAGGAGAGAGGCACACAACCAAGCTCTCACACACTAACTAGGGAGATTATCATCCCCAATCAGAGACAGCTGTCTAGCGTTGTCTCTGATTGGGGATAGTATTTAATCCCCACACAAATCCACCTGTGTGTGGATCATTGTTCGTGTCTGCCTTGTGTTTCAGCACGTGAGTTACTTTGCTTCGTTAGTATTGTGTATTTAGTTTTTCAGTCATCTCCTTTTTGTATTTTGCGCTTCGAGAGAACATCTCCAAAATAATAAAGGAATGACGCTCCACCAGCGCTCTGTTTATCGTCCCATTACTCCGCAACGTGACAGAATGATCCACCACCCTGGGACGCAACGGGGGATAACTTTAGGAGATATCCTCCTCGGTATGGGGAAAATTACCGAGGAGGAACACTTTTATTATCGCTCGGTGGAGGAAGGCTGGGGTCCGGAGCAGCCGAGGCGCCGGAGACGGAGGACACGTCACCGGGCTAGAGTTGAGGACCAGCCTGGAGCCCAGAAAACCCCTCAAACTGATTTTGGGGGGGGGGCTATGGGGGTGGTCGGGGATCGAGGGAGAAGAGCCCCGACCACTGCACTCGTGGGGGTTCCAGGAGGAGCCCCTACAGCCATGGGAGCAGGAGTACAGAGAGGAGTCGGAGGAAGACGACGACGATGTGCTTCTGTTCCCTCACTCGTGGGGGTTCCCGGAAGAACCCTCACAGGATGGGGATTGGCGGTGGAGTAGGCACGACAGGGACAGTCGTGCTCCAGCGCCAGTTCCCAGTCCGGTGCCTCCAGCGCCGGTCCAGAGTCGGAGGAGGAGGAGGAGACCGACTCAGCGCACCAAACCATCAGTGCGCAACACTAGCCCGGTGCGACCCGTACCAGCTAAACGCACCCAGCCAACGGTGCGTTTCCCCAGCCCGGTACGGCCCGCGCCTGCTCCGCGCACCAGCCAAACGGTGCGTTTCCCCAGCCCGGCGCGACCCGTGCCAGCTAAACGCAACAACCCAACAGTGCGTTTCCCCAGCCCGGTAAGACCTGTGCCAGCTAAACGCACTAGCCAAACGGTGCGTTTCCCCAGCCCGGTGCGACCTGTGCCAGCGCCTCGCATCAGAACAGTGGTGCGTTCCCCCAGTCCAGTATGCCCCGTGCCTACTCCTCGCACGGAGGCTACCGCGACGGTCGCCAGCACAGCTCTGTGGTTGGAGACCATCTCTGCGTCAGTGCCCAGAGTGGGCACGACGTTCAGCCCCGCTGTGGAGCAGGAGCTCCATAGCGCGTCGGTGCCCAGTCTGGGGCCGACAGCCAGCCCAACCACAGGGCTGGAAACCCTCTCTGCGTCGGTGCCCAGGGTGGGCACGACGTTCAGCCCCGCTGTGGAGCAGGAGCTCTGTAGCGTGTCGGTGCCCAGTCTGGGGCCGACAGCCAGCCCAACCACAGGGCTGGATACCATCTCTGCGTCGGTGCCCAGGGTGGGCACGACGTTCAGTCCCGCTGTGGAGCAGGAACTCCATAGCGCGTCGGTGCCCAGTCTGGGGCCGACAGCCAGCCCAACCAGAGGGCTGGAAACCATCTCTGCGTCGGTGCCCAGGGTGGGCACGACGTTCAGCCCCGCTGTGGAGCAGGAGCTCCATAGCGTGTCGGTGCCCAGTCTGGGGCCGACAGCCAGCCCCACCAGAGGGCTGGGAACCATCTCTGCGTCGGTGCCCAGGGTGGGCACGACGTTCAGTCCCGCTGTGGAGCAGGAGCTCCATAGCGTGTCGGTGCCCAGTCTGGGGCCGACAGCCAGACCAGCTGCAGGGCTGAAGACCACCTCTGCGTCGGTGCCCAGGGTGGGCACGGCATCCAGCCTGAGGTCTCTGGAGAAGGTCAGCAGCCCGAGACCTCCGGAGAAGGTCAGCAGCCCGAGGCCTCCTGTGAAGGTCAGCACCCCGAGGCCTCCGGTGAAGGTCAGCAGCCCGAGACCTCCGGAGAAGGTCAGCAGCCCGAGACCCCCAGAGAAGGTCAACAGCCCGAGGCCTCCAGAGAAGGTCAGCAGCCCTAGGCCTCCAGTGAAGGTCAGCAGCCCGAGGCCTCCAGTGAAGGTCAGCAGCCCGAGGCCTCCAGTGAAGGTCAGCAGCCCGAGGCCTCCAGCGAAGGTCAGCGCCACGCCACCTCCAGCGAAGGTCAGCGCCCCGCCACCTCCAGCGAAGGTCAGCGCCCCGGCACCTCCAGCGAAGGTCAGCGCCCCGCCACCTCCAGCGAAGGTCAGCGCCCCGCCACCTCCAGCGAAGGTCAGCGCCCCGCCACCTCCAGCGAAGGTCAGCGTTCCGCCACCTCCAGCGAAGGTCAGCGTTCCGCCACCTCCAGCGAAGGTCAGCAGCCCGGAGCCTCCAGCCACAGCTCAAGGCCTGGAGCCTCCTCCACCGGTGCCCAGTCCGGGGCCGGTCATCGACGTCGCTCCAGTGAAGGAGCAGTCCGCTCCACCGGTGCCCAGTCCGGGGCCGGTCGTCTACGTCGCTCCAGTAACGGAGCAGTCCGCTCCACCGGTGCCCAGTCCGGGGCCGGTCGTCGGCGTCGCTCCAGTGCCGGAGCAGTCCGCTCCACCGGTGCCCAGTCCGGGGCCGGTCGTCGGCGTCGCTCCAGTGCCGGAGCAGTCCGCTCCACCGGTGCCCAGACCGGGGCCGGGCGTCTACGTCGCTCCAGGGAAGGAGCAGTCCGCTCCACCGGTGCCCAGTCCGGGGCCGGTTGTCAGCCCCTCTCCAGGGTCGAGGGCTCCCACACCAGGGTCCAGACAGGACTTGGTGGAAGGCGGGAGTACTGAGGGGGGAACCATCGCGCCGGGGTCCGGACCGGACCGGGCGTGCAACGGAGAGGTAGGAGAGAAGCTACTCTCACAGCCTGTGCCACGCCCGGAACCGGAACCGGAGCCCCCACCAGCAACCACCTCAGTACCCCGCCATGTCCCCCCTAGAGTTTTGGACATTTTTTCTTTCAGGAGAGGGGGGATTTTTTTGTGTGCGATCGGGAGTCCACACCTTAGGGGGGGGGGGTACTGTGAGGGCTTGGTTGTGGTAAGGCCTCTTACTCCCACCTAGGGGAGGAGAGAGGCACACAACCAAGCTCTCACACACTAACTAGGGAGATTATCATCCCCAATCAGAGACAGCTGTCTAGCGTTGTCTCTGATTGGGGATAGTATTTAATCCCCACACAAATCCACCTGTGTGTGGATCATTGTTCGTGTCTGCCTTGTGTTTCAGCACGTGAGTTACTTTGCTTCGTTAGTATTGTGTATTTAGTTTTTCAGTCATCTCCTTTTTGTATTTTGCGCTTCGAGAGAACATCTCCAAAATAATAAAGGAATGACGCTCCACCAGCGCTCTGTTTATCGTCCCATTACTCCGCAACGTGACAACCACAAAACAGTAGTTCACCTGACTCCCAATTAATGCTTGGGTTGTTTGTTTAAGAATCTTTTCCGGTAAATATTTACCTATCCTGATCATGCATGCAGATTTAATACTTTTTTTTACAATAGATGATAAGCTGTTGTCTAGTTGCACCCTTGTAATTTGGTTTCTGCCACTTCTTCAATTTGTACTCCCCTATACTTAATTGTATCCCATGTTGTGTTGGCTGTTTCCTGGTGGAACAGATCAACATAACATTGGTTTTCTTCATTAACAAGTTTGTTCCGGCAAACCCACTCCCTGATATTTCCCGGATCTACTTGTAGAGCTCGCTGTGCCTGTTGAACCGTAGAATGGTTTCTGCGATAAATATGCTGATTGGCTGTGATCAGATCATTATTTTCCATATACTCCCATATTTGTCTAATCACAATACCCTCCAATATCTTACTGCGTGAAGGGAGTAGACTAATTGGTCGACTATTAGCAGGAGTAATGGGTTCTTTGCTGTCTTTCGGGATTGGACACAGTTTAGCATGCTTCCATACATTTGGAAATGTCCCCTTTTCCAGTGACCAATTAAATGTGTATTTCAGTGGAGCTGCAATCTGGGGAGCAGCATAGTGAAGTATCATAAGATCATAACCTGTAGATGTACCATTGGATAATGACTTCAATAAGTTTAACACCTCCTCTACTGACACCATTTGTAGATTAAAAGAGCAGGTTAATGTGATTATCAATCCAATGAACAATAACTTGTTTGGAAGAATGGGGGTTTACATTATCGCTCAGTAAGTACATTTTCTATGTAAAGAAAATCTGCTTTTAAGCATCGCAATGGTATCTTACAGAAGATCAGATCAATGCACGTGTCCGAACGGAGACCTAACTTAGTTGATGATCTAGTCGTATCATTAACCATTTGTTTCAAACCACAGCTCTCGGCGTATCTCATTAATTTAGTTCGAATTTTATATGATCCTTCCAATTTATATTAAAATCACCCAATATAAATACATCTCTGTTACTATCTGTGGCCTGGTCAAACCCAGTACATAAATCATCCAGATAGGACACCTTAGAGCTGGGAGGTCTATACACTCATCCTATCAATATGGTTGCCTGGTGAGGCAGATGTTCTTGAGCCCACAGTGCCTCTATTCGACATACATTAAGGTCATCCCTCATGTATTTTATTAGGAAGGCTACATACATTAACCTGAGCTATATGCAGCCCTTTCCTTGTCCAGTTAAGATCAAAAGAGCAAGTGTTCGTTATAGTTGAAGTTGTAATGATACACTACGACACACAAACTCCGATTTAAACATTGGATTAAAATAGCCAGGGAGTTACCCAAGAGTTGCCCGTTGATGTCAAGTTTATCCATCACCAAGGAGACTCGTTGGTTCAGGCAAAGCTTTTCCTTCATAATGGGATACCGTTTTTTCTCCTTTCATTGATCTCTATGGGGAAGTGATCATTAATTCCAAAACCGGTGTTTCTGAGTTCTCTGCCCCTGCTCTTCACCATTTCCTTTTGCTTGAAATGTTCAAAACATGCAATAATAACCCGTGACCTATTCCCAGCGGCTTAACCCATTCCTTGGACTCTGGAGAAAGTTACATTACGCACGACATCTGTGGGCAGTTTCAGTTGGGTTGACATAAAGTCTCGGACAGTGTCCTCACTGCTTCTGCTGTTGCCATTCTCCGCTCCCTGAAAATATGAGATTGTCCCGCATTGATCGACACTTGTGCATTCATTCTACTATTACATCTTTCAAGAGTAATTTGAAAGCCGGGGGGAGGACCCCTTGCAGGGGGAGCGCGCCCCACAGTTTGGGAATCACTGATCTAAGTGATGATATTCTACAGGCTTTGCAATGTGGCAGCGCTCAAGTGCTAGTGTTGTCTTTGGACAAGGTTTGGGGTTTCCTAATGCTTTTGGTTCATTGTTTATGTGTGTGTACCAGTTACTAGGAGAGTGTGGATGGTTTATGGTGGATTTCAGGAGCTCAGATCAATGGTTTGCTTGAGAATGTGAGTGAATCTTTGTCACATACTGTATCCCTACCCAACCCAGTATTCCATCTCTCTTGCCAAAGATGGCAGTTTCAGAATTCAACATGGTTTCCTTCAGGCATTTCTCACCGCTTTCATCCATTTAGTATCTGTGACAGAGGGGTGTTACCTCACTGGTGTCATCCGCCCATTCTTCTTTCCCTCATCTTGAGCAATGTTTACTGCACAGTATATGCTGTTATGCAGGGGATTCCATTCACAAAAATGACCCTTGATTCTGAGGGCTTAGTAGTCTCATGCAACATTTTCAAATTCTTCAGAAGTCACTGACTATCTTAGGAATGAGAGACAAACCATCCCTTTGTGTTGCCTTTGCAGTCACCATCCCTCATCTAGAATTAGGACATTGTCAATGGTGTTAGTTAGAATAGTTTGATTTACTGCTGAATTTTCACTTACTTCACCATGATGAAGAGCCATGACTAGGCCTTCTCTTCTACTTTAATCTCTGACATCCACCCTGTCATGACTAGGCCTACTCTTCTACTTTAAACTCTGACATCCACCCTGTCATGACTAGGCCTACTCTTCTACTTTAATCTCTGACATCCACCCTGTAATGACTAGGCCTTCTCTTCTACTTAAACTCTGACATCCACCCTGTAATGACTAGGCCTTCTCTTCTACTTTAATCTCTGACATCCACCCTGTCATGACTAGGCCTTCTCTTCTACTTTAATCTCTGACATCCACCCTGTAATGACTAGGCCTTCTCTTCTACTTTAATCTCTGACATCCACCCTGTAATGACTAGGCCTTCTCTTCTACTTTAATCTCTGACATTCACCCTGTCATGACTAGGCCTTCTCTTCTACTTTAATCTCTGACATCCACCCTGTCATGACTAGGCCTTCTCTTCTACTTTAATATCTGACATCCACCCTGTCATGACTAGGCCTTCTCTTCTACTTAAACTCTGACATCCACCCTGTCATGACTAGGCCTTCTCTTCTACTTTAATATCTGACATCCACCCTGTCATGACTAGGCCTACTCTTCCTTTAAACTCTGACATCCACCCTGTCATGACTAGGCCTACTCTTCCTTTAATCTCTGACATCCACCCTGTCATGACTAGGCCTTCTCTTCTACTTTAATCCAAGTCAACCTATCTGCATGAAATCTCTAGCTCATCTACCGGCTGTGATGTGGTTATGTAATGGATTTTCAAAGACAAAATTATTCTGCTTCACTCTCAGTATGCAGACCCTGGTAACCATGGTGAAGTGGGGATGCAAATAATAACAAACAAGAACTGAATGCGAATGTCTGTTGCATGACTTTGATATTTCAACTGTAAAATAATATCATGGAAGGTAGCATTGAAACACTATCCACTTGTTGTCTCTTGAAAAGTAAAGGCGCGTGTTTCTGACCTGCCACGATAGGTTTATCGGAAGAGCTAGCTATATACCATCTAGTGGTGAATGTAGACCAACGCCTAATTCTTGTAAGATGGTCTTCCATCAGCTGAGCAGTGAGACGTAACATCCATCTGTCAGTTCATTGTGGAAGTATCCCTGTGATGTACTTTAATTGGTGGCCTGTGATACTTCCCCTTTGCTTCTAGGGTCATGACCCTTGACTCATATTGATGTCAGCACTGACTGACTAAATGGTATTACTAATAGTCCTAGGTTCCTTCCAGTAACCCTTGTCTAAGATTCACTTATAAATTAAACTGTCTGGAAACAGTGGAATCTTTTCTCTGGTCATATATAGGCTGCCGTGCTTCAGCTTTCCCCTTCTGATTCATAAAATATCTCCTCTCCAGAGGGAGTCTGGACCTCATGAAGTTTACCTCTCCCCTCGGTCAGCTTTGCTCCCTATGAGTAGTTGGTGTGAAGGTCGTAAAACTAAAACCGCACATCTGCTGCCTTTTCTAAGAGGATGTTGTATCATATGTCTGACCACCATAACTAAAGATTCAAGACTGAGGGAGAAGTGTGGTTCGGATTTGGTTCGCTTTGTGTTTTTAGACAGTTGTCAGTGTCTGCTGCTCACCCAGGAAATTAGCTCAGACAATCTAATCTTCTAATCTAATCGGCTAACATGATATAATGTCCCAATCTCTATTCATTCTACTTCTATTACTGCCCCTCTGTCAGAGCCTTATCTTCGTCAGTTGTCAGACTGGGATTCCAGGCCAGATCAGTGATCGGTGTCACTCCGTGAGATAGGCCTTCTCAGGTTACAGGGGAGAAACGGTCCTCTCTGTTGACTCCACACAGGGCCCTTATAGCTGGCTCTGCCTATGCATGCCATCCCAAAGCCTCTGTGTTCTCTTGCTCCAACATGCACAGCGGCATTCAATGGTTCCCACACTGACAGTGGCTTTTTATTTTGGCTGGTATTGCAAATGACTGCAAGTGTTTAGATTCCTCTCAAGTATACTTTGAGAATGTGGGTTTCTTGTCCAAGGAGTTACTCATGTCTCATGTAGCCTATCTAATTTAACAACATTCATATGCTATCAGAAGAGCAGTATGCTGCCATATCATGTCAGGAAATAGGTGCATCGGTTTAGGAAATACACCACAAACTACTGTTCTGCAGAGAAATGACTGTATATGTTCAGGGAGAGTCCACTTTATGTAGGCTATGACATAACGACTTGGAATGTAGCAGTGCTGAAAGCCCAGACTATGGTTATTTAATCTAGCTTCCTCTGGTCTCTCTCACTGTACTGTACTGTCAGCAGACATGAACGTATGGAATTAGAACCCCAGGCTAAACGGCTGTCTCATCATTCCAAGCTCTCGGCTGAAGTCCACAGCACCGTGTTGTATCTGCTCATGACACATTTGGTTGTGTCCCAAAGCACCCTATTCTCTAAAGTAGTGCACTATATTGAGAATAGGGTGCCATTTGGGAAGCAGCCTTGGATAGTGATCGTGTCGAGTGTGCTATGCATGCAATCAGTTCAGCAGAAAAGTTAATTATTTGTGCAGGGAGAAGTGTGGGGGGAAGCTCTTGTGACTCAAACTCTTGTGACTCAAACTGAAGCTGGCCTGCACAAACATACTTTTTTTGCCTATCTGCTTGTGCCCCTTTTCCATGTTTAAACATTGATGAACCGAATACACTGTTCATTTGCTAAGGATTGTGGGCTAGGCTCCTTGGAGCTGAGATATCAACTGTCACACCTCTTTGACCTGTTCTCTTCTTCAGTTGCTCCTATTTCCGGACAAAGGCTCTCTAATGCAGGTAGCTGGCGTTGGCATTCCGGCTGCATTCCTACCATGGGGAAGTTGCTGGGATCTGGAGGAAAAATGCACGAAAACAAAGGCAGACTCTCATTCACAGGGTTTGAAGTTCTGTGGGAAAATGTGGGCAGGACAGGAGGTAGATGGCAGTGGAATGTGAACCATGGCATAGTTCACCAGTTACTATGACAGTGACACACACAGCCTTGCACACTGACAGGGTGGAGGTCCATAGAGAGAGAGAAGAGAAGCTATATAACAGGGCGGGATCTTAGTCAAGAGGACAGAGCAGAGTTATAATTTATTTTACATTTAGGCCTAGACTGTCGTTTTAGTCATGTTTGTAGACAATCAACAAACCATCAATCTATCATGACCCTAGACTAGACTGTCCTATGGGTCTTCTCAGTGGTGTTCTCCTCTTAAAGATGAGGAGGCATTTTAAACATAGCGTAGCATACGAATGATCTGCCTTTTGTTGAGCTAAGTCACATTGTCTGAAACCCAACATCGTTCTATGGTAGCCAGGCTAGTTCTACCACACACAATCATATATTTTGAGGAGTTCAAGGTTGTGCATCTTTTACGCCTAAAAGGACATTTATTAAGGTTCTGACCTCACCTTACTCCAGCTACTATGACCCTCCTCTGAGCTGTATCTGAGCTGTGGTCTGTGAAGATCAAGAGAGGAATTTCCATCTAAGTGCTCTGCTCTGCTTTCCCACAGCAGAAGAGGTGCCCAGATGCTCTTGAAAAAAAAAAAATCCAACTTAGGGTAAGTGAAATGAGCTGGACAGTTGTCCAACTTATTTGTATTCATTGTCATATCCTCCACAGACCATAAAGCCACGTACCTTTGAATGTTTCGGCCCCTAAAAAACCCTTAGTGTCCCTTAGTGAAAGTTCTGTGTCTACCATGGAAAGCCTCCTAGTTCTGAGGATGAGAAACACTGATTGATAAACATCCTGAATGTAATCTCTTGATAAAACATCCTGAATGTAATCTCTTGATAAAACATCCTGAATGTAATCTCTTGATAAAACACCCCAGTCATGTTCAAATGTGATCTTGTTTAGCACTTTCTCTTTCCTTAACCTGCCATCTTGTCATCTTGTTTTATGTATGTGTTGGTTGGTTCTTCTTACCCACAGATATAATGAAGTGCATGCCTGTCTTTCAATTGGTTGGTTCTTCTTACCCACAGATATAATGAAGTGCATGCCTGTCTTTCAGTTTCTTAAACCTTCAGGCCACTGATAGATTTAAAGGAAAACTTCACCCCAGAAATGTTGATATTTGTTTCATACGTCTATTCTTGACATGTTTTGCTGGTCAGCAATCAAGTTTATTTTACTATTTCCATTACACACCTAAATAGTGCAATACAAATATTTCTTTCTTAGAGAGGGGTTACAGAAAGAACCTATACTCCTGGTGGGTATAGTGTGTGTGGAGTGTGTGGTTGGAGAATTCCGGATGAATTACTTGGGGAAATGAGAGGAGGCCTGCTGGAACCCACAAGTCCATGCTGGGAGGGGAGACAGCCTCTGATGTGGCTCTATAACATTTCCTTAAAAAGTGCAAAGCCCTCTGGGATGATACCAAAACCAATCACTGGAGTGGTGCACGCGCGCGCGCGTGTGTGCGTGTGTGTGTGTGTGTGTACACCTCGCTGTGCTGTATTGTTCATCCTTCCTTTGATATCTGAGGACACAGTTGGCTATCTGTGGCTTTCCACACACAAAAAAAGAATGTCCTCCAGAGCCCTAGAAGAGGCCAGGGGAGCACACTCTATCAGTCAGTTGTTTTCTCTCCTTTAGAAAGTGTTGTGTCTTCAGGGGTGTGTTCCATTAGAGCTGAATCACTCTACAGAGGTCCTGCCTTGGAGCGTTCGGTGCTGCCTCACAGATATGGCATCAGTCATTAACACCCATGTGATGGGCCACACCCATCTGTAGCCTGGGTTGTTATCTGAGACAGCTGGTGAACTAGTATCTACTGTTGTCGTGTTTCTAATTCAGTTCTTACACAACCTTTGATTTTGCCCCGCAAAGTGATGCAAACATCTCTTTATATTGAGGGGAAATATTAATTCTGTATTAGAAGAAGTCTGTATTTCTGCAGTTTGTACAGTCAAATCAAAGTGTTTTAAGTATTCAGCTCCTTTGCTGTGCCTGCATGATGCGCATTAATTCGGCCTGAGATCCAGCCCTCTCTAGTCCAAACCCCCGCTCATCTGCAGTCTGTTATTGCGGACTGGGGGTTGACGTCATACTTGTCTCGGAGAGAGCAGGTGTTGGTAATTGGTGCACTCTCCTCCACCAGCGATGCAGGTCAAACGGAACACACACGGCGGAGCCAGGCAATACAAGTCAGAATCACTGCTGGGTTTTTTTTCCAGAGTGGCTGACTTGACTGGGGCCACAGAGAGAGCCAGATACAAGAGGCCTCCGAGAGGGGGCTGCCCCAACTGTAAATGTCAGAAATGAATGAAGGGGCCTCAACCCAAAATGTAATCTGATATAAAGCGCCCCAGGCTCGCCCAGACGTTTGATCTGATTCACAATGCAGCACTATCATCGACGTCGAAGCGGATAGAGCTGTGCCTATTCTGGATGTTATGACATGGCAGAAAGTATTTTCATGTGTTCTTGGATGCTTTTGTAGAATCAGTGCTAAGCCTACATCAATGAGAATGCAGCTACCCACACTGTTTTCCATGAAAGTTGCAATGGAGCTGTGCACCTCTGTAGGTCTCTCTGGTCAATAGGCCTATAATGGTGTGTAATATTAAAGTCAACCCTCTGTATCCCCGTTTCAAAGCGTCTGCAAACGTCTTAATGACGTGCAGGGCGCATGTTTTTGGATCTTTGCTCTTTATGATTACAAAGGTCCACGAGGAATTCAGTCACAGCTTGTTCTGAAACCCTTAGCATATGTTTGGTAATGGTAGGAAGATTACACATCCGGAAATAAGATTAGGCATTTGTTCAGAGTTTAGATATGTCTCTTGGGGACGCAAATAACATCAGTGGCACAATAACATGCAAGAACAGATAATCCATTAGCTTAGTAGCCAGCCATTTGTTGTGGCAACGTGAGCTGATTTATGTGAATAAAACACATTTGCACTCTTCTGCACTCCCTTTGGCCAGCCATCTACCTCTGTCTAGCAAAGAATCCTATTTTGTTTGTACAGAGAGCTGTGCAGTCATGCCACCATGTTTCCTGCTATGTGGTTGTTGAAGGCAGTACCAGAGGCGAGGCATATTAATTCTGTGATATTGTTGTTTGCAGAAATGTTACATAAGCCTCCTCCTCGTCTTTCCTGCTATGAACTTGTTGAAGGCAGTACCAGAGGCGAGGCATATTAATTCTGTGATATTGTTGTTTGTAGAAATGTTGCATAAGCCTCCGCCTCGTCTTTGTTGTTATTTGTAGTAATGAGTGAGAACATGTTCGCTGCAGTTGGCATGTATGGGAAAACACCTAGAGTGTGAAAAACAAATGAGGGCAAAGCTGAGCGTGTTGACACATGCTCGTCTCACAGCTTCTCATCCACCTGTTTGAGAGCGCCGTTTGTCCATATATTTATACACAGGCAGTCTGGGTGGTGAATGGAGGGCAGTGGAGAGGCTCAGCATGCCTCGTAGGTGGTGAGAATAGATCCTCACAGTTCCTGTCAAGAATGAAGTGCAGCTCGGCGTCTGTGGGCAAAGAGCAGAGTATGCAGAACTGTTAGAGGAAGAGGCCATGCAGACTTACCAGCATTGGGCAGATGCCTCACCGACTATTAAAAGGAGATAGTGTACTACT
The DNA here is from genome assembly GCA_023634145.1 of Thymallus thymallus. Lineage (NCBI taxonomy): Eukaryota > Metazoa > Chordata > Actinopteri > Salmoniformes > Salmonidae > Thymallus > Thymallus thymallus. The sequence goes on from CM042420.1 coordinate 12,070,056, forward strand.
AGAGTGGTTGTTGCTATAGCCAGGACTTTAATTTGTTATTGCATCATATAAGTGTGTATCTTAGGCAAGATAGGGAAGTAATTTATCACAAGTTTCTTTGTCTTTGCAGTCACCACCTATTTAATTTATTTCCATTCAAGTGAAGACATCTTTGAATCACACTTAATGTTAGATAAAACAAAATGTATATAAGATATTCCTAATTATAATGTATCCTCTGTGGACTGTGTTGGGAAATGCTTTCTAGTTTTAGTTTGGCTGGTGTACGCCGTTACTGTGATGACCTAGCCTCCTGACTTCCTGTGACAAGCCATCTTGGGACAGGAAGTGCAGCTTGTGAAGGCTGACCCAGCTAGCTCCAGTCAAAGCCTATCTCATGACATTGCCTATTTGCTTGACTGTGAGAAAAGACGTTTCCAATACTGCTGAAGCATGATTCCTTTTCTTCTGCAGTAACTCACTGCCAAGGCATATTTTCCAGCACATCCTCTCCTAACTGGTGAGCTAGCTGTCGAGGCAGCAACAGTGCCTGAGAGAGGAAATGATTGTAGCATAAGGGAATGTGTTATCAGTCCTCTTCCCCCAGTAGATCCCTCATACTCCATACTCTACACACACATGGTAGAACCTTATCAGTTAGATGTGAAGAAACACATTTTGCGGCTCTGACCGAATTACACATTTTCTTTCTGTCGCCCCTCTTGATTTGAATTGTTTCTGATGTGTAATGTCAGCCAATGTCTATTCTAAGGTCATGTACACTACCATTCAAAAGTTTGGGGTCTCTTAGAAATCTCCTTGTTTTTGAAAGAAAAGCAATTTTTTTTGTCCATTAAAATAACATCAAATTGATCAGTAATACAGTGTAGACATTGTTAATGTTGTAAATGACTATTGTAGCTGGAAACGGCAGATTTTTTATGGAATATCTACATAGATGTACAGAGGCCCATTATCAGCAACTATCACTCCTGTGTTCCAATGGCACGTTGTGTTAGCTAATCCAAGTAGTGTATATTGAAATGCGTTTGCCAAATGTCATGTTGGTTCTTGCGGTAAAACGGAACACAGTGGAAGGGCCTGTATCATGTTTCCCTTGCATGTACCAGTCTTGAGGAAGCAGACACAGCTGGGTAGTGATACCTCTGTTGTTCTTCTTCCCTATTTAACAGATTGCAAGCAGGTCACCGTGTAGACTAATAGCCTGTTTGTCAATTATATGTCTGCCTGTATGACTGTCTGCTTACCAGTAGGTGCATTGTCACCTGACCTCCTTTGCTTGTGTCATGTGGACTTGACCTCTTAAAGGCACTATAGAGCTGCATGGGAGAATGGGTCATGTTGTTGAAGTCTACTTCCTACATAAAGCTGCAGCAGCCCCCCAACTCTGTGTTTGTGGGAACTGGGAATCTCCACAGGACCTTCATAGTCACCCTAGTGTGTACCCGCTGGGCAAAGATGTAATTTCAACATCTAGTTTTGATTTAGATTTGGTTGGGTTGTCAACTGACGTGAATTCAATGTGAAATCAACAAAGAATGTCACCATGTCATTGGCATATTTTCCAGCACATCCTCTCCTAACTGGTGAGCTAGCTGTCAAGGCAGCAACAGTGCCTGAGGGAGGAAATGATTGTAGCATAAGGGAATGTGTTATCAGTCCTCTTCCCCCAGTAGATCCCTCATACTCCATACTCAACACCACACATGGTAGAACCTTATCAGTTAGATGCGAAGAAACACATTTTGCGGCTCTGACCGAATGACACATTTTCTTTCTGATTTGAGTTGTTCCTGACGTGTAATGTCAGCCAATGTCTATTCTAAGGTCATGCATATTGAAATGCGTTTGCCAAATGTCATGTTGGTTCTTGCGGTAAGCCGGAACACAGTGGAAGGGCTTGTATCATGTTTCCCTTGCATGTACCAGTCTTGAGGAAGCAGACACAGCTGGTTAGTGATACCTCTGTTGTTCTTCTTCCCTATTTAACAGATTGCAAGCAGGTCACCGTGTAGACTAATAGCCTGTTTGTTTTGGGGAACTGGGAATCTCCACAGGACCCCATAGTCACACTAGTGTGTACCCATTGGGCACAGGCGTCATTTCAACGTCCAATTTTGATTGAATTCAACGTGAAGAAAATACAAATACAAAACGTTTTTTTTAAATCCAGTTGGTTTTCCATGTTGATTCAACGTCATCACATTGGAGGGTTTTTTTATGACGTGGAAACAATGTTAATCCAACCATTTTTTGCCCAGTGGGTACGCCCTGGGCCTGCAAACACACACTAAGATGCACACACCCGGGAGTAGTGATCTCAGAATTAATGACTACACTCGGTTCTTCGGCTGTCCCATTAGGAGAACCCTTTGAAGAACCCTTTTCGGATCCAGGAAGAACTATTTTGGGTTCCATGTAGAACCATCTGTGTAAAGGGTTCTATATGGAACTCAAAAAGGTTCTGCCTGGAACCAAAATGGTTCTGCCTGGACCCATGTAGTCCCGTGTAGCTCAGATGGTAGAGCATGGTGCTTGCAAAGCCATGGTTGTGGGTTCGATTCCCACAGGGGACCAGTATGAACATGTATGCACTAAACTAACTGTAAGTCACTCTGGATAAGAGTGTCTGCAAAATTACTAAAATTTTACCAAAAAGAGTTATCCTTTGGGGACAGCTGAAGAACCCTTTTAGGTTCTAGATAGCACCTTTACTTCTAAGAGTGTACCATGACAGCAAGGACATGGAGAAAAGAGCCGCACCTTCAATGCCCTGTCATGTCTAGAAACATCTTGGTCTGGATAATCACTCCTCCCACACTGTGCATTGCAGACATTCCTGAAAAATCTTTGGTCTCTTTACCAAGACTTCAATTAGATTAGTTTGAAATGAAAATGTCCTGTTGCATTGTGGTCGTTTTCATTGCTCAATGTTTTATCCAGTTGCTCAGTTTTGTGCATTGTGCAAGATAGAATAAGTCCTCCATTATTTTCCCCCATTGAAAGTCCTCCTCCTTCTCCCTGGGAGTATTTATGTCTACCAGGGCTAACCATAAAGAGAGCCTCCCTTTGCCTTAATTTCCTCAGTGAGGGTGGGAATCCTGACCAAGGGCATGAGCCCCAGCACAGCCATTGCTCCAACCATAACATATGCCTCACTACTTCCTTTTATGGATGCTTACATAAGGATCGGAAACACAGACATCCAGGGTCGTCCAATTCCAAAAACAGCCAGGACACTTTCTCTGTATTTGGCATCACTGAGAGTTCCAATAGGGTTATTGTTCTGTAACCCCAACCTTGCTTTTTTCTTACCAAGACATTCTCCAGATGATATAATTAATAAGTTGATGACGGCAGGTGGATAAAGCAAGATTATCATTATTATTTATTATTCTTTGTTTACATGGCTTTAGTCTGACATAGAACAATGGAAAAATGATCAGCTTCCAGCAGAAAGTTTGATTTTTAAACATTGGATATGTCACATTCATCATTCCTAAAAATCAAAAGGCTTCAACGATCTGATTGCACTGTATGTCTGATGGATTTGATAGATGGGGACCATCCAAAAGTGCACTATGTAGGTCAATGTGATGACCCGTTTTCCCAGTCCGGAAGACCACGGAGGATCCAAAGTGATGGTGGCCAAAACTGGACGAGTGATCCCCAGGGATGTGGCCTTGGTCCTGGGAAATGGTGGCCCAGGATCAGCCTGGAGCATCACAGCAAAGCCTTCGGCAGCACTGTGAACCTCACTCTCTCCTCTCACACAAGTGGATAGGCCAGTGTGGGGCATGACATTGGAATAATAAAGTTTAAGGGGAAAAAGACTCTTCTTCCCAGAGTTTCGGTGGGAAGAATCAATGACTTCCTCTCGTTTGACCTCAGGGAGGAGGGAGGGATATGCCTCTTCAGAGGGGTATCTGGTATTAAAATGCCCAATGGAGCGAACTGAACAGTCCTTGTGGGAATGTTTTAATCTGATTGTATATCACTTGCTTCTCAAAATTCTGAAATAAGGCTTGTGTATGTGACATGTTGTGTGTATAATATCATTTGATATTATCTCTGAGTGGTCCCTTCATAATGACATCGTCATAACCCTGCTCTATGATTGGCCCCAGACTTTATTATGACATTATGACATAATCATACAACTTCTCTCTGATTGGTCCCTTCAGAATGACGTCATAACCCTGCTCTCTGATTGGTCACTCATTATAACATCATCATAACTCTGCTCTCTGATTAGTCCATCATAAGAACATTGTCATTATGAAAGGACCAATCAGAGAGCAGAGTTATGATGTTGTAATAATGAGGGACCAATTTTACATTATACACTTAAGCAATAAGGAACGAGGGGTATATGACCAATATATCACGGCTAAGGGTTGTTCTTATGCACGACACAAAGCGGAGTGCCTCGATACAGCCCTTAGCCGTGGTATATTGGCCATATACCGCAAACCCTTGAGGTGCCTTATTGCTATTATAAACTGGTTACCAACATAATTAGAGCAGTAAAAATCAATATTTTGTTATACATGTGGTATATGGTCTGATATACCACAGCTGTCAGCCAATCAGCATTCAGGGCTTGAACCACCCAGTTTATAAATTGTCTTATATCATGGCATTGTTGAATACAAATTTCTGATTGGCTTGAAGGGCATTCTAGAGCATGCATTATTTCCCTAGAACGCAAGGTATCAGCACGGTAGAATTCAGTGGCTATAGTTCACCATTCAGGACGTTATTTATTTTCCATAAAAAGTATAGCCTCTCGTTGATTATCCCTTACATAACCCTGCTCTCTGATTGGTCATTCATAATGACATCATCATAACCCTGCTTTATGATTGGTACCTTTACTAGGAAGTTATCGTAAACTATCTGATTGGTCCCTTTTATTATGACATCATAATTACCCTGCTCTTTGATTGGTCCCTTTATTATGACATCATCATAACCCCTGCTCTCTGATTAGTCCCTTCATAATGCCATCATCATCATCATCATCATCATCAGCCTGCTCTGATACACCTCCCATTTCTTGCCTCTAGCTTTGTATATGACAACACCAGTATCAGGTTCTCTTAGGTTCTTCAACTGCAGGTTTGTATTTCAACATATTTTCACTGTGGAGAAAGAATGTTCTTAATGCTAAATAAAGATCCAACCTGTCAAACTGAATTTAGGCTCCCGGCTAAAAAAGGTCTGTGCCCAAAGTAATGTGTCATGGGAAAAAATACATGGGAAAACAGTGACCATAATTCTGAAGGGACATGCGTTAGGGAATTATGGTAGAACAATGTTTTCAGTGTAATTTGGAGGAGGAGGAACAGCGAAGAAGAAGAAATATGACATAGACTGACTTCACAGCACCACATTATGGAGCAATCAACACACATACCATTCATGTTTGAGTCTCATATTTCTTCAATTGAGTTTTGAGATTAGATGATTTCAATGTGTAGTTGGCAGTATGTGAAATCCCTTGGCTTGGTCCGAAGGAACGCCCTGGTGGGTACAGAGCACTTACATACCAGCCTGATGGTACCACGCTCTGATCCCAGGGAGACCACCGCAATACTGGGCCCACCCTGATCAGGTCAGCCTCCAGGCCAGGAGAGACATCACAGGATGAAAGCCAGGCCGTGCCCCGGGGGGCAGCAGGAGGAATGGTCACTCCCGGTCACACCAACCTCACCACTCTAATTCACATCATGGTATTTCCTGCAGATAAGGCGATAAGGCTGGTATGTCTGGTGCTTGTCTTGGCTCTTCTCTAGGCTATTTGGAATGTAAGACTATGCAATCTTGTTGGGATTTATTTTTATTACCATCGTAATGTCAGAATGTTTGTTAGTTTGCTTTGTTAATCACCGTTCTGTGCTGCTGGACCGGTTTGTGGTGAGCGGTTGGGACCGTAGTGGCCATCTCTGGGCGATAGGCCCTACCACCCACACCCTATGGTCCCTAAGTGGGCTGACTAAGCCTGTGCTGCAAGATTGTACTTGACCCAGCTAAGATTCCTAGAATGGCTTTTCACTTTGAGAGAAATCTGTTGGGAAATCAGTCAGACAGACTTACTGTACCTCCCAGACATGGATGGCTTTTCCCCCTTGAATTGCTTGAAGCCCAGCAGTGTCCCCAGCCATCGCTGTGTTTGATGATAACACTTTGTTGTATATGACATTTTCTTTACTTTAGCTTGGCCGGAGTGCCAGGTGGGCAGGGTTTGTACTTTCAGGGACTTTTCTATTGGTCCAGCAAGCCAGGCAAGCTCACAGATAAAGTACTTGAAATTATTCATATTATTTTAACCCTGGTCTGGCTTGCACAACCCTTTTATTGGGATGGAATCCAAGTCCCACTTTGGGCTGCAGGATTACTTCCATCGTCCTGTTGAATGGCTGAGTCTGGCATCTGGGGAGCTCTCTCATCCTGCGTCCTCCCTCAATCTAATCAAGCAATGAGACCAATAAGGTGAATTAAGATGTGAGCTGAGATGGCTATCCTCTCACAGAGGTCTCTTTGTGCATGGTATAGGAATAAGAAACCCATGGTTAGCATGCCTCATTCACAGGAAAGGAACAAGGCAGGTCCCAGACCAGACCCAGGAGTCTACCCTCCCTTGCTAGCGATTTATAGGGAGTCGGATCACCTTGCTATAGCAGTTTTCAAAGCACTTTCGTCAGCCGTGCGAGCTAGGAGCTCATTTCCTCCTTTCTCTCTGGAGGGAAATGCAAGTGTGCTGGGGAGGAAATGTTGCAAAGACGGAGGGAAGTCACAGAGACGAAGAAAGCAATGTTATTTGTAGATCAGTGGGGCCAGTGCCTTAAAATAAACGTCTCAGAAAATGATTTACTGGAAACGGCTCGCCACTGATTAACACACCATGTTTTCAACAGGCTATAGAACAACAGCAATCATCAGTTTGGACAGAACTTTTGTTTGGGACAAGGATACTGTATGTATGGCCAGCTGCTCTGTTGGTCTATCTTCCCCCTGGGCCTGTCTTCCTGTTGTACATCCTGTCCCTGATAAATCGGCCTTTAAAGAGGAAGCTGGTGGTCGCAAGGACACACCCCCTCAGCCCAGCACAACCAAATACAGCATCCTCCCCATTCAGAAAGCACCAGCCGACACTGCTGCTGACAGGAACTCCCTCAACGGAATCTTTTTTGTTTGTGTTCTTCCTTCCTCTGACCTTTGACCCGGTCCACTTGTGACAGGCAGCCCACTGCCTATTGGTTCCCACTCAGACCGTTTCCCTTCTTCATCGCCTTGAGATACCTTTGATGTCAGGAGAGGAGAGGCAACCGGAGGAGAGGAAGGGGAACTGACTCAGTGGAGGCTGCTGAGGGGAGGACGGCTCGATAACATGTGGAACGGAGCAAATGGAATGGCACCAAACACATGGAAACTATGTGTGTGATGTAGTTTATACCGTTCCGCTAACTTCCACTCAAGCCGGTCCTCCCCAATTAGGGTGCCACCAACCTCCTGTGAGCTGACTGTAGAGCTGACAGATGAAGCAGCCTCGGCCTGGTTAGTTACAGAGAGTCCCTCTACCGAGTATGCGTTGACACACATCACACTGATGTACACATACTGCATACTGTACGTACAGGCTGACATACAGACACAAACCCCGTCTCAGGCTCATCAGAGTGCGCTCCTCCAGACGTCAGAGGATGAGTTTTGTTTTCTGTAGAGGATGTGATCTCACCCAGTAAATATCCAACCTATTTCGCTAACTGCTCGTGACTTAATCCAAGCTCCCCCTTTGTGCTAGGCGCTCCCCCTTCCTTCCCTCCCTCCCTCCTCTACCCTCCTTCTCTTGCTCCCTCTCTCTTTCCCTCACTCCTGAGTGTATGGAAGGAACAGATTAGGCCAATGTTCTCTGAGAGATGCTGGTTACAAGTGAGAGACACAAGCTGATGGATGTCAGAGAGAGAGATAGAGGGAGAGTTGTATATAGGAGGGGCTGAGAGAAGGGGTATAGAGGCACTGACTACGGTGTTCAAGACCAAAGACTAGACCCAGAAGTGCTTACTGTCTCAACATTGTGTTGGCATTGGGTTTTAAATAAGGGCTTTCAGTTTCACTGAGAATCTCTAAATGCACAATGTGGGAAACACCCCTATTTTTCCCAGAGTAGCGCAGAGGTCTAAGGTACTGCATCTCAGTGCTAGAGTGTGTAGGGACAGACCCTGGTTCGATTTCAGGCTGTATCACATCCGGCCGTGATTGGAAGTTCCATAGGTCGGCACACAAATGGCCCAGCATCGTCCGGGTTTGGCCGTCATTGTAAATAAGAATTTGTTCTTAACTTACTTGCCTAGTTAAATAAAGGCTAAATAAAATTAGTATAGTTTTTTCCATTGCTTTCTCTGTAGCTCGTTTAAGTTTTCTATGTAAATATTTTATTATCTTCCCTCAGACTTCAACAGGACTCAAATTTAAAAGGGATGACTTGGGCTGCAGTCAGGCCTTGTGCATTCTATCGTTTTTATTCTGTGCCAGGTCAGATTTTCCTTCTCCTTGACTCTCTCGTTCACTGGCGTCTTCATAGGTTCACTTTGCCCTGGAGAAGAATGCCTACTACCCTACACATACAGTGGGGAGAACAAGTATTTGATACACTGCCGATTTTGCAGGTTTTCCCACTTACAAAGCATGTAGAAGTCTGTAATTGTTATCATAGGTACACTTCAACTGTGAGTGACGGAATCTAAAACAAAAATCCAGAAAATCACATTGTATGATTTTTAAGTAATTAATTTGCATTTTATTGCATGACATAAGTATTTGATACATCAAACAAGCAGAACTTAATATTTGGTACGGAAACCTTTGTTTGCAATTACAGAGATCATACGTTTCCTGTAGTTCTTGACCAGGTTTGCACACACTGCAGCAGGGATTTTGGCCCACTCCTCCATACAGATCCTTCAGGTTTCGGGGCTGTCGCTGGGCAATATGGACTTTCAGCTCCCTCCAAAGATTTTCTATTGGGTTCAGGTCTGGAGACTGGCTAGGCCACTCCAGGACCTTGAGATGCTTCTTACGGAGCCACTCCTTAGTTGCCCTGGCTGTGTGTTTCGGGTCGTTGTCATGCTGGAAGACCCAGCCACGACCCATCTTCAATGCTCTTACTGAGGGAAGGAGGTTGTTGGCCAAGATCTCGCGATACATGGCCCCATCCATCCTCCCCTCAATACGGTGCAGTCGTCCTGTCCCCTTTGCAGAAAAGCATCCCCAAAGAATGATGTTTCCACCTCCATGCTTCACGGTTGGGATGGTGTTCTTGGGGTTGTACTCATCCTTCTTTTTCCTCCAAACACAGCGAGTGGAGTTTAGACCAAAAAGCTCTATTTTTGTCTCATCAGACCACATGACCTTCTCCCATCCCTCCTCTGGATCATCCAGATGGTCATTGGCAAACTTCAGACGGGCCTGGACATGCGCTGGCTTGAGCAGGGGGAACTTGCGTGTTCTGCAGGATTTTAATCCATGACGGCGTAGTGTGTTACTAATGGTTTTCTTTGAGACTGTGGTCCCAGCTCTCTTCAGGTCATTGACCAGGTCCTGCCGTGTAGTTCTGGGATGATCCCTCACCTTCCTCATGATCATTGATGCCCCACGAGGTGAGATCTTGCATGGTGCCCCAGACCGAGGGAGATTGACCGTCATCTTGAACTTCTTCCATTTTCTAATAATTGCGCCAACAGTTGTTGCCTTCTCACCAAGCTGCTTGCCTATTGTCCTGTAGCCCATCCCAGCCTCTTGCAGGTCTACAATTTTATCCCTGGTGTCCTTACACAGCTCTCTGGCCTTGGCCATTGTGGAGAGGTTGGAGTCTGTTTGATTGAGTGTGTGGAGAGGTGTCTTTTATACAGGTAACGAGTTCAAACAGGTGCAGTTAATACAGGTAATGAGTGGAGAACAGGAGGGCTTCTTAAACAAAAACTAACAGGTCTGTAAGAGCCGGAATTCTTACTGGTTGGTAGGTGATCAAATACTTATGTCATGCAATAAAATGCAAATTAATTATTTAAAAATCATACAATGTGGTTTTCCGTCTGTCACAGTTGAAGTGTACCTATGATAAAAATTACAGACCTCTACATGCTTTGTAAGTGGGAAAACCTGCAAAATCGGCAGTGTATCAAATACTTGTTCTCCCCACTGTACATACCTCTACTGAGTGTGTTAACCACCATTACCACACACAAACCTTGAAGCTGTGCTTGTCAAGTCCATTACCCAATCTCTGTAATGCAATTATTAGAGCACTGACATGATATTAGTGTAACATATGAAAGCTCCCAGTACCACTCTGCAGCTCTGAGAGAGGTTCTCACCGCATTGACTCCCAGTACCACTCTGCAGCTCTGAGAGAGGTTCTCACCGCATTGACTCCCAGTACCACTCTGCAGCTCTGAGAGAGGTTCTCAACCACTGACTGTTCACACACAGGCATTCCAGCCTGGAATGCTTGTCTCTGCTGCAAATAAACCTAAATAGACTTTGTGTCTCTTCACGTGCCATCGTGGAACCCTGAGTTTTCTGTGATGGGTCAGACGGTCAGGCTATGTGGGCATGCTATAATCAGGTGTGGCAGTTAACTGGCACGTCATTGCAGTATTTATTTACCTGATGGTTTCACTTGCATTACTTGCTCGATCACACAACCTTCATAATATAATGACGTTGACCTTTTCAGGGATTAGCGAATAACATTATTTTCTCTCTCCCATTGTGTGTGTGTATGTGTCTCTGCCTCTCTCTTTCTCTGACCCTGGTGTCATCCTGTGATCTGCTCTCATCTGGGGGCCTGTATGCCTCGGAGTCCCTGCTCTAATGGGTTCAGTGGGCTGGTATGCAGCAGGAATCTTTGGATCAAGGTGATTTCACGCTCCTCCACGTTTTCCCAGGGCTCGGCCCAGTCTCTGTTACCTCTGTGCGACTTGTAGTGTGTGATACTGGCTGACACGTGTTATCATTAGACACATGCACACACAGCAGCACTGTCTGAAAACTCAGTTTCCCCCAAGGTTTGGATGATGGCTGCCTGGTATGAGCATGGCAGCCAGGGTCCCATACTGTCTCCAGCTGAGACTCCTGCCCTGCACACTATAACTGAGGTCGTCAACTTGTTCCCCCATAGGCCTATATTAATTGCATATCTGTGTGACCTGAATGTGGAATGCAAACTGAACGCTTTCAGCCTGTCCCCTTTGAAGTAAAACTAATCTGACTAACCTTGACATTCGCAGAGAGACAATTCCCCCTCTCTTTCTGTGCACTCTGTTCTCACTCAGCAGATGCTACAGGAGTTTTTCTCTCAATGAAACTCATTCAGTTATTTTTGGTAATGACTGTGAAAGAGGAAATGTATGTAATCATCCCAGCAAAATGTTGCTTTTTCAGCTCAATTATATGTTTTGTTCCTCTTTCAACAGTATAGGTGATTGTTCTGCAAACATTGGGATAGTGGTTGAACGAAAGAAAAGCTTGCAGTTTAGTGTGCTAGATTCCAAGTGCTTTATAATGAACCAATTAAGTGCCAATTAAGAATAGCCTAGTTATAATCTTATAATAACACGGTTATTTCATATTCGTTAGCCGTAGTAGAAGCAGTAGCCTGGCTAAAGATGAACAACTAAGATGTAAGAGATACAGCAACCTCACAATGCTAGTGTGATCGATTAGGTTTAGTCTGACATTTCTATAGTCTAATTTTCGATTTCACTGCATCAGCGCATGTGTGAGGCCGGAGTTGGGGTGGGGAGAGGGACAAGTTAAACCAGTGAGGTGGCATTCATCCGGTTCCTGCTTCTAGCAACACAGCAAGAGATAGATTGTACAACAAGCTTTTGCTCTATCACTATAGCCGATCCAATTGTTGTGCAGAATGAGATATGATTGCGTCATAGCCTATAGCCTACCCTCCGTTTATTCAGACTTCAATAAGAGGAAAATAGCCTAAAGCCCAGGGCTGAGAGGAAACAGGCTATCGAGAGGCAGGACTACGCTGGAATAAACCCTGCAGTCTCACCCATGCTTCCTCCCGAATAGCCTACTTCTCCAGCAGTTTTACACTGTCCCCACTACTGTTTTGACGTTATTTATTTTTTCTGCAAAGGAAATAACCGAACCATGGAACTTCTTTGCTTCGAGGACAAAGTCGTGAGAGCCCAAATTGACCCCAACATTCTCTATGACGACAGAGTATTGCAAAGTCTCCTAACCATTGAAGACAGGTTTCAACCGCAATGTTCGTATTTTAAATGTGTCCAGAAGGACATTCAGCCAAACATGAGGCGAACGGTTGCAGGATGGATGCACGAGGTTTGTGAGCGTTTTTAGCCTACATGTGCATTTATCAGGTATATTGCTGTTTGAATGCATGTATGCATTGGCCAGGAATATTGTTTGAAGGCGTCATTTACTTCTCCGACTCTAATAAGTGTGCTGTGTATAATACGATTTGATGTATGTAATCCAAATTAATCTACAGGGGTGTGTGTGCGTTTTTGTTTAAGAATTTAGCAAGTTGCTCATAGGTGCATGTTCTAATAACTCTGTAATAAGGTTGTGTATTTATTCAGATGGTTTCTTAAAGTTTCATAGCGTGGTTGTCTTGAGAGCTAATATGCATGGCATGTAGGCGAATATTTTACAATTTAATTCAATGAGACCCATGACCCATGCAAGGCGTGTGGTGCCTCGGAAGTTCCACCAAGGTAGCTAAAGTCATCACCATGCATTTAAGTTCGCTGAATGTCAACATCTTGGATTGTATAGGTCATGGAATCAGTCAAATGAAAGAAGACATTCTACGCTTCATTTTCATGTTGAATATATCAAATTTGTCCATTCTGAATAATTATGACAATTTTTGGAAAATATTATTTCCAGTCCTTGCTACCTTAAAACAGCAAGCACGCATAGGCTACTTTCGTTTTTGCAATTATAAACCTTTATCGAAGACAAATTATTTTCGGGAATGGTTTAGGAGTGACTTCTGAACATTACGCATGCAATTTCCCTGCTGTAATTAATTTATTTATATTTGTAATTATTTTTTGAAAATATGACGGGCAGGGTGGGTGTTTGGCCACGACTTCCGCTACAGTCTATAATAAATGAGAGCTCTTTGATATACTTTGATATTTAAGCTTTTAAGGCGGATCCACTGACTGAATATCGACAACATAACATTTATGCAGGCATGAATGTAAATATTGATAAAATAATAAAAAATAGTAGCCCTCATATAATATTGTTCTCTCCCACCAGGTTTGTGAAGAGGAGAAGAGTGAGGAAGACATTTTCCCCTTGGCTATTAATTATTTGGACAGATTTCTAGCGGTGGTGCCCACTAGCAAGTGTTCTTTGCAACTTCTAGGAGCTGTATGCATGTTCCTTGCAACAAAGTTAAAAGAGAGTCGTCCATTAACTGCAGAAAAGCTTTGCATGTACACAGACAACTCCATCACACCAAGGGACCTGCTGGTAAGAAACTATTTTCTCTTAATGCATGGAAACGTATGCAATTACTTAAAACATCATACATTCATGTATAACCCAATAATTGTACAAGATTATAATTTTGTCACTGAACAGTTCTGGAGACTGATTCATTCCTTTGCCATACAGTAGGCCTATGCATGCATGAGGAGAGTGCCTGATCAGGTCTGAACTGAAGTGTCCTTTGTTGCCATCTAGTGGCAGTTATTCAATTTGTCTTGTGGTAGAAGGACATTGTGGATCAAGAATTTGTAGAAAGGAACAGTAGTGCATAATTCCACAAAGGCTTCTATTAAGATCCACTGGCTGAGGAAGTTTATAATATCAAACTGTGTTTTCTTGACCACTCTCTCTGTTGTTGATTGAATGATTGCTCTCTCTCTCAGGCGGCAGTTATACACAGGTTATCCCACAGGGGAACCCCAGTTAACCAGCCCACCCTCCTAGAAACCATTTAAAGCATGACACTCCCTAGTATCAGTTAAGACATTCCTCCCTACCCATTACATCACTATTTCTAGTGTAAATGGCATGTCCCACCCATGTTGCTCAAGAGGCCAAATATGAATCACCGTAGAAGAGCAATAGGACTGTGTCCTCTTCTCCTCTGCTGTCCAGCTGCTGGGGTTGCATCATCACACAACCCTTGTGCTAGAGGTTTCCTTGGAAAAAGTCAATGGAAACTTAGAGTTAGAGACTAGCCTGGTCCCAGATGTGTTTGTGCTGTCTTGACAATTCCTAACGTCACTGTAATGCCAACTCATGCTAGATGGCACAAACAGACCTGGGACCAGTCTAAGAAGAGACATGGTGAAAGTGAGATTCTTTGTCAATGAGCCAACGCTGGTTCATCAGCTGGGAGAGAGAGAGGGGAATTCAGGGGGTTTCTAGCAAGGGCAGCTGTCCAGGAAGTGAGCGCAGCAGTGACAACAGAACGGACCTCCTCCCTGCACATCTTCAGTCAACATTCTCCACAGGCTTAGCATAGGTTAATGGTTTGCATGTGTGGCGCGGCGCTGGTAGGAAACACATATGGATAGCTGTATAGCTGACGCCTGTCCTGGGCTACCCCTATAATGTGAGAGAGAGAGAGAAGCTCACAGAGGGGGCTGTCCCTGTCTACGCTAACAGATGGGTTTCAGTAAACATGGGCGTTCACTGCCACAGCCTCCGTCTCGGGTTGACACATCATCTCAAAAGAAGAAACCAGTCGGGGGATCAGCTGAATTTGTCACATCGGCTGTTTTGTTCCATTCCTTTTCCCCTTGGGGTGAGGCTGCTTTTAACATGAAAGCTCCGCACAGCGTGCTAACCAACGCGGGCGGTGCAGACCAAAGACCCTAGCTTTCACAAGGCTTGTGACAGGAAGGAAGCAACTGTGGCTGCGATGCTGCTGTCTCTTTGGCTGGGACTGGAACCAGTGGCGAGGCTCGACACGTCACACGAAGAACATTACGAGAACCATGCAGACAAATATTCAGAAAGAGAGACAGACAGAGGGAGCGAGAGCAAAGAGAGAGTCGAGGAAAACGTTGCTCTGGTGTTGAGTGATATCTCTTCTGAATTGAGACAGACTTGTTTGTATGCATGGTATTCAACACTCCTCAAACATCCCCTCAATACCCTATAGTGCAACAGAATAAAACAATTAATAAAAGTCCCATGATGGCAGTGACTGTCCATTACTGCTTATCGCTTATTAACCATAATTTCACATTATTTTAATTCAATAAAGTATTTCAGTTGTGTAATATTGCATTTGTTTAATTTGATTACTATTATTTAATTCCAAGGCATCATCTCATCTCTATAGAGCTGCTGTCTGACAAAATCACTATTTTAGTAGTTCTTCAAAGTAAGTAAGGCATACTTTTATGACTGCTGAATACCAACTATCAATCACTTACATCATGTATTTTCAGGTAGAGATACCTCGCGAAGCAACAGCTGCTCTCTATATCACCTCGTGATCGTGCATTCATCTCTCTTCCGTAGCAGGCGTAAAATAAACCCAGACTGGACAGGTAGACGCGCAATGGATTGTGGTCATTGTAGTTAATTACCACATTGTATGCAGCATATTGGCCTGTTGGGAACTACAGCTCCCTACTAAATCGTACAGTTCCGGCTCGATCTGATTTAGCTGTACGATGTGCGCATTGAGCGAAATGGAATTATAATAATTGAACCAGTCAGTCAATTAGTCGTTTAAAAAACGACATTTTGGTTAATCGTTCAGCACTAATACCATATAAAGTGTCAGCATCCTATAAAACCCAGCTCATGCATTTTTTGACAGTAAGGCTGAGTGAAGTGGTGAATGCATAATAATGACCCACAAGACATTGCAATTCTTCTCATGCTTTTCTTCCTTCGGTCTCTGTCCTCTAGGAGTGGGAGTTGGTGGTCCTAGGGAAGTTGAAGTGGAACATGGCGGCAGTCATTCCAAACGACTTTGTGGATCACATCCTATGCAGACTGCCCCTGCCCAAAGATAAGCTATCTGTGGTCCGCAAGCACACACAGACATTCATCGCCCTGTGTGCCACAGGTAATAACAGGAAATGACCTCTGGAGACCTTCTGCTTCCTAATAGGATAGTCTCTCCTCTTTCTCGTTCACAATCGGTCTCACATTGTGACTCATCGTTGATTGCACACGTCTGACCCGCTACTCGGCAGTCTAAGGGCAAACGCACATCCATCCAATCTCTACGTTTCTCTTTCCACCACTGGAACACTGCTCGTAGCCTAATGGGGTCGTCTTTACATTAGAACAGCTGCTAAAAGCAGATGCGAGCTGTATACGAGAACTTTGAGCTTATAAGGCATTAATAGTATAGTTAACGGAGGCTGGGAGAATCCGTGTCAGTGCGTGTCGTGTTTAGGTTAGCATCCCCCTGTGATGACAGTGGGTGGATGAGTCTCCTCGCCTGCTCTTTGACTCCCCTTCCTCCTCCTCTGTGGACCAGAATGACTCGGGTGCAGCAGCTGGGTTGCTCTCTCGCTCTCTCTTTCTGTGTGTTGTTTATTGACAGAGGCCCTTCCGGGTTTGGTAAGTCAGACCTGGCAGCCGGCGGTCTTCCTCCCCTAGCCTCTGTACACATCTGCTGCGGAGCAGGATGGACTCAGGTGCCACTTCAGGCCCTAAGTAAACTCTAAAGGGTGAATGCCAATGGGTTTGTTTCCTCTCCTATATCCTACTATATGTCCTACCTCCTATGTCCTTGTTCTGATTGAATGGACTGCAGTAATAAGACAGCAACTAGCTTACCTGTAGGCAGCTTCTGCTTTATTTCTCTCCTCTATACATTCAATCTTTCACACACTTTTTTTTCCTGTCAGATAATTTTAGAGGGAGGAAATAAAAAGTCCACTTTGGTGTATTCAGATTTACTGCCATGTGTCTCTTTGATCCAATCTGGCCCATAAGTCCTTGTTTACTACAATATGGTATTTAAGCTATAGGCTCCCTCAACGAGGTTCATGCACTGTGGCTGTTTAGTGCCATTTTAGTGTTGCATTTTTTATTTGGGCGTGTTTCAGCGGTCTCCCCACTATTCATAAGCAGCCTGTTTATATCCCAAGCGCAAAACAGCCACAATAAAAAAAAAAAAGAGTCTGCTGTGGTTTTGCAGTAATGTAAATGTTTGGGGTTTTATGTGCTGCTCTGAATGTTGTTCTCATGACAGGGGAGCTCTCTGGCCTCTGCACAGCTGGCCTCTTGAGGAGACCAGAGTGGTTGGACTACTCCCTGGGGTTGATCCAAAGCTATCAGTCGCATCCTCTTTCTATAAAGAGAGAGAAGGCCACACCACAGAGACCAGGGTCTGTGCTTGGCTGGACTGTGCTGTGCTGGGGCTGGGGCTAGAGTTGGAGCTGAAGCTAACCCCAGTCTAGTTAGGGTCGTTTCCTTTCCTCCAGGCCTCCTTCCTCCCTCCCTCCCTCCCCCGCCAGCCGGCAGGGCTGTTGTTGCTCAGGGCTCTGGGCCTGGTTGATGGAGGATAAGAGGGAGTAGTTCCTGGAACTCATTGCTCACTGAGTAGGAGGATTCCTGCTCTGTTTTCCTAATCACAGCTGAGGCAGAGTGAGGGAAAACACACAGGCTCCACCACGGCCATGTTGGACATGTGTTAGACTGTGGGAAAGTTGGGTTAAGCTCTTTAAGAACTCATATTAAGAGATTATGAAGATGTTTTAACGTCTTTAAATGCTTCCTCACTTCCTTTGGACTACTCCTTGACTTGAATGTGCAACTATGATTCTGGTTTGTCACCCCTTGACTCTGATGTCCGACAGGCGACTGACAGATCACGTTGTCTCTTGTCCTCAGATTTCAGCTTTGCCATGAACCCTCCCTCCATGATCGCTACGGGCAGCGTGGGGGCGGCCGTCTGCGGCCTGCAGCTGGACCAATCAGACCAGGCCCTGAGCCGAGACCGTCTGACTAACCTGCTGGCCAAGATCACCAACACAGAGGTGGTAAGTAGTGTTTATAGCCTGATCCCAGGTCATTTTAAGAGGTGGTAATATCAGTGTTGGCGAGCGTTTAGAGCAAAATACTTAATGTGTTCCAACATTGGGCACCGACACCCTCTTCGCCCGCCTGTTAGACTTAGCTATCCACCAACATTACTGGGCTTGGAGCACGGAGATCTTCCTAGTAAACATGAGCGATGCTACAGTATGCCTGCAGTAGTCGCACATTGAAGCTATTTACTTTTCATGGAGTCAGAGCCTGTGGGTCTTGGCTCGGGACTCAGACTGCAGCTATAAAGAGCAGAGACGAGGGAATGTCTTCTTAGAACCCAGGGCCCACATTCTTGTGGTAGGACACAGGCAGGCAGTTATTTTGCATGGCTCCCACTTTAGCCCATCTATCTCCTGAAAGAGTATGTTTCTAATGCCTAACAGAGGCTCCATCTTTCCAGGGGAAATGGCAGAAGATAAGCAAACACAGATTTCCCAACTCTTTAAGATGACATGCATTGAGAGTTCTCTCACACCATATATATTTGTGGAGGCTGGTGGGAGAAGCTATAGGAGGACGGGCTCATTGTAACGGCTGGAATGGAATAAATGGAACGGTATCAAACACATCAAACATATGGATACCACATGTTGGACTCTGTCTCATTTATTCCATTCCAGATATTACAATGAGCCCATCCTCCTGTAGCTCCTCCCACCAGCCTCCGCTGCTATATATATATATATACCCTTATATATAAAAATGTATTCTATATATTTTTTTTCATCAATTTACACACAATACCCAATAATGACAAAAACAGGTTTTTAGAAATGTTTGCTAATATCACATCAACGTAAGTATTCAGACCCTTTACTCAGTACTTTGTTTAAGCTCCTTTGGAAGTGATTACAGCCTCGAGTCTTCTTGGGTATAACGCTACAAGCTTGGCACACCTGTATTTGGGGAGTTTCTCCCATTCTTCTCTGCAGATCCTCTCAAGCTCTGTCAGGTTGGATGGGGAGCATCTCTGCACAGCTATTTTCAGGTCTCTCCAGAGATGTTCGATAGGGTTCAAGTCCGGGCTCTGGCTGGGCCACTCAAGGACTTTCAGAGACTTGTCCCGAAGCCACTCCTGCGTTGTCTTGGCTGTGTGCTTAGGGTCATTTTCCTGTTGGAAGGTGAACCTTCGCTCTGGAGCAGGTTTTCATCAAGGATCTCTCCATACTTTGCTCCGTTCATCCTTGCCTCAATCCTGACTAGTCTCCCAGGTCCTGCCACTGAAAAACATCCCCACAGCATGATGCTGCCACCATCAGCTTCACCGTAGGGATGGTGTCAGGTTTCCTCCAGACGGGACGCTTGACATTCAGGCCAAAGAGTTCAATCTTGGTTTCATCAGACCAGAGAATCTTGTTTCTCATGGTCTGAGAGTCTTTAGGTGCCTTTTGGCAAACTCTAAGCAGGCTGTCATGTGCCTTCCGTCTGGCCACTCTACCATAAAGGGCTGATTTCTGCAGAGATGGTTGTCCTTCTAGAAGGTTCTCACATTTCCACAGAGGAACTAGAGAGCTTTGTCAGAGTGACCATCAGGTTCTTGGTCACCTCCCTGACCAATGCCCTTCTCCCCCGATTGCTCAGTTTGCCTCGAAACAATCCTGTCTTGGAGCTCTACAGACAATTCCTTCGACCTCAAGGCTTGGTTTTTGCTCTGACATGCACTGTCAACTGTGGGATCTTATATAGACAGGTGTGTGCTTTTCCAAATCATGTTCAATCAATTGAATTTTCCACAGGTGGACACCAATCAAGTTGTAGAACCATCTCAAGGATGATCAATGGAAACAGGATGTACCTGAACTCAATTTCGAGTCTCATAGCAAAGGGTCTGAATAGTTATGTAAATAAGTTATTTCTGTTTTAGTTTTTTTATACAACCTGTTTTCGCTTTGTCATTATGGGGTATTCTGTGTAGATTGTTGAGGATTTTAGAATAAGGCTGTAGAATCCATTTTAGAATAAGGCTGTAACGTAACAAAATGTGGTAAAAGTCAAAGGGTCTGAATACTTTCCGAAGACACTGTATATGTATGCAGTGGGGCGAAAAAGTATTTAGTCAGCCACCAATTGTGCATGTTCTCCCACTTAAAAAGATGAGAGAGGCCTGTAATTTTCATCATAGGTACACTTCAACTATGAGAGACAAAATGAGAAAAAACAATCCAGAAAATCACATTGTAGGATTTTTAATGAATTTATTTGCAAATTATGGTGGAAAATAAGTATTTGGTCACCTACAAACAAGCAAGATTTCTGGCTCTCACAGACCTGTAACTTCTTCTTTAAGAGGCTCCTCTGTCCTCCACTCGTTACCTGTATTAATGGCACCTGTTTGAACTTGTTATCAGTATAAAAGACACCTGTCCACAACCTCAAACAGTCACACTCCAAACTCCACTATGGCCAAGACCAAAGAGCTGTCAAAGGACACCAGAAACAAAATTGTAGACCTGCACCAGGCTGGGAAGACTGAATCTGCAATAGGTAAGCAGCTTGGTGTGAAGAAATCAACTGTGGGAGCAATTATTAGGAAATGGAAGACATACAAGACCACTGATAATCTCCCTCGATCTGGGGCTCCACGCAAGATCTCACCCCGTGGGGTCAAAATGATCACAAGTACGGTGAGCAAAAATCCCAGAACCACATGGAGGGACCTAGTGAATGACCTGCAGAAAGCTGGGACCAAAGTAACAAAGGCTACCATCAGTAACACACTATGCCGCCAGGGACTCAAATCCTGCAGTGCCAGACGTGTCCCCCTGCTTAAGCCAGTACATGTCCAGGCCCGTCTGAAGTTTGCTAGAGAGCATTTGGATGATCCAGAAGAGGATTGGGAGAATGTCATATGGTCAGATGAAACCAAAATATAACTTTTTGGTAAAAACTCAACTCGTCGTGTTTGGAGGAGAAAGAATGCTGAGTTGCATCCAAAGAACACCATACCTACTGTGAAGCATGGGGGTGGACACATCATGCTTTGGGGCTGTTTTTCTGCAAAGGGACCAGGAAGACTGATCCGTGTAAAGGAAAGAATGAATGGGGCCATGTATCGTGAGATTTTGAGTGAGAACCTCCTTCCATCAGCAAGGGCATTGAAGATGATACGTGGCTGGGTCTTTCAGCATGACAATGATCCCAAACACACCGCCCGGGCAACGAAGGAGTGGCTTCGTAAGAAGCATTTCAAGGTCCTGGAGTGGCCTAGCCAGTCTCCAGATCTCAACCCCATAGAAAATCTTTGGAGGGAGTTGAAAGTCTGTGTTGCCCAGCGACAGCCCCGAAACATCACTGCTCTAGAGGAGATCTGCATGGAGGAATGGGCCAAAATACCAGCAACAGTGTGTGAAAACCTTGTGAAGACTTACAGAAAATGTTTGACCTCTGTCATTGCCAACTAAGGGTATATAACAAAGTATTGAGAAACTTTTGTTATTGACCAAATACTTATTTTCCACCATAATTTGCAAATAAATTCATAAAAAATCCTACAATGTGATTTTCTGGATTTATTTTATCATTTTGTCTCTCATAGTTGAAGTGTACCTATGATGAAAATTACAGGCCTCTCTCATCCTTTTAAGTGTGAGAATTTGCACAATTGGTGGCTGACTAAATACTTTTTTGCCCCACTGTATATACTATAGATGTGAAAATCTATCATTTTACGTCACAGAATAAATCGCTGATTGTAGTCTAAGATATTTTATTATCACTAAGTCTGCGCTTACACAAAGGAACCAGTTCAGCAGCACACAGAGACTCAGGGGCCACAGTCAGTCTAAGACTAGGAACAACCCAGCAGCTCTCGATAGACCTGTGGTTATTATGTGGCTATGGCAACGCTGGCACTCAGACTGCGGCCCATTAGGTTTTAATTATCCGTACATTTGAAAGGAATGTTGGCCTCTTTGCAAGCTGTGTGCACTCTTTAGGGCCCGTGCTTTCGGCTCCATAGAGTCGGACCTCCCACGAGAAGATGCACACTCCTGAGTGATATTTAAGGTTTCTTTGGTCTCAGGGCTGCTGTGTTCCTCTCGACAACGCTATGGGCCTTGGTAAAAAAATGTGCACTATAAAGGGAATATGTTACCATTTGGGACGCTGCCTCAGTGAGTCCAGCCCATTACCGACTTTAGGACTATTAGGAATGTTCTCCCCACACCACACGTGTGTTTGAGAGGATTCAAGGGCCCATTGAGTCGCCACTCTCTGCCTGGTGTCTGTGTGCGCTGGTACCCATTGTTCTAGTGACTGACCGGTCATGAAACAGGCACGACCACCTATCACAAGACCCATAATTCCCTCCCGCTCTGGCATGTGACCAAAGCTGTTCCAATAACAGTCAGATGCCGAACGTGTAACTGTGTGACAGCGTTAACCGTTTGTCCACAGGTGTCTGGGGTCAATCAAGAGTATGTGTGTGTGTAGAGGTGCTAGTGTATTGATGTCTGTTCTCTGTGTGCGTTGCAGGACTGTCTGAAGGCGTGTCAGGAGCAGATAGAGCGGGTGTTGGCCAGTAGCCTGCAGCAGGAGCAGCAGAGGCAGGAGTCCCGGGGCAAGCCGGGCAGCAAGGCCATGGAGCAGCAAGACCAGTCCAGAACCCCAACAGACGTATCCAGCACCCCAACAGACGTACGCGACGTCAATCTATGAGCTTCCCACCACCACCACCACTATCTACAAGAGTGAAGTCCACCAGCGAGCTCCCACCAATCACGTCACTACCAATCTAAGGGATCCAACAACATTCGCAACGTCAAGCAATGAGCTGCCAGCGCATACGCCAAGTCAACCAATGAACTCCCACCACTAAATGCCACACCAATCTATGAGTTCCCACCCTTATGTGTTAAGTCAACCTGTGAGGTTCCACGAAGTTTGGGATGAAAATCTATGAGCTGCCAACAGCATCATGCTGGAATTATCAACTGATAAGAACTTTTAGAAGCAATATAGAGAATAGGTAGATACGTTTTTTTTTTTCATTGTAGAATAAAAGTGAAGACATCAAAACTATGACATAACACATATGGAATCATGTAGTAACCAAAACAGTGTTAAACAACTCAAAATATATTTTATATTTGAAATTCTTCAAAATAACCACCTTTGCCTTGATGACAGCTTTGCACACTCTTGGCATTCTCTCAACCAGCTTCACCTGGAATGCTTTTCCATCAGTCTTGAAGGAGTTCCCACATATTCTGAGCACTTGTTGGCTCCTTTTCCTTCACTGCGGTCCGAAACCATCTAAATTTGGTTGAGGTTGGAACCAAAATTCTCAAATTTGGACTCCAGACCAAAGGACAAATTTCCACTGGTCTAATGTCCATTGCTCATGTTTCTTGGCCCAAGCAAGTCTCTTATTATTATTGGTGTCATTTAGCAGTGGTTTCTTTGCAGCAATTCAACCATGAAGGCCTGATTTACAGTCTCCTCTGAACAGTTGATGTTGAGATGTGTCTGTTACTTGAACTCTGTGAAGCATTTATTTGGGCTGCAATCTGAGGCTGGTAACTCTAATGAACTTATCCTCTGCAGCAGAGGTATTTCTGGGTTTTCCATTCCTGTGGCGGTCCTCATGAAGCTGGTTGAGAGAATGCCACGAGTGTGCAAAGCTGTCATCAAGGCAAAGAGTGGCTACTTTGAGGAATCTCAAATATAAAATATATTTTGATTTGTTTAACACTTTTTTGGTTACTACATGATTCCGTATGTGTTATGTCATAGTTTTGCAAATAAAGAAAAACCCTTGAATGAGTAATATTCCAAACTTTTGGCCCCCAGTGTATATTTAGCTGTAATATGTGCCATATTAAATTAAACAAGCTATTTTAGACACAAAATGTATTTGAAAACTTGATAGTGCCTTAGATTTACAGAAAGGAAACCTGAATAGATTTGCATACTTGAATTATGAAATATACAAAATATAGTTTTTCACTCTCAAAAAAGCTTTGAGCTATTATTAATATTATTTTATTATAATTATTGTTATTATACATATTGTTATAATTATTTCAATATAATTTAGTTTTATGATTATACTAATAATAGTTAATCATTATTAAGCATTTATCAATTTCACGGTGAGTGGGCGTTTCCCTCAGTTTCAAATACAGAAAGCCCCTGTAGTACTGTGTGCATTACAGGACATTAAGTGCTGGTTTGGTTCTGTGCAGTGGTTCATACAGCTCTATTTAGGAGAAGCTAATGTACAGGACGAGGAGAGCTGCATCTCCTGCCTGCTAAACTGTGCATCTGTAGCACTGCTTCCTATTTATGCTCTTTTATGCTGGCCAGGAGAGGGCTGGGCCCACTCACACAAAACACAGAAAGAGAGAGCGAGAGAGAGGGTTAGAGAGGCACATGTGAGGAGTCCTGAGGGTGTGTATATACTGCCCCCTAAAGGTGAGAGTGAGGACCGAACAACTATCAGCTGTTAAGGTCTTGATTTCATTCCCAAGTTAATACCAAGCCAATATTTACTTTTTGAATTCAACAAGGCTATTTTTGTTGTTATATGTTATTGGATTGTGTGCTCTGAGAAACTCCTGCACGTTATTCGAAAATTATTGAGGATCATATATATCTTTTATACCAGGGAGCACTTTTTATGTCTAGTAAAGTTGGCGTGAAAGCATGTTTTTGTTCTGGATCATTCCAAAGCCAATACTAGGGAAAGGGAGATGGCATGTTGGAGGGATGGTCTTAGTCTGGAGATGAGAGAGAAACAACATTTGTTTGTTAGTGTCAGATGGATTGTTAAAAATGTTTTGTAGAGTTGGAGTGTATGTTACATTTAGAGCAGTGAAAGTTTGGCAAAGGTGGAGTAGCCTATTGGAGAGTGAGAGGAGATGGTAAAACGGGAGGTTTTGAGAGTGGAACTGGAGACGGCACGATTGGTGCCATGAAATGGACTGCAGACAGTTGAAATGAGGGGGAAATGGATGAAGGCATGTTAGGAAGCTCTTGAGTGGCACACCGAGTGGCACACCGAGTGGCACACCGGAACAAGCCAGTTCTTGATTCGAAGGGTTGCAGACGGTCGTCATTCTGAAACGATCAAGAGTTGATCACGAGGGAACAGTTTGGTGTGCTGGAACATTTTCTGTAAGGGCCTCCTGTTGTTAAATCCAACTAGATATTTAAGTCATGGTCAAAGACTTTGACCAACCTAAATGCACTTTTAAAAACATGTTCCTTAAAAGCTGAAGGGGATGGGGATCAAACGGGGTAGGTGGGTTTTCTAATGTTTTATTATGATTTTTTTTCATTAAGTTATTTTCTCTGGGCTGGATTCCCACTTAGGGTGATGCACAATGACTAGAAAGCATTTCCTGACCAATGAGTAGGAGAAGGGGTTTACAAACGTGGAACCAAATCAATTGCAATGCAAACCTAGGAAAGCTTTAAAAAAAAAAATCTAGACTTGATTCTTTGATAACATCCATTTAACTTGAATTTTTTTTTTACCTGCTTCATAACCAAATAATTTTTTTCTGGTTCATTATTTTTTGGCATTTAGTTTCGCTCCACAGTTCAGCTTTTTTGGGTCAGAAAATACAACTTTTCCTTATGGAATTTAAAAAACAAAAACATATGGTCTTTAAACCTATAGGCAGAAAACGTATCTCTTTACTTTTGGCATGCATGTTCAACAATGCAAAAAGAACTATTTGCTTGTTTTTCTCATGAAACACAATATGCTAGACTCTGAGCAAAGATATGGGTAAGCATTTAAAGTTTTGTTTATGTTAATTACTTAAATTAATTTCTAAATGATGAAAGCCAAAATAGATGTTTATGTTTGATATCTTTTTCTTGCTGCTATTAAGCTTTTTGTTTTTCAATCTTATAATTGTGATATTAACTTGAGTGTGCTGCTAAATTATGAATTTTAAAGTATCCTGTTGTTTCCTTTCTTTTTCCTTGTTGTTTGTATACTGCAGAGAGTGGTAAAGTAAGAAAGTGGGACACGTCTTGGACTGGAAGTACTTTCTGTAGTTTTCTCAAATAGTTGTATTCTCTTCTTTCCATGTATCTGGTGTTCTGTCGTTTCCTTGCTGCATTATATAGCATTGAAATGTTATTGTACCTCAGGTTCATTGGACAATACCTCACAACTCAACAGTTTTTTCAGGGAGTGAGTAGAATCAACTCTGACTCTCTGATGCGTTTTGATAGGTTATATCTTTTTTCCTGGATGAAAGGCAGAAGATTGACATGGCACCTCTCTTTAGACAACAGGAATTCCTTCTCATTCATCCGATTACACTGATCTGTCGTTGGCCAAGTAGAGGACCATATACCAGTTATTTCATATCATACCTGGTGCTAAATAAGAGATGGCTATATAAAATGTATTTGGAAGACAAAAAAACTATATTTGTATCTTATTTTTCCTACTTATGAGTTACAACTTAATTGGCACATTTAGGATCAGTGTATTGGATTAAGTGGAATTAATTTTGTGAGGTATCCATTTTGTTTTATTAGCACAAAATATAATGTGTGTAATCCTTCAATGTGGAAAACTGGGTTTCCAGTTTGTTTTGACCCCACACCACTGTCAACCACATGTACCTCAGAAGTGTCTGATTCACAACTTCTGTTCAATAAATTTGACCCCCCCAAAAAAGAGTGAAGCATCTTTACTGGCTAGTAATGTACCCGTCTTCTATTCTGTGCTGTTTAAGGGAAGGTTAACCTCGTCCCCAGGCTCAAATGGCTGGTGCATAGAGAGCCGGATGGTGGACAAGATTAAGGGTAGGTGAAATGTGTAGAGTGATTGTATTGGTGGTGTTGTACTGTGCAGTCAAGTAACTATGCAGGCCCATATGAAGGTAAGTTCATGTTTGAGGGTGCTAGATTGCTTCTGATTTGACTGCGCGAAAAGGCTATTGTGTGAGTCTGCGGCTATAGGCTTATCTGACACCTAGTGGCTGTGGTTTCAAACTTCTTATGGGGTGAGATCCTTACACCAAAGCCACATACTCCTTCACACTTTCTACTCTTCTCTTTGTAATGTTGACGTTGAGAGTTGCAGAAACGTATACAAAAGCACAAATAGATGATAACTGAACCAACAACCTGTTGGCTGTAAGTCAGTGCTTTGCCTATTCAACCACCAAGTCCGAAGCCAATTCCTGCAGACATGACCTAGTGGCCTCATGAGTGGAATCTTATTAATATTTTACATAATTTCATAATTAATAAACATGTCAAACTGTTTTGTTATATTTCAGTCTTCTGTGATGTATATAAAGTGTAATATTGGGATATATAGTGTGCATTTCAACTCTATCTGACATTGTACAGGTAAAAGTGAATGCTTCTTCTTCCTCTGTATGTTTGACATTAAGAGTTGCAGAAATCCACACTAAAGTGTAAGAGTTGAGGATTGAACCTACAACTCTCAGATGCAAGGTATGGTTTTAACCTCAGAGCCACAGACTCCTTCATGCTTTCTATACTCTGTCATTTTGACGTGGAGAGTTGCAGAAATGTACAAAAACGCACACACAGGATGATATTTGAACATACAACTTAATGGCTGCAAGTTTTGGTTTAAACCGCAGAGCCACAGACCTCTTCACACTTCATACAATTTTATTTGTATATTTGACATAGAGTTATATATTTGACATAGACAGTGGTGATATTAACATGTTAGTACATTCTAGACAATGTACTAAGAATTGTTAAATTGTTCAAAGAATTGCGTTTGATTGGGGAACAATCTTAATAAGAGTAACATTTGTATTTGTAGTTAACTAGAACATGCATAATTCATTTCTCACCTTCTGCAATCCCATTGGTCTGTTAGAGTAGACCTCGTCATAACGCCACGTGCACGTGTCACAGAACTAGGAAGAACCTGTAAACATTGTCTACTTAGCCAGAAAATCTTTGGCTAGCCTAAAATGCTTACATTTACTTTGACAGTTGTTAGACAGTAAGTAAATACCACCACGTTTGCTGTATAGATGATGTATCTATAATATATTTCATAAAATGTGCGTAGGCTGCTGCATACGTGAAAACCCTATTGAATCACTTCAAGCAAAGCTATCCGTTGCCGACAATATTAACTAGAAAGCGTGTTGCCTATTCAAATGTAGAATCTAACATTAGTATTCTGTGCCAAGCGGCTGCCTAGCTAAATCCATAGGTTTCTTATTCTGTTACTAATTCGAACGAGTGTCACCCTGAGTGTCCTCTACATAGACCGCATATAAAGCCTCTCTCCCATGAAGCCTCCTTGAAAGACATACAAATGATACGTTTAAGTTATTTGTGCACCTCAAGAATGTCTCTGATGCTGTGTATCGTCAGAAAAATTATGTGCATGTACCTTTCAAAATGATAATCTTCTCACTTTTCACAGTGGGGAGACACAATTCAACAAGGACAGGTTGCTACAAGGTATGTTGAAAAGCCTCTGTCGTTTTGTAAACATTCCAACCTTGACCAGTAATGACCTTCACTCGGACATCATGTGTGATTTAAAACCAAAGGCTTTAAGAACTAACTATAAACCTTTCCTTGTTGCTCATGTATCAGCTGGTAGAATCAAAGTGATTGATTAATTGATACTGTTTCCATGTTCACTTGAGGGGGAATGATGTTTAAAGAAAGATCACTCACATAAACACTGACTAACACCTTATCCAACTGGTTTTCTAAGTGTGTATACCTGCTGGTCTTGTGCTGTCAGGTCAGGGGGTGGACACTCCCCTGTCGGAGCCGGGGCTCCAGCAGGCAGAGGCTGCAGGACTGTACCTCAGACAGCTCAGGTTCTCCAACGTGTTTGTCAGTAACCTGCAGCGCGCCAGACAGGTGAGTTCTCCTGTGATGTCATTGGTGCTCCATGTGATGTCGACTTAGGTTACGGTTAGGTGACCACTAATCTCGTCCACCCAGCAATTGAGCCTGGGAACAAGGTTAGGTGACCACCAGAAAGATGAACAATGCACAGCAGGTGTAGGATGTAACCTCTATTTAGTTCCCAGTGTGTGACTTATAATTGTGGGCACCGGCTACACTGACCGTCATTGTAAATAAGAATTTGTTCTTAACTGACTTGCCTAGTTAAATAAAGGTTAAATAAAATAAAAAATAAACTGACACTGCCTATCAATTGCACAAAATGGCAAGAGATGTTGGGAACTGATGTCAAAGTAAAGTTATTCCCCACTACAACACCTTTTCAGTGGGAAACACTCAGATAAGACATTAAAATCCCTTCAATAATTCCTGAAGCAAAACCTCTCCATTGTTAAGGAGGGTAGAGAGCAGAGGGTACATTAAACCACAGTTATAGACGTCAGGATGTGAGAAGTGGCAGTGAGTAGAACTAGAAGCACAGTATGAAGGCAATGTTAGTATCTTGTGATGGCCTAGTAGCTGATTTGGTTGTGGGTGCGGAGATTAAGACAATGCTGTCATTGTTCACCCTTATCCTTTGTCAGACTGCTGAAATCATCATGAGGAACAATGTTCACTCCTCGGGCGTTGAAATGGTCTTTGACCCCTTACTCAGAGAGAGGGTAAGTCTTTCAAGTGTCTTCTATTTCCTATTGCATATATGTAGTATACGATTGATCTAACTCAGTCCACCTCAACAGGGACCCTAGAGTTTGACATTCAAATACAATGCATAAAAAATGATTCGTCAATCATACAGGGTTTTGGGATCGCAGAAGGACGGCCCAAGGAGGATCTGAAGAACATGGCTAACGCAGCCGGCCAGTCGTGTCGAGACTATACTCCTCCTGGAGGGGAGACCTTGGAACAGGTTAGTCTGTGATCTGAAAATGTTATCCGCTTTCCCTTTGTCCTACTGTTGGCTAGCTGCTGACAGCTCAGCGCTGGATTCCATGGCCAACAGTGCCATGCAGTGGTTCAACTCGGAACTTCCGGGCAGAACCTCAACACATAATTAATATTTTTTTCTTCAAGGGAGACAAGTCTTATTTTTGTCCTTGAATAATTTAACGTGTCTGTGTCTCCCTCCAGGTAAGGCTGCGATGCAAGAAGTTTCTAAAGGCCCTTTACCAGCGCATGGTTGACGATCACGGCTGCTCAGGACAGATTTATGCTGCTGTAAGGACAGAGGCCAGGGCCGGTGCAGATGGGCCCCTGGCTGGTCTGCCTGACGACGGGATGGAGGGTGTCCCTGTCCATGCCCTGGTGGTGAGCCACGGGGCCTACATCCGCGTGGCCATGAGACATTTTGTGGAGGACCTGCAGTGCTCTCTGCCCCAGGGCCTGAAGATGTCCAAGGTGTTGTCAGCCTGCCCCAACACAGGCATCAGCCGCTTTGTCCTCACCGTGTCTCCCAGTGAGTCTGGCCTGGCGCTCTCTGCTGTCCGCTGTGTTTTCACCAACAGGAAGGATCACCTGACCTCCCGTAACATATGTTTCATCACACATTAAAGATAGACAAGGCAACACAAAAGGTTTAGTCACTACTCTGTTCTGTTTAAATATGATTTACGGTAGCTTACAAACCACTAAAAGTAAAGAATATCTGGGACAGGGACCTGTCTACTATTGATGATGATACGAGTTGGGGGAACTTTTAGTAGGGTCACCAAAGAACCCTAATCACCAATTGATTCATTTTTTATTTTATACACAGGGTAAATAAATTTGGCATTTTGGCACATTTTATATTTTCGCCTGTTTTAAAGCTTTTTAAGTAACTTCCACACTGTGTGACCTATGTAACCATGGTGACCTAGGCTCTTTTATGCATATGTAATGGAAGTGCCCTGAAGTGGAGAGGTTTTGGATACCAGCATCTTCTACCCTATCTGATGTTCTTGGAGTCACTATACCAGTGCTTAATGATGACTCATCACGCAATGTCACTCCAACAATGACGTATAATGCAGAATACAGGTTAAATTATTTGCTCTTTAGCCCTCGAAGGATCCTTTTTACAGTAGATCATTGCTCAGTGCAAATTCTGCTAAACTATTGGCAGGATGTATGTATATCCAGTGTGAGTAGATTTCCTGGTCTTCCAATAATTATCTATGGAATGTTCTAGAGAAACGAAATACTTCCTGTGTCATTGTCCAATGAAATTAGGACTTTTTGGAACGTTTTAAGTGTGGATAATGTAATGGCTTGTTTCCACTACTAAGTTGATAATGTTGAAGATGTAGTTGTATTGTTTCTGTTATATTATACCAAAGGCAGAAAAGTGTGAGGAATGTCAGTGAGTATCTTTTAAATAATTTACAATTCAACATATGGAGTTCTCTTATCACAATTATTGTAAATGCTTTAAAAGATACTCACTGACATTCCTCACACTTTTCTGCCTTTTGTAATAATATGACAGAAACAATACAACTACATCTTCAACATTATCGGCTTGGTAGTGGAAACAAGCCATTACGTTACCCACACTAAAACGTTCCAAACAAGTCCATGTCCAGTTCAAGATAATAAATGATACACTATCAAAAGGTGGTGTCTTTTCTGTGAGAATGGTGTGCTATGCATGAACTCAAGAGCAAGACCGCAAGCAACCTGTCACTGCTACATAGTTATATCAGACACTTGTATCATAACTATTTAACCATAGTTCACCATATATTCAGACATGGCCTTCCCACTGGAATACTATTTTTAAAAGATGGCTAAGAGCGGGGGGGTACTTCTGTTTACAAACTAGTTCAAGGTTACACATTGACAGTTTTTTGTCTATATTGTTACACATGAACATGTTCATATGCAAACAGTACAGTGTTACAGTATTGTTTGGTATTGTATTGGTTAATCACAACAACCAACAAATAAATACTTAATAGGTTCAATGCCCATGTATCTCAAGTGTCCATAAATGGTCACAAGCTTCTTCTGTTCTTGCACAAATTTAATCGTCACTAAAGGTTGCTTAAGAGGCAATTGAGTGTGCAAGTCTTGTAGTTTCATTATGCAGAGCAGGATTTGAACCTGTGCACGTTTGCAGTTTGGGAAATATCCGGTTTAATCACCTGAGGGGCCACTTCAGAGTTAGACTTTCTCATGTTTAAAACCTGATAGAAATCACTTTCAGTGCTCAGGTCAAGCGTGACAGGTCAAAGAACTGGGACAATTGAACATTTAGCTACAGCTACTGACCTGTGTCTAGATTGTTCCAGAGACAACCATGAGTAATGTTCCAAAGGCACCAGTGGCAGCATGAACATCTGTACTAAATCTGATCCTTCAACATGAATGTGTGGGTTTGCTTAAATCTTATTGGACTTGAGTGTTATTACAGCTCTTCCTTTGAGGGAATGTTACAATATTTGAATAAACTGCCTCAAAAATTTAGAAAAATATCTATAGTATATCGATCTAAAAAATGTGCCTTCACCCATGACCACCGCTGATATTTTTAAGGGTCTTCTCAGATGTGACAGCCAGGTCAATGTGGTTTAACCTCAACGAAACAGGACAAAGGTTAGGGGTCACCGTAATGTGTTCCTTTGACTAAAATACCTCCAACATGTTACTTAGTGAGAGTGAGACAAAAATAGAATGTGGAAATGTTTATTTTTAGACAATGAAGGTTTGGCAGAAACTCAGATATGCCAATTTTCTCCATAATGAGATGTGGAAGCATGAGACACGCACCCTTAATTACTGGAAGCTCGAAGTGAATGAGTCAATGATCAATCTGCTTACGCACTTAATGTGACACGTAGAGCTTCCTCACACAATTAGCCTGTACTTGTATGCTTGCATCATACATAGAATTCTAGGATGAAGTGGCTGTGAGCATACAGTTCTTCATCCTGAAGTTCTAAAATATTGAAATATTGATCTAAAATAGAATAAAATATAAATTAATTATTTGGAAAAAGTCATATTTTCTTAATCAACATAACA
The DNA here is from genome assembly GCA_023634145.1 of Thymallus thymallus. NCBI lineage: Eukaryota > Metazoa > Chordata > Actinopteri > Salmoniformes > Salmonidae > Thymallus > Thymallus thymallus. Next base: position 12,103,035 of record CM042420.1, read on the forward strand.
CTTTTTTTTCAAGATTAATGTCACCAGCCTCACACATATAGCCTACTCATAACTTACAGGTTTTCAGGATTCCTTTTTAACAGTGAAACATCCATATAAATAGGCAAATATAAATAACAATACATTAATGGATTTAAATAAATAAATACTTTCAACTTTCTTGGAATTGGCTTTGTTTCTTGCTTTTGGTGGCCAGCATCTATTACCTGTCGTTTCTATTTGTTCAGATACCCTGTAGAGTGGACCATTAATTTTAAATGAAATGTCTCACTTGAAGAAAATGCATTACAACATGCAGGCCTACTGGCATATTCAACATTGTAGTAGGCCTGATTTTAGATGGAATATGTTTAAGTTTCATATCAAGAGTATTTTCTTGCAGGCTTCTTCCATTGTATAACATGTAATAAAGAGACTTCAGCTCAACTCCCTTTTTTCTTCAAAAAAGATTATCATGATGAACAATTATTTCGGGTTTCATCATGATTCTCATAAGAATCCTCCCCGTAAACAGAGCGCAATCAAATGCAGATTTTGCGTCCTAGAATTAAAAAGCACGTAAAGAATAGTGAAGCGCTATGGTGAAGAATGACCTAAATAAAATGTTCCAATTTGGTCCTTTTTTGGCTTTTATGACTACATATAAATTACTAATATGCCCTAATAAGGGTGCCGTGGTCCGAATTTAACATCTGGTTAAAACATTCAGGGTTGTTTCCAGACCAGCTGGAAAAGAACCAACGTGAACGCATACATAGCTTACGCTTCGAACACACCGACTGAGATATTGCGTTTTGGTACACCAGAAGTACATTACTTTCCAATGGAACGCTGCGTTCACCTTGCAGTTGCAGTGCGTTCTTTGTTGTGCATACATTGGATTTATCGAACATATGCGTAAACGGGTTGACAGAAATGGTAGCATTAGGTGAATGTTGAACTTTTGTTGCACACATATCTAGCTGATGCTGCATATTATTTTGCTCGAGTCGGTGTATTTGAAGAGTTACATTCTTAAACCCAGGTGTACAAGGAGAGTGTCCTGTCCTCCTATCCCATCACTCCATTCATGATACGGGGGCTGGGAGGGGGGTTTAGGGAATTCACATTCCACGGGTCGTCAGAGTGCGACTGAGGGGTCTCCCGTGAGATGTTGCGTCCCTCGGGGAGTTCAGCCTCCTGGTCCGTCTCCAATGTGTCATCCAGTTCCGGCATAGCCCGGGAGTCCTCATCCTCCTCCGTTTGAACCAGCATGTTGTATGGATCAGAAGGGTCAACAACCCGGTTCCTCTTCTCCCGGTGCAAGAGACGCTCCAGTGGCACGGTGTTCTTCTCCGACAGGAAGAGGGAGGTTTGCGGTAGATTCTGACCCACCGTGTACACTTGCTTTGCCCCTTCCAAGTTGAACAGAATACCAGTTCTGCAAGAGTAGTACACATTGCGGTAGTTTTCCAATAGCTTGTGTTTGAAAAGACAGTCTTCCTTGTGGCAAACAGTCTGTAAAAAGAGAAATGGATTAATTTACTCAAACAGACCATTTAGAAACGTACATCAATTAACTTGTGCTACTTGAGTGCTAAACACAAGAACACTTCGACCAATGTAAAAATTTGATATTATATCGGCTGTGTGTTTGGATAAAAGTGGTCTGAATTCCGTGCGTAAAAGCGCATTTTTGTTATGCATATGACAGAAAGAGCTCAAATTAGGAAACTTCTCTCACAAGTATTATACAGAATGTGAAAACATGTATTTCAATCCAATGCATAATAAAAATGGGCATTTACTTACAGAGCTGAAAGGGTTTCCCAGGGCATCCATGCACAGGTAGCGGTTGCTTTTTACTCCAAGTATCGCCACGCGCTCTCTTGTTTCCGCCTTCAATAAAATCACACCTGTCGAGAAAATGAATTGTGTTAGCCTATAGAACCATATTAAAGACGTAAAACCAAATTACAGTCAAAACGAAACGCCAAAAATGTAATAAAAACTTACTGTATGAGCTTCGAAGTGTAGTTTTGCGCACGTGGCCATTTAAACTGATCTCAAGGTAGAAATTGTTCACGTCTGAAGATGTCTGCAGGTGTACGTATCTTCTCAGATTCCCCCAGTTGGATCCCATTAGAGGTGATGGGTTTGGAAGAGCGTCTACTAGTCGAAATCCCTGAAGAACAGCCAGTAAGAGCACAATGAGGGCGTCCCTCAGTCCAGAGTTCTTGGTTATTTCCATATTTTACCCCAAAAAATCTATGCAGCTTTGAGTTCTGCAGCAAGCTGTTTGCAAACTTCAGCTGATCTGATGGTCCAAGTTTGAGAACGACTCTATTTAAAGGGACCCAAGTGCCACTCCTGCTCACATCCTTTAGCCTACGCAGCACTTGCCCCCAACGCAGATGTGGGTCTTTCTCTCAGCGGAAGGACACCTGACTGTTCGTCTAAAGGTATTGGTCACCAAATAACGTAGTAGTCTCATTGAGCAATGTCTGTACAAAAGTGACGTCTTTATTTTTTTTTTAAACATCAGCACTTTCAGAATCATGTTCCTTGGACTAATCTTTAAATCACATATGTCATCACAGTGTGTTTAATATACCCCTCTGTCCAGTAAGCATATTATAATAGACCTAGATCTTTTTTAGAGATATAGAAACATATGAATCATTTCACATTGAAAAAACTGACTTCAAGGATAAGCACTTTATTGAATCCAGTTTGACACATTTTATAAGGCTATAGATGATCTATACACCCAATTCCCATGGTTCCCTTTCCCTAATCGATACAACCTATTCCCAACCCCTTTCCAATGTTTTGAAAATGTAATTTTATGACAATAATTGAACATTATGGTACAATCTGTTAAGTTAAATGATAAGACAACATCTTAGACTTAGATACATATTTGACCATTGATTTAATTTAGTGCTGTATTTCTATCTAGTATTTTCTATTTCCTTATAAAAACATAAACCCATGCCTGAATAATACAAATTAAGCTCCAAATTAACATTGCACTGTGTGTATAGGTGACGATGACTGGGGGAGCTAGACTTACCCCAGTCTACAGTCCAATATTACCACTTGAGGGGGTACCTTTGTATACTCTTGACTCATGTGAAGAATCAACACTGCCACTTATTTTTTAGGTTACTTCCTACACACATTGCAAAACCATTGTCTTGACTTCCTTTTGATTCCTACACATCTGTAATGGAACCACGTCACCATGCAGTCTTAGTTTGTGCAGCAGATGATATTGCTGAACTCCGGTCTCTTGCAGGAACAGATTGCTGCTCATCCCTCCTCCTGTTCATTCAATACCATTTGCAACTTTTCAGCACCTCTGGAATCAGGTGATGTTCAACAAAGGCTTGGGTTCTGCTCAACACGTCGAATGAATGCCTAATCTCGGGGAATATTGATGACCGAAATGCCTTACTGTGTCCAGACAGCAAAGTTACCCTGTTGGCATCCTGTGGCAAGCAGTTGTCTTTGAACTTGAGTGAAGTACTGGTATGTTCTCTTCAACCAATTTGTGTCCAGGCAAAATGCAGGATCCTCCAGTTGAACTACGTCCATTGGAGGCAAGTCCTTGTATTTGTGGGGACCATATACCCATGGCAGTCGTCCAGGAAATCACTTCAGGCGAATCGGATAGGAAGGGTAGGGCGTGGTAATCAACAAGGCCTGAGGGTTTCAGGTGAAAGTTGATCTGCTGGTATGTCATCTGCCGACAGCATTCCTTTCTTGTAGTTTCCTCATGCTCAATGTCCCATTTCACTGCGGGCACATGGGAATTGCTAACAGTGTCATACTACATGATGGCCTTCACAGCTGACTCACGGTTGTAGTGAATGACCTTGTGCATATTTGTCACGGTTTGTAGTAATGGGACGGTAAACGGAGCGTTGGTGAAGTGTCATCCTTGTTTATTAAATGAGGTGTAATCACAAGGCATAAAATAAACAGGGGAGGATAAACAAACAAAGTGACTTACTTGACTGTGACGTAGTGTAGACAGGCACAAACAATGATCCACACACAGGTGGAAGTGTGGGGAGCCTAAATACAATCCCCAATCAGACACAACCCTGTACAGCTGTCTCTGATTGAGGATCATTACTCCCCTAGTTAGGGTGTGAGAGCTTGATTGTGGTCCTTCCAGGCCTAACCACAATGAAACCCTCACAGTACCCCCCCCCCCCCCCCAAGGTGCGGGCTCCCGACCGCAAATAGTCCCCCCTTTTTCTACCCAAATTTTTTTACAAGTCTGGGAGGGGAACGGGCGGAGTACTGGGGCGGTTGATGGTGGAGGCTCCGGCCCCGGCCTCGGGCGTGACATAAAGCGTGAAGGCTGCTCCCCTCCTGCTTCACCGTTGCACGCCCGGTCCGGTCCGGACCCCGGCGCGATGATTCCCCCCTCAGTACTCCCGCGAAGCACCAAGTCCTGTCTGGACCCTGGTGTGGGAGCCCCAGACCCTGGAGAGGGGCAGATGTCTTTCCCCGGCTCGGACCCCGGTGGAGAGGACTGCTCCGAAAAGGGGGCGGGGCGGATGACCGGACCCGGACTCGGCACCGGTGGAGCGGACTGCTCTGGCACTGTAGTGAAGCAGACGGCCGGTCCCGGACTGGGCACCGGTGGAGCGGACTGCTCTGGCACTGGAGTGAAGCAGACGACCGGCCCCGGACTGGGCACCGGTGGAGCGGACTGCTCGGGCACTGGAGTGAAGCAGACGACCGGCCCCGGACTGGGCACCGGTGGAGCGGACTGCTCTGTAGGCTCCGGGCTCTGAACTTTGCTGAACTTCGCTGGAGGTTCTGGGTTGCGGACCTTCGCTGGAGGTTCCGGGCTACGGACCTTCACTGTAGGCTCTGGGTTGTGGACCTTCGCTGGAGGTTCTGGGTTGCTGACCTTCGCTGGAGGTTCCGGGTTGCTGACCCTCGCTGGTGGTTCCGGGTTGCTGACCTTCTCTGGAGGTTCCGGGTTGCTGACCTTCGCTGTAGGCTACGGGCTGCGGACCTTCGCTGTAGGCTCCGGGCTGCGGGCCTTCGCTGGAGGCTCCGGGCTGCGGGCCTTCGCTGGAGGCTCCGGGCTGCGGGCCTTCGCTGGAGGTTCCGGGTTGCTGACCTTCGCTGGAGGTTCCGGGTTGCTGACCTTCGCTGGAGGTTCCGGGTTGCTGACCTTCGCTGGAGGTTCCGGGTTGCTGACCTTCGCTGTAGGCTACGGGCTGCGGACCTTCGCTGGAGGCTCCGGGCAGCGGGCCTTCGCTGGAGGCTCCGGGCTGCGGGCCTTCGCTGGAGGCTCCGGGCTGCGGGCCTTCGCTGGAGGCTCCGGGCTGCGGGCCTTCGCTGGAGGCTCGGGGCTGCGGACCTTCGCTGTAGGTTCTGGGTTGCTGACCTTCGCTGTAGGTTCTGGGCTGCGGGCCTTCGCTGGAGGCTCCGGGCTGCGGGCCTTCGCTGGAGGCTCCGGGCTGCGGGCCTTCGCTGGAGGCTCCGGGCTGTGGACCTTCTCTGGAGGTTCCGGGTTGCTGACCTTCGCTGGAGGTTCCGGGTTGCTGACCCTCGCTGGTGGTTCTGGGTTGCTGACCTTCTCTGGAGGTTCCGGGTTGCTGACCTTCGCTGTAGGTTCCGGGTTGCTGACCTTCTCTGGAGGTTCCGGGTTGCTGACCTTCTCTGGAGGTTCCGGGTTGCTGACCTTCGCTGTAGGCTACGGGCTGCGGACCTTCGCTGTAGGCTCCGGGCTGCGGACCTTCGCTGTAGGCTCCGGGTGGCGGGCCTTCGCTGGAGGCTCTGGGCTGCGGGCCTTCGCTGGAGGCTCCAGGCTGCTGACCTTCGCTGGAGGCTCGGGGCTGCGGACCTTCGCTGTAGGTTCTGGGTTGCTGACCTTCGCTGTAGGTTCCGGGCTGCGGGCCTTCGCTGGAGGCTCCGGGCTGCGGGCCTTCGCTGGAGGCTCCGGGCTGCGGGCCTTCGCTGGAGGCTCCGGGCTGCGGGCCTTCGCTGGAGGCTCCGGGCTGCGGACCTTCTCTGGAGGTTCCGGGTTGCTGACCTTCTCTGGAGGTTCCGGGTTGCTGACCTTCTCTGGAGGTTCCGGGTTGCTGACCTTCGCTGTAGGTTCCGGGTTGCTGACCTTCTCTGGAGGTTCCGGGTTGCTGACCTTCTCTGGAGGTTCCGGGTTGCAGAAACGCACCTTTGGTTTGATGCGAGGAGCAGGTACGGGCCGTACCGGGCTGTTGGTGCGCACAGATAGTGTGGTGCGCTGAGTCGGTCTCCTCCGTGACCGACTCTGGACCGGCGCTGGAGGCACCGGACTGGGAACTGGCGCTGGAGTTCGACTGTTCCTGTCGTTCTCTCTCCATCGCCAATCCCCCTTCAGTGAGGGTTCCTCCGGGAACCCCCACGAGTGAGGGAACACCTCTCTGTACTCCTGCTCCCATGGCTGTAGGAGCTCCTCCTGGAACCCCCACGAGTGCAGTGGTCGGGGTTCTTTTCCATCGATCCCCGACCACCCCCATAGCCCCCCCCCAAAAAAAACAGTTTGGGGGTTCTTCTGGGCTCCAGGCTGGTCCTTCGCCTTTTTGGCCCGTCGAGCTTTCCCTCTTCGGCACCTCTGCTCCGGACACCAGCCCTCCTCCACCGAACGATAATGGGAGTATTCCCATACCGAGGAGGATATCTCCCAATCCCCATTGCGTCCCTGGGTGGTGGATCGCTCTGTCACGGATTGTAGTAATGGGACGGCAAACGGAGCGTTGGTGAAGTGTCATCCTTGTTTATTAAATGAGGTGTAATCACAAGGCATAAAATAAACAGGAGAGGATGAACAAACAAAGTGACTTACTTTACTGTGACGTAGTGTAGACAGGCACAAACAATGATCCACACACAGGTGGATGTGTGGGGAGACTAAATACAATCCCCAATCAGAGACAACCCTGTACTCACCTAGTTAGGGTGTGAGGGCTTGATTGTGGTCCTTCCACTCCCCTTGGTGGGAGTCAGAGGCCTAACCACAGTCAAACCCTCACAATATTATTTGCAGCACCCTGTTGAATTGTAGGGAGTAGGGACTTTCTTTGGGGGAATAACTTTCAACTTTTGTTACTGGGCAATGTTCCCTCTAAGCTACGCGCAAGCACTGCCACACAGAAGAAATATCAGCCTGTGCAGAGAAGCATGAGATTGAACTTCACTCCATTTTCTAGTTTTCAATGCAACATACCGAAACAAAACGAACTATGCAAGACCTACTATGCAAAACTAATTATGCAAGAGATTTTGTTGTAGGCAGAGCGCATTGGAGTAGGATTCTATTGCATTGACGTGCACGACTCAGGCCCATACTCTACACAGACCAGTGCGCCATAACCAATCAGAGCTACAGTATCCCTATATGCAAATAGACCATTGCCATATATGGGTCTCTGCCGTTAGATAGATAGATAGATAGATAGATAGATAGATAGATAGATAGATAGATAGATAGATAGATAGATAGATAGATAGATAGATAGATAGATAGATAGATAGATAGATAGATAGATAGATAGATAGATAGATAGATAGATAGATAGATAGATAGATAGATAGATAGATAGATAGATAGATAGATAGATAGATAGATAGATAGATAGATAGATAGATAGATAGATAGATAGATAGATAGATAGATAGATAGATAGATAGATAGATAGATAGATAGATAGATAGATAGATAGATAGATAGATAGATAGATAGATAGATAGATAGATAGATAGATAGATAGATAGGATAGATAGATAGGATAGATAGATAGATAGATAGATAGATAGATAGATAGATAGATAGGTACTTTATTGATCCCCCGGGGGGGAAATTTCATTGTCAAGCAGCTACAACAAAACACAGGGCAGGTGCAAAATGCCACAACGAAAGTACACAAAAGACAGATACACGGTACATGATACATAGAGCGGCACTATGAAAAAGTATAGAAATACAAGATATCTGGAGTGCAAAAAAAGCTATAAAAAGACATTGCATAGTATGAGTGGTTGGCTGAATATGTACACTATACATTGGTGGATGTTGGATTGTTAACTATACTATACAGGTCGATGGCAGAGAAATACTTCAGTAGCTAAAAATGATGAGGGTAATAATAGTTTACTTAATAGACAGACTGGGTAAATGCACAGGTAAGTGAACATTTAGCATGGTTAAATTAGCTGTACAGTTAGGTATACAGTTATATTTACAGATAAGTGAATACTTGCATGTTTACACAAACTGTACAGGTAAATGACAGGAAGAGATACTTTAATAGCTAAATGTGTGTATGATATCATTTGGGGTAATAATAGTAATTCCCTTAAAATACAGTCCTTAGTGCGCAGGGTTTAATTACAGACAACTGCACGTATTGCACATTTGATATACTAAAAGCAATGAGAAAAGTTGCAACTGGTAGGATACTAATATGCATTCCTACGTAAGTTAAGTCCAATAATTACTTACAATATTGCATGTGATATAATATAACAACTGTACATGAGTATGTATATACAGACCTGTATGAATAAATAGGTCCTGAGTGGATGAGTGCTGACGGACCAGAGTTACTCACGGATGGATGCATAATTGTTAAACTAGGTCCTAGCACCCCAACAGTTCCAGATCTATGTTGCCGACGGCACGGCACCCCGGTGAGGCATTATATAGTCTAATAGCCGCCGGCAGGAAGGACCTCCTGTAGCGCTCTCTGGCACACCGTGGTGGGATCAGTCTGTGACTGAAAGTGCTTCTCTGCGTCATAACCATAGCGTGCAGAGGGTGGGTGACGTTGTCCATGATGGCCAGCAGTTTGGCCAGGATCCGTCTCTCCGCCACCTCCTCTAGAGTGTCAAGACTCATCCCCAGGACAGAGCTAGCCTTCCTGATCAGCTTATTTACCCGAGAAGCATCACCGGCTTTCATGTTTGCTCCCCAGCACACCACTGCAAAAAAGATGGCACTGGCCACCACAGACTATCCAAGATGGCGTAACAGTGTAGACGTGTATTTTGTTTTGTCCCGTCTCGTCTCGTGTAAATAGTTTGTAATTTGTCTTTCCATACATTTTTATTTGTTCCCGATTTACCCCTCCTGCAAGCCACCTACCCAACGTGAAACGGGTCAAATATCGGGTCAAATATCCGTGTTTTTCCACTATTTAACCGAATCGCAGTCAAAAGTTAGCCTGCTAGCTAGCTTGCTAACCTTCCATTGCTAACCACTGCTAGCGGTCTTCACCTCCGCTCTGGCTGTCCAGCCAGCTTTCAGTTCGGACAATATTGGCCAGTCTGCTCAGCGCGCTACCAACCCAGCGCTTATCGGACTGCGTTCCCTTCCACTTCACCGGATTTCCACTGAAAGTACCGGACCACCACACCGGATCATCACAGCTAGCTAGCTGCATTCGAGTGACCGACGTTTATAGCTAAGCTCCATTGTGTACATGCTTCCAATGCTAGCGTGAGCTAGGCTCATCTCCCGGACAGCCGACGTGTTCTAGCTACTCTCCCGGGCTCCAGTACCTTATCAACCTACCTGGACCCTTCTACTGTCGATACGGAGCCCCACCGAGCCACCGTGACTGGTCTGCCGACGTAATTGTCCGACGTGGTCTCAACAGGGTTCTCCTCTGCGACGCCGCCGAAGATTCATCTGCTAGCTCCGGCCTGCTAGCCCGGACTGCTAACACTCTGAACGCCGTGCCATTGAACTGATTCCCCGGCTCACCACTTTGCTTTTTCTTCGGATCCTACGCTTGCTCAGCTCCACAGCTGATGCCTGCAGGACTGTTTGGTTTTTATGGTATTTATTTCTGTTTAACTACCAGGCCTCAGGTCCTGTGTGTAGTACATCACTTTTTTCTAACTGACCCTCTTTGTCCATTCATCGCCATTACCCGTCGTTGTCTTAGCCCTCTTAATTAACTGTCTTTTTATTTATTTTATGTTCTGCCCCTTTCTTATTTCAATATGCCTTGTCTGTTGTTGTTTAGGTTAGCTATTATTGTTTTATTTCATTGTAGAGCCCCCAGTCCTGCACAACTGGCCTCTGATAGCTTTTTTGTCCCTCCCCCCACACATGCGGAGACCTTACCTGGCTTAACTGGTGTCTCCAGAGATGCAACCTCTCTCTTTATTACCCAACGCCTAGGTTTACCTCCACTGAACTCACATCCTTCTATATCCTTGACTATAAATTATGCCCTGAATCTATTCCACCACGCCCAGAAATCTGCTCCTTTTATTCTATGTACCCAACGTACTAGACGTCCAGTTCTTAAAGTCCTTAGTCGAATACTAATTCTATTACTCCTCTGTTCCTCTGGTGATGTAGAGGTAAACCCAGGTCCTGTAGCCCCCAGTACTACACCTATTCCCCAGGCGCTCTCATTTGTTGATTTCTGTAACCGTAAAAGCCTTGGTTTCATGCATGTTAACATTAGAAGCCTCCTCCCTAAGTTTGATTTATTCACAGCATTAGCACACTCCGCCAACCCGGATGTCCTAGCTGTGTCTGAATCCTGGCTTAGGAAGGCCACCAAAAATTCGGAAATTTCCATCCCCAACTACAACATTTCCCGTCAAGATAGAACTGCCAAAGGAGGTGGAGTTGCAATCTACTGCAGAGATAACCTGCAGAGTTCTGTCATACTGTCCAGGTCTGTGCCCAAACAGTTTGAGCTTCTACTCTTAAAAATCCACCTATCCAGAAATAAGTCTCTCACTGTTGCCGCCTGTTACAGACCCCCCTCAGCCCCCAGCTGTGCCCTGGACTCCATATGTGAATTGATTGCCCCCCATCTATCTTCTGAGTTTGTACTGTTAGGTGACTTAAACTGGGATATGCTTAACACCCCGGCTGTCTTTCAATCTAAGATAGATGCCCTCAATCTCACACAAATTATCAAGGAACCCACCAGGTACAACCCAAAATCCGTAAACATGGGTACCATTATTGATATCATCCTGACTAACTTGCCCTCCAAATACACCTCCTCTGTTTTCAACCAGGATCTCAGCGATCACTGCCTCATCGCCTGTGTTCGCAATGGGTCAGCGGCCAAACGACCACCCCTTATCACTGTCAAACGCTCCCTAAAACACTTTTGCGAGCAGGCCTTTCTATTCGATCTGGCCCAGGTATCCTGGAAGGATATTGACCTCATCCCGTCAGTAGAGGACGCCTGGTTGTTCTTTAAAAGTGCTTTCCTCACCATCCTAAATAAGCATGCCCCTTTCAAAAAACGTAGAACTAAGAATAGATATAGCCCTTGGTTCACCCCAGACTTGACTGCACTAGACCAACACAAAAACATCCTGTGGCGCACTGCATTAGCATCGAATTGCCCCCGCGATATGCAGCTATTCAGGGAAGTCAGGAACAAGTACACACAGTCAGTTAGAAAAGCAAAGGCCAGCTTTTTCAAACAGAAATTTGCTTCCTGTAGTACTAGCTCCAAAAAGTTCTGGGACACTGTAAAGTCCATGGAGAAGAAGAGCACCTCCTTCCAGTTGCCCACTGCATTGAGGCTCGGAAACACTGTTACCACCGATAAATCCACGATTATTGAAAATTTCAATAAGCATTTTGCTACGGCTGGCCATGCTTTCCATCTGACTACCCCTATCCCGGTCAACAGCTCTGCACCCCCGGCAGCTACTTGCCCAAGCCCCCCCCGCTTCTCCTTCACCCAAATCCTGACAGCTGATGTTCTGAAAGAGCTGCTAAGTCTGGACCCCTACAAATCTGCTGGGCTAGATAATCTGGACCCTCTCTTTCTGAAATTATCAGCCAAAATTGTTGCAACACCTATCACTAGCTTGTTCAACCTCTCTTTCGTATCGTCTGAGATCCCTAGAGATTGGAAAGCTGCCGCGGTCATCCCCCTCTTCAAAGGAGGAGACACTCTAGACCCAAACTGTTATAGACCAATATCCATCCTGCCCTGCCTTTCTAAAGTTTTCGAAAGCCAAGTTAACAAACAGATAACTGACCACTTCGAATCCCACCGTACCTTCTCTGCCATGCAATCTGGTTTCCGAGCTGGTCATGGGTGCACCTCAGCTACGCTCAAGGTACTGAACGATATCATAACCGCCATCGATAAAAGACAGTACTGTGCAGCCGTTTTCATCGACCTGGCCAAGGCTTTCGACTCTGTCAATCACCGCATTCTTATTGGCAGACTCAACAGCCTTGGTTTCTCAAGTGACTGCCTTGCTTGGTTCTCTAACTACTTTGCAGACAGAGTTCAGTGTGTCAAATCGGAGGGCCTATTGTCCGATCCTCTGGCAGTCTCTATGGGGGTGCCACAGGGTTCAATTCTTGGGCCAACCCTTTTCTCTATATACATCAACGATGTTGCTCTCGCTGCTGGTGACTCTCTGATCCATCTCTATGCAGATGACACCATTCTGTATACATCTGGCCCCTCTTTGGATACTGTGTTTACTAACCTTCAATCAAGCTTCAATGCCATACAACACTCCTTCCGTGGCCTACAACTGCTCTTAAACGCTAGTAAAACTAAGTGCATGCTTTTCTATCGAACGCTGCCAGCACCCGCCCACCGGACTATCATCACTACTCTCGACGGATCCGAATTAGAATATGTGGACACCTACAAATACCTAGGCATCTGGTTAGACTATAAACTCAACTTCCAGACTCACATCAACCATCTCCAATCCAAAATTAAATCCAGAATTGGCTTCCTATTTCGCAACAGAGCCTCCTTCACTCATGCTGCCAAACATGCCCTTGTAAAACTGACTATCCTACCGATCCTTGATTTCGGCGATGTCATTTACAAACTAGCCTCCAACACTCTACTTAGCAAACTGGATGTAGTCTATCATAGTGCCATCCGTTTTGTCACCAAAGCCCCATACACTACCCACCACTGCGACCTGTATGCTCTCGTTGGCTGGCCTTCACTATATATTCGTCGCCAAATCCACTGGCTCCAGGTCATCTATAAGTCTTTATTAGGTAAATCCCCGCCCTATCTCAGCTCACTGGTCACCATAGCAACACCCACCCGTAGCATGCGCTCCAGCAGGTATATCTCACTGGTCACCCCCAAAGCCAACACCTCCTTTGGCCGCCATTCCTTCCAGTTCGCTGCTGCCAATGACTGGAACGAATTGCAAAAATCATTGAAGCTAGAGGTTCCTATCTCCCTCAATAACTTTAAGCATCAGCTGTCAAAGCTGCTTATCGATCACTGCACCTGTATATAGCCCTTCTGTAAATAGCCCACCCTACTACCTCATCCCCATATTTATTTTTGTTTATTTTCACTAATCTTGCACTCCAGTATTTCTATTTGCACATCATAATTTGCACATCCTTCATTCCTGTGTTAATGATGATAATTTCTGTAATTTATTTATTATAGTCTATTTATTGTCCTACCTCCCAACCTTACTGCATTTTTGCACTACATTTTGCACTCTGTTTATAGATTTTCTATTGTGTTTTTGACTGTTTGTTTAATGTGTAACTCTGTGTTTGTTTTTTGTCGCACTGCTTTGCTTTGTCTTGGCCAGGTCGCAGTTGCAAATGAGAACTTGTTCTCAACTGACCTACCTGGTTAAATAAAGGTGAAATAAAAAAAAATAAAAAAAAATAAAAAGAAGGTATGCAGTAGTTTACTGCACACGTTGAAGGACCTGAGCCTCCTCAGAAAGTATAGTCGGCTCTGGCCCTTTTTGTACAGGGCCCCGGTGTTACCGGCCCATTCCAGCCTGTTGTCCATTTGGACTTTCAGGAACTTGTATGACCCAACCATTTCCACATCCATCCCCTGTATAGGGACTGCAGTCAGTTGTGCCTTGGTTCTCCTGAAGTCCACCACCATCTCCTTTGTTTTGTTGATGTTGAGCTGAAGGTGGTTCTGCTCACACCACAACACAAAGTCACTGATTGTGCTCCTGTACTCCTCCTCCTGCCCACCCCTGATGCACCCTACAATAGCAGAGTCATCCGAGAACTTCTGTAGGTGGCATGTTTCAGAGTTATATCTGAAGTCTGAGGTGTAGAGGGTGAACAGGAAGGGGGACAGGACCATTCCCTGGGGGGCCCCTGTGTTGCTAACTGCCCGTTCTGACACACAGCTCTGTAGTCGCACAAATTGTGGCCTACCGGTCAGGTAGTCCGTGACCCAGGAGACTAAGGGTGCTTCCACTTTCATCCTCCTCATCTTCTCACCCAGTAGCAGGGGCTGAATGGTATTGAAGGCACTGGAGAAGTCAAAAAACATAACCCTCACAGTGCAACCTGCGTTGTCCAGGTGAGAGTAGGCCCTCTGCAGAAGGTAGATGATTGCATCATCCACCCCGATGTTGCACTGGTATGCAAACTGCAGGGGGTCCATTGATGAACACACCAGGGGTCTGAGGTGAGCGAGGACTAACCTTTCCAGGGTCTTCATGATGTGGGATGTTAGCGCTACAGGTCTGAAGTCATTCAGGACAGTGGGGTGTGCCTTCTTGGGCACTGGGACGAGGCAGGATGTTTTCCACAGCACAGGGACCCTTTCTAGGCTCAGGCTAAGGTTGAAAAGACGCTGGAGTATTCCACACAGTTGGTCAGCACAGACCCTCAGCACCCTTGGGCTGATGCCATCAGGGCCCGCCGCTTTCCACTGATGTAGTCTCTCCAGCTCTCTCTTCACTTGGTTGGTGGTGAAAGCCAGCCCAGGTGGGCAGGTGGGGGGAAGGGGGGTGTTGAGGATCAGTCCAGGGGGAGCAGGGGCGGAGGTGGGGTCACTGATTGTCTCAGCAGAGGTGCTGTGAGCAAAGTGGGGGTGGGACAGCCGTGAGGGTGTGTGGTCTGGGGAGCTGGAGGGGAGGTGGACAGGGCCAGTATCAAACCTGTTAAAAAATTGGTTCAGCTCATTGGCTCTGTCCTGGGTCCCCTCCGTCTGCCCACTGTTTGACTTTTTGAAGCCAGTGATATTTCTCATACCCTTCCACACCTCTCTCACCTGGCTCTGCCTCAGCTTGTCCTCCATCTTCTCCTTATACACTCTCTTCCCCTCAGCAATCCGCAACTTCAGCTCCCTCTGGACGCATTTCTGTCAGGTTATAGGGTTATTACTAGGGTGAAAACTTGAATAGTCAGAAAGGTGGACCCAATTGCAGAAACCAGATAACAGTCCTGGGAAATGTCTTCAAATCTTTTATTTATCTTTTATCCAAACTTTCCTAGTGTATATACAAAAAGTAAATTCCCAAAAAAACAAAAATAGTTTGATAACAGTTCCAAGGCGTGAATCCAAAAATCCACAAGGTAAATCCAGAAGTAATTTGATAAAGATCAAAGATCTGTGAGTACTCCAAAAAATATCTAAGAGCAAAAGTTAATAAATCAAAAACAAAGGAAACATACCAGGTACACGAAGTAGAATGAGATCACTCCAAAAGAGGCACAGCAAGAGAATGACCTAGACACGGTCATGGCACTGGAAACACTGAGCAAAGTACTCAGGAGAAGGGTGACTTAAATACACAAACAGGGAACAAGGCACAGGTGACAACAATAAGACCTAATGACAGAGACTGACAACCAACAAGAGACGCAATGGGGACCTCTAGTGGCCAAACATAAGTCTAAAACCCTGACACATTTCAATCTGTCCTTGTCCTTGTCCCTCTCCTTGAAGGCCCTCTTCTTCTCATTCAGCAGGGCCTTCAGGTCGCTGGTGACCCAGGGTTTATTGTTTGGGAAACAGCGTACCTTCCTGGTGGGTACAGTGTTGTCTACACAAAAATTTATATAGTCTGTTATGCAGTCAGTGAGTCCATCGATGTCCTCCCCATGAGCCTCACTGAGCACATCCCAGTCTGTTGTTTCAAAACAGTCCTGTAGGGCCTCATTCGCCTCCGGGGACCATCTCCTAATAGTCCTGGTGGTTGCAGGCTGCTGTTGGACCAAAGGCCTGTAGAGTGGGGTGAGGTGGACAAGGTTGTGATCCGATCTACCGAGGGGAGGGAGTGCAGTGGAGTTGTATGCATCCTTCACATTAGCATATAACAAGTCCAGAGTTTTATTATTCCTGGTTGGGCACTTCACGAACTGTTTGAACGTGGGCAGCGTTGAAGAGAGAGATGCATGGTTAAAATCCCCCGAAATGGCAAAGAAAGCACTGGGATGCGCTGTCTGTAACCTCGCGATAACAGAGTGGATGACGTCACACGCTGCGTTTGCGTCAGCAGAGGGCGGGATGTAAACAATAACAGCAATGGCCGCCGTGAATTCCCTCGGTAAATAGTAGGGTCTCAGGCTAACGGCTAACAGTTCAATGTCCGGGCTACAAAACTCTTCCTTAAGAGTAATATGGTTCGGATGACACCATCTGTTGTTAACTAATAAAGCCAGCCCACCACCCTTACTCTTACCGGAAGAGACGTGATCCCTGTCCGCTCTGATGGTCTGGAAACCGTCGATAGTGACTTTCTGTATGGGGATGTTATCGTTCAGCCAAGTCTCAGTAAAAAGCATTAGGCTCGTTTCCCGATAAATCCTTTGTCCACAAACAAGTCCCTCCAACTCATCCATCTTGTTATGTAGAGACCTCACATTGCCCATAATAATAGATGGTATAGCCGGCTTGTACTTGAACCTCCTCCGCTTTGCCTTACATTTCAATCCCGCCCTACGTCCACGGCGTCGTCTTTTCAATTCGTCCGGAATATCAAACTTTTCCCTGGGGAGCAGCAGCGCTGCGTGGGCTAAATCCAGGAGCTGGGCTCTGTTGTAAACAATAACCGTTGACGACTCCTGTCGACGTTCAGCTGCGATAAAATCCATAATCCTGAACTATTATAGTTCAACTGTAGCAAAATAACAAATAAAACTAAAGAAAAGACCCCCCAACTTTGAGCTGGACTGTGTTTACACCATGAGTGGTCGAGAGTAGATGCCCTTGTTTTGAGATCAAAACATGTAGCCACGTGTGCACATTTGTTCATATTCTTTGCTAGTAATTGAGTTATTATCCCAGTTATAGCTAATTTCTAGTCATCAATGGGGGAGTGGTTGCTTCCTACAAGAGCGCAAAACATATGCATTTCTATTCGTCTTTGAAAAATCTGTCTGTCTGTAAGGTAAATTTTAATGTTTGTGCTATTCTTTTAATGTTTGTGCCATAGTACACATCGAGCTCTCTTGGGGCAATCCCAGCAGTTGTCTTATATACGGCTATACACAGACAAGTTATATTTGCATGATTTAGCATAATTAATTAATCATTAGCGTTTTGTTTCATTCATGTGACCGACCAATACTGGTTCATAACATGTGACAGACCAATACCTCACGAGTCTTCTTCTCTCTAAGCTGAGACCTTGAAACTGAGATATCTTTCATTCTTTCTCAAAACAACGTCTGGGTGTACTGTCAAATTGCAGATACTGATAAGTGAGGATTTGTCCGATCAGTCACTTGCATGAACACATAAATTGATTTATAGAACAGCACATGAATAGAACACAGAAATTAGTTATAAAAATAGCACAAACATTAAAATTTCCCTTGCCTGTCTTAAAGTGGCAGTGTTGTATTTTGATACAGGTTTGAATAAACGAAGTAGCCAATAGGCAAAGGGTAGCATAATTTGTCTGATTCTCCGTAGTAATGGTGTGGGAATAATAATGAATTGTATTTTGTAAAGTGGTTTCTTACATCAACCAACATATTTTCAGTCACCTAAACAGGTTAATGTCAAGCCCAGCATGCTTTTTCCAAAATTCTCATGGAATGTAGGCCTACATTGAACACCACACATTGGCTGCTAATGTAGGCTGAATTATAGAACAGCTATTTTCATGTTGAAATGTTATGGGATGTATTTTCTCTGTTGTTTTTAATGGTGGACCACTCTGGTAGGCCTACATTATGATCAAATAGCCACAGTAGCCTACTTGGACACTGTAATAACTGTAACATGAAGTGGGTACAGCCTCAGTGTTCACAGTAAACGCGACAAACGCCCCAAGTTGCACAGAATTTTCACAACTTTCAAGTTTGCGCTCAGCAGACCTGACATTTACTCGGTGCCCAACATTTTTGGTGGGAACAATTCCGGTGGGTATAGTTCATCTTCTGACTCAGAGGCCTTGTCTACATCACTCTCGCTCCTGACTAAAATCACATCAGAGGGCAGAATCTGATGTAGCTGAGCAAGAGCTTCCTGCTGTTCCTCATTAGAGAGGCCAGGTGGATTTTGCCGTTTCCTACGTTTGCAGGTGACTTCCTTGCCATGTCTTGGGTGTGACATGTCTAGGTTTCCTGCTGCATAGATTGTTACATTTCTCTTCTCAAAGCCTTTCCACATACACTAAACGTCAGTGCATGAGAGCTCTCTATTGGCAGTGGCTTGTGTGCATCCCTCAACAGCAAACAAAACAGCAGCTACGTACCTGCAGCACAAGTGCAGTGGGTTGCCACTACATAGCCATTCTTTGTGTCTAGACACATCCAAGGTTTGTATGGCAGTTCACTGACTCTCAGGCCTGGGTCCACTGTGGCTGCCACAAATGTGACTGGGCTTTCTTCAGATAAGTCATGGCCTGATGCTCTTTAGATGACCACACATGTATTCATTGTATCCACCAAGTGATTTGTACGCATGTAACGCTTCACTTATGCAGGGACCAGAGGTATTACTTAGGTAATAATATATGGACATATATTGAACAGAAGGTAATTTGTTGGGGTCTGTATACCACCCTTCTTGTAAACTGCATGGGTCTTTAATGCAAAGTTGTAATTTTTGTTGGTATCTTTTGTGGTCAGTGTTCTCTATTGTAAGTTCAGCCATGATTGTGTTCCTGATCTATTCTTTACCTCTCACTCTCTCTCCTCTCTACCTCTCACTCCCTCTCTCCTCTCTACCTCTCACTCCCTCTCTCCTCTCTACCTCTCACTCTCTTTCCTCTCTACCTCTCTCACTCTCTTTCCTCTCTACCTCTCACTCTCTTTCCTCTCTACCTCTCACTCCCTCTCTCCTCTCTACCTCTCACTCTCTTTCCTCTCTACCTCTCACTCTCTTCCCTCTCTACCTCTCTCACTCTCTTTCCTCTCTACCTCTCACTCTCTTTCCTCTCTACCTCTCTCACTCCCTCTCTCCTCTCTACCTCTCACTCTCTTTCCTCTCTACCTCTCACTCCCTCTCTCCTCTCTACCTCTCACTCTCTTTCCTCTCTACCTCTCACTCTCTCTCCTCTCTACCTCTCACTCCCTCTCTCCTCTCTACCTCTCACTCTCTCCTCTCTACCTCTCACTCCCTCTCTCCTCTCTACCTCTCACTCCCTCTCTCCTCTCTACCTCTCACTCTCTCTCCTCTCTACCTCTCACTCCCTCTCTCCTCTCTACCTCTCACTCCCTCTCTCCTCTCTACCTCTCACTCCCTCTCTCCTCTCTACCTCTCACTCCTGATCTCTTTTCTTGCCTCACTCTGCCTTCTCTGACCTCTTTTCTTGCCTCACTCTGCCTTCTCTGACCTCTTTTCTTGCCTCACTCTGCCTTCTCTGACCTCTTTTCTTGCCTCACTCTGCCTTCTCTGATCTCTTTTCTTGCCTCACTCTGCCTTCTCTGACCTCTTTTCTTGCCTCACTCTGCCTTCTCTGACCTCTTTTCTTGCCTCACGTGTTTGGACCCTCTCTGGCACTGTAAAACAGTTATTGTTTTGTATTATATTATCAAGTCTACAACTATTTCTTCATTGGAATAGCTCAGAAGTGTCTCAGAGTGAGAGTGCTGATTTAGGGTCAACTTTTAATCTTTATAGATTATATTGAATGAACAAGAGGGGAAACGTATCTCAATTGAGAATCGATTCATGTTTATATGGAGTATTTGGCTGTTTTGGGCTGCCAGAGCCAGTCTACCTCTGAAAATAGCATAAGATTGTTGGACCTTAAGAAGTAATGGTAACGTTAGGCTCCTTAAAGAACAGATGGAAATGTACTAGGGGGGAGGGGCTGGTCCAACTTAAGGTGTCATAAAAAAATGCAAATGCAAAGTTACAAATATTTTCACATGACCCTCCCCTTGTACTTTAAAATCATTTGATCACCCTCCCCCTCATAGAATTAACTCAAAATAATGTTTACGGCCACAAATAACAATAACTGTAGTGACCCTGTGTTTATAAACAAGGATATCGACTTTGCCACTTCAGTATGCTTTTATGCAGTGGGGAGAACAAGTATTTGATACACTGCCGATTTTGCAGGTTTTCCTACTTACAAAGCATGTAGAGGTCTGTAATTTTTATCATAGGTACTCTTCAACTGTGAGTGACGGAATCTAAAACAAAAATCCAGAAAATCACATTGTATGATTTTTAAGTAATTAATTTGCATTTTATTGCATGACATAAGTATTTGATACATCAGAAAAACAGAACTTAATATTTGGTACATAAACCTTTGTTTGCAATTACAGAGATCATACGTTTCCTGTAGTTCTTGACCAGGTTTGCACACACTGCAGCAGGGATTTTGCCCCACTCCTCCATACAGACCTTCTCCAGATCCTTCAGGTTTCGGGGCTGTCGCTGGGCAATACGGACTTTCAGCTCCCTCCAAAGATTTTCTATTGGGTTCAGGTCTGGAGACTGGCTAGGCCACTCCAGGACCTTGAGATGCTTCTTACGGAGCCACTCCTTAGTTGCCCTGGCTGTGTGTTTCGGGTCGTTGTCATACTGGAAGACCCAGCCACGACCCATCTTCAATGCTCTTACTGAGGGAAGGAGGTTGTTGGCCAAGATCTCGCGATACATGGCCCCATCCATCCTCCCCTCAATACAGTGCAGTCGTCCTGTCCCCTTTGCAGAAAAGTATCCCCAAAGAATGATGTTTCCACCTCCATGCTTCACGGTTGGGATGGTGTTCTTGGGGTTGTACTCATCCTTCTTCTTCCTCCAAACACGGCGAGTGGAGTTTAGACCAAAAAGCTCTATTTTTGTCTCATCAGACCACATGACCTTCTCCTATTCCTCCTCTGGATCATCCAGATGGTAATTGGCAAACTTCAGACGGGCCTGGACATGCGCTGGCTTGAGCAGGGGGACCTTGCGTGCGCTGCAGGATTTTAATCCATGACTAATGGTTTTCTTTGAGACTGTGGTCCCAGCTCTCTTCAGGTCATTGACCAGGTCCTGCCGTGTAGTTCTGGCCTGATCCCTCACCTTCCTCATGATCATTGATGCCCCACGAGGTGAGATCTTGCATGGTGCCCCAGACCAAGGGAGATTGACCGTCATCTTGAACTTCTTCCATTTTCTAATAATTGCGCCAACAGTTGTTGCCTTCTCACCAAGCTGCTTGCCTATTGTCCTGTAGCCCATCCCAGCCTTGTGCAGGTCTACAATTTTATCCCTGATGTCCTTACACAGCTGTTTGATTGAGTGTGTGGAGTCTGTTTGATTGAGTGTGTGGACAGGTGTCTTTTATACAGATAGCGAGTTCAAACAGGTGCAGTTAATACAGGTAATGAGTGGAGAACAGGAGGGCTTCTTAAAGAAAAACTAACAGGTCTGTGAGAGCCGGAATTCTTACTGGTTGGTAGGTGATCAAATACTTATGTCATGCAATAAAATGCAAATTAATTATTTAAAAATCATACAATGTGATTTTCTGGATTTTTGTTTTAGATTCCGTCTCTCACAGTTGAAGTGTACCTATGATAAAAATTACAGACCTCTACATGCTTTGTAAGTAGGAAAACCTGCAAAATCGGCAGTGTATCATATACTTGTTCTCCCCACTGTATATACTGAACAAAAATATAAATGCGACACGCAACAATTTCATAGATTTTACTGAGTTGCAGTTCATATGAGGAAATCATCACAGTATTTTTGTGCATTCAAATTGCCATCGATAAAATGCAATTCTGTCAGCATGCCAATTGCACGCTCCCTCCAAACTTGAGACATCTGTGGCATTGTGTTGTGTGACAAAACTGCACATTTTAGAGTGGCCTTCTATTGTCCACAGCACAAGGTGCACCTGTGTAATAGATAGATAGATAGATAGATAGATAGATAGATAGATAGATAGATAGATAGATAGATAGATAGATAGATAGATAGATAGATAGATAGATAGATAGATAGATAGATAGATAGATAGATAGATAGATAGATAGATAGATAGATAGATAGATAGATAGATAGATAGATAGATAGATAGATAGATAGATAGATAGATAGATAGATAGATACTTTATTGATCTCCGAGGGGAAATTACTTTAACAATGGGAGCTGCTTAACAGGCGACCACACAGGACGGCACCAGCAATATTGAAAAAATTATGATCATGCTGTTTAATTATCTTCTTGATATGCCACACCTGTCAGGTGGATGGATTATCTTGGCGAAAGGAGAAAGGCAGGGATGTAAACAAATGTGTGCACACAATTTGAGAGAACTAAGCTTTTTGTGCGAATGGAACATTTGGGATGTTGGCCAAATGAGCCACATTTACATGTCCTTAAAAACAGCCTATAAGTAGTTACAAAAACACAGAGATTTGAGCACTAAATGTATCAGGGCATTGCATGCAAAGTCCTATAGGCTTAGGTGTCCACTGTATGATATTAATATTTTAATATATACTGGCTTTTTCTTTGCAACTCTGCCTAGAAGGCCAGCATCCCGGAGTCGCCTGTTCACTGTTGACGTTGAGACGTGTTTTGCGGGTACTATTTAATGAAGCTGCTAGTTGAGGACTTGTGAGACGTCTGTTTCTCAAACTAGACACTCTAATGTACTTGTCCTCTTGCTCAGTTGTGCACCGGGGCCTCCCACTCCTCTTTCTATTCTGGTTAGAGACAGTTTGCGCTGTTCTGTGAAGGGAGTAGTACACAGCGCTGTATGAGATCTTCAGTTTCTTGGCAATTTCTCACATGGAATAGTCTTCATTTCTCAGAAGAATAGACTGACGAGTTTCAGAAGAAAGTTATTTGTTTCTGGCCATTTTGAGCCTGTAATCGAACCCACAAATGCTGATGCTCCAGATACTCAACTAGTCTAAAGAAGGCCAGTTTTATTGATTATTTAATCAGCACAACAGTTTTCAGCTGTGCTAGCATAATTGCAAAATGTTTTTCTAATGATCAATTAGCCTTTTAAAATGATAAACTTGGATTAGCTAACACAACGTGCCATTGGAACACAGGAGTGATGGTTGCTGATAGTGGGCCTCTGTACGCCTATGTAGATATTCCATCAAAAATCTGCCGTTTCCAGCTACAATAGTCATTTACAACATTAACAATGTCTACACTGTATTTCTGATCAATTTCATGTTATTCTAATCCACAGAGTAATTGCTTTTCTTAAAAAAAACAAGGACATTTCTAAGTGACCCCAAACTTTTGAACGGTAGTGTATATATATTCTCTATAAAGGAACAGAAGCTTAGGCCTAACCCCAGAGAGATAGAGATATGCCGGTGGCATGCTACGACACCGACATGCATTTCTTGTCACATGGCTACGGCGTCTGCTAAACAGATAAAGACTTACTGATGGTAATTAATTCCTGATGGTAATAAATATTTTGTATAAAGATAGGCATTATATTGTTAGGTAATAGGAGTAACTCTGGTAGGCCTGAAATAGGAGTAACTCTGGTGCCCCCCCCTCCCAGATAAAACACATTACCATCCTCTGTGCCCCCCCCTCCCAAATAAAACACATTACCATCCTCTGTGCCCCCCCCTCCCAAATAAAACACATTACCATCCCCTGTGCCCCCCCCTCCCAGATAAAACACATTACCCTCCTCTGTGCCCCCCCCTCCCAGATAAAACACATGACCATCCTCTGTGCCCCCCCCTCCAGATAAAACACATTACCATCCTCTGTGCCCCCCCCTCCCAGATAAAACACACTACCATCCCCTGTGCCCCCCCCTCCCAGATAAAACACATTACCCTCCTCTGTGCCCCCCCCTTCCAGATAAAACACATTACCCTCCTCTGTGCCCCCCCCTTCCAGATAAAACACATTACCATCCTCTGTGCCCCCCCCTCCCAGATAAAACACACTACCATCCCCTGTGCCCCCCCCTCCCAGATAAAACACACTACCATCCTCTGTGCCCCCCCCAAAAAACACACTACACTCCCCCGTGCCCCCCCAAAAAACACACTACCCTCCCCTGTTCCCCCCTCAAAAAAAACACACTACCCTCCCCCGTGCCCCCCCAAAAAACACACTACCCTCCCCTGTTCCCCCCCCCCAAAAAACACACTACCCTCCCCCATGCCCCCCCAAAAAACACACAACCCCCTCCCAAAGCAAAAAGTTTGACAACCTTCCCCTAGTTTGTACAATGAATTTTGCTCCTCAATGTCATCGTTATCTGTACAAATGTTAGAAGGGTAGAGTCTGTAATTATTATTCTATTAATCCCAGTGATAAGCAAACAAGTTAGACATTGAAGTAGTCAATTATAATCATGAAAATATGTTTGCCTGTTAGCCATGACTATAGCCAACTTTATGCCAACTGGTGCAATGGCTAACCTTTCAAACAGTCACACATAGCAAGTTTCAAGTTTTAATGTCAAATGCACAAGTACAGTGACATGCCTTTCTTGCAAGCTCTAAACATAAGCAAAATAACACATGAAACAGCTTATATTGCTGAATATGGGATTTATTGTGATTGAAATAATTCCAAAGTCCCTACCTTGTGGATTACTGTCAATATCTCCACCCAGAACAACATTTGCTTACTTTTGTGACATCATGGGGATCTCAGGTATACAGTTTTTCATCCTTAAGTACTAAAAACAATATATTTTGTTCATAATAATTTATTTTTTCAAGATAAATGTCACCAATACTCACACACAGCCTACTCACAACTAATCTAATGCAGCAGGCATAAAAGAAACGCCTGAGTTTAGTTTTTTCTGGGGAAACGGAAGCTATATCCCAACACAGGCTAACTCAGAATTCCTCTTTAACAGTTAAGCATCCATATAAATACTATAAATAACAATACATGAATAGATTTAAATAAATAAATACTTTCTTGCAACTTTCTTGGGATTGGCTTTGTTGCTTGGTTTTTGGTGGCCAGCACCTATCACCAACCTATCATTTCTATTTCTTCTGATACCCTGTATGATATAGGCCTATCATTCAATTCCCGTTTTAAATGAAATGTCTCACTGCAAGAAACGTCCCTATAACATGTAGGCCTACTGGCATATTCAACATTATAGTAGGCCTAATCTTAGATGGAATATGTTTAAGTTTCATCATCATAATCTGTTCTTGTACTCTTAGATTTAAGTGCTGCATTTGACACTGTTGACCGTGATGTCCTTCTAGACAGACTGGAGAGGTAAGTTGGCCTCTTCGGTCCAGTTCTAAATTGGTTTCGGACCTATTTAACTGGTCAAGAGTTTTTTGTGACCCTTGGTGAACATAACTCAGAGAAAATGCACATCACATGTGGCGTTCCACAACGTTCGATTTTGGGTCTGGTAATGTTCAGTATATATATATATGTTACCCCTTGGCAGCGGTATCAGAAAGCACAGCATTGATTTTCACTGCTGCACAGACTATACACAACTTTACATTTTTGTATCAACAGAGGATTTTTGCTCCATGGATAAATTATTAGACTGTATTAATGATTTAAATACTTGGATTGCTCACAACTTCCTCCATCTAAATCAAGACAAGACTGGGGTACTTACTGTTGGAGCCAAAGCACAGAGAGAATCTAGCCGCACATTTTAATTCACGGGCAATACAAATAAAACACCAGGTAAAAAACCAAGGTGATATTTTAGATTCTGAACAAAATGTTGAATCACACATTAGGAATGTGACAAATAGTTTGTTATTACCTGAGGAACATTGCCAAGGTGCGGCCGTTTCTCTCTCAGGCGGATACAGAGAGACTCATCCATGCTTTTATTACAAGCAGCCTTGACTACTGTAATGCTCTCCTGTCTGGTCTATCCAAGAAAGCTATTGGTCAACTGCAAAACAAACAAAATGCTGCAGCATGGGTTCTGACCAATACCAGATGGGGAGCACACATTACACCGGTTTTAAGGTCTCTGCACTGGCTGCCTGTGTGTTTTAGAATTTATTTTAAAATCCTTCCAGAAATCCATCCACGATTGTGCACCCCAATACATGTCAGACATGATTTTAAGTTATGTACCCAGTAGGTCCCTCAGGTCCTCTGGCACTGGCCTTTTAACTATCCCAAAGCCTAGGACGAAGAGGCATGGAGATGCAGCCTTTAGTTATTATGCCCCTAGCCTCTGGAATATCCTGCCAGACAACCTGAGTGGGTCTGAAACTGTGGACATAAAAGAGCTCTTAAAACACATATTTTTAGCTTTGCTTTTCCTTAGGGTGCTTTTTAGTTGTTCAGTTTGTCATTCTTTTGTTTATTATTTTATGTTTGTTGAGTTGCATTACATGTCTGAAATGTGATTTCATTTGATAACCAGAGTATTTTCTTGTAGGTTTCTTCCATTGTACAACATTTAATAAATGACTTCAGCTCAACCACGCAATCAAAGGCAGAATTTCCATCCTAGAATTAAAAAGCACTCACTAGCTACTGTGCTATAGTGAATAATTAATAAAATAAAATGTTCCATTTTATGTCACGGTCAGACTTTCACAAGTGTAATAATTGGGGTTTGTTTCCAGACCAGCTAGAAAAGACCCAACACGAACGCGCACACAACTTACATTCTTAAATCCAGGCGTACAACGGCAAGTGTCCTGTCCACTTATCCCACCATTGCATTCATGATACGGGGGCTGGGAGGGGGGTTTAGGGAATGCACGTTCCACGGGTCGTCGGAGGGAGACTGGGGGGTCTCCCGGGAGATGTTGCGTCCCTCGGGGAGTTCAGCCTCCTGGTCCGTCTCCAATGTGTCATCCAGTTCCGGCATAGCCCGGGAGTCCTCATCCTCCTCTGTCTGTCCCAGCATGCTGTACGGATCAGAAGGGTCAACCACCCGGTTTCTCTTCTCCCGGTGCAAGAGGCGCTCCAGCGGCACCGTGTTCTTCTCCGACAGGAAGAGGGAGGTATGCGGTAGATTCTGACCAACAGTGTACACTTGCTTTGCCCCTTCCAAGTTGAACAGAATACCAGTTCTGCAAGAGTAGTACACGTCGCGGTGGTTTTCCAATAGCTTGTGGTTAAAAATACAGTCTTCCTTGTGGCAAACGGTCTGCAAACAGATACATTCATACATTCACGTAAAAACGCAATTTAGAAACGTACATCCATTAACTTAATTGTTTAAGTGTTGCTTGAGTGTTTAAGTTTTACAAGAACACTTAGACCAGTGTAAAAAATAAAAAATAAAAAGGATATGATATAGGCTGTGTGTTTGGATAAAAGCGGTCTGAAATCCGTGCGTAAAAGCGCATTTTTGGTTTATGTCAGAAAGGGTTCAAATTAGGAAAAGGTGCCATTCGATTATCTCACGAGTCTTATTCTAATTGTAAATAAAACATGTACTTCACTGAAATTAATAATGAAAATTGGCATTTACTTACAGAGCTGAAAGGGTTTCCCAGGGCATCCATGCACAGGTAGCGGTTACTTTTGACTCCAAGTATCGCCACGCGCTCTCTTGTTTCGGCCTTCAATAAAATCACACCTGTCGAGAACATTAATTGTGTTAGCCTATAGAAACAGATTAAAGACAAAAACTTCAAACCAATTTTAAACCAAATTTCAATCAAAACGAAACGCCAAAAATGTAATATGAACTTACTGTATGAGCTTCGAAGTGTAGTTTTGCGCACGTGGCCATTTAAACTGATCTCAAGGTAGAAATTGTTAACGTCTGAAGACGTCTGTAGGTGTACGTATCTTCTCGGATTCCCCCAGTTGGATCCCATTAGAGGTGATGGGTTTGGAAGAGCGTCTACTAGTCGAAATCCCTGAAGAACAGCCAGTAAAAGCACAATGAGGGCGTCCCTCAGTCCAGAGTTCTTGGTTATTTCCATATTTTACCCCAAAAAACACAGAAAATGTATCACAGAGATTTCGGATGTAGCTTTGAGTTCTGCAACAAACTGTTTGCAAACTTCAGCTGATCTTATGGTCCAAGTTTGAGAACGGCTCTATTTAAAGGGACCCAAGTGCCACTCCTGCTCACATCCTTTAGCCTACGCAGCGCTCGCCCCCAACGCAGATGTGGGTCTTTCTTTTAGCGGAAGGAAGGGGGTGCATCTCCACCTGACTGTTTGTCTAAAGGTATTGGTCACCAAATAACGTAGTAGTCTCATTGAGCAATGTCTGTACAAAAGTGACGTATTTTTTTCACATATCAAAACATTCAAATCATGATCCTTGGACTCACATACCCTCTGCCATCTCAATGTGTGTAATATACCCCTCTGTCAAGTAAGCATATTATAATTACCTATATATTTTTTTGAGATCTAAAAAAATATGAATCATTTCACGTTTAAAACACTGTCAAGGAAAAGCACTTTATTGAATCCAGTTTGACACATTTTATAAGGCTATAGATTATCGATACAACCTATTCCCAACACCTTTCCAATGTTTTGAAAACGTAATTTTATGACAGTAAATTAACATTATGGTACAATCTGTTCAAATTAAATGATAAGACAACATCTTAGACTTAGATAAACATTTGACCATTTAAAAACACTGATCTAATTTAGTACTGTATTTCTATCTAATGATTTATATTTCATAAATCTATGTCTGAATAATACTAACTAAGCTCCAAATTAACATTACGCAGAAAGTATGATCATTGGTGCCACCTGTCCATCACAAACACTTTCACCATTACAGAATTTGACCAGCAGAGGGAACCACAAAATAATCTATGCCACAATATAGACGGCACAGGGCGGTTCTAGCGTGGGAGCAAATACAAATAAAACGACCAGTCATAACTATCTTGTTTCAAATAGATAACCTATCGCACTTTCAAATGAATTGTATTGTGTGTTATTCTGTTCATATGTTTCGTGTACTTTGTCATTTTATGCACCTGACTAAATTCATTTCCCGCTGGTGGGAAAATAAAGTTGATCTAATCTCATCTTCAGACACAATGATTTCATGTTAGACACTTTTCCGTGCATAAACTACTGCAGATTTGCCTTTGTTGTTGTTGCTTCAACATAAGAAGTGACAACATTCTCTAAAGGGTTCAGGGGTCACATTTTGCAGAGCAGTGCCCCAGAACCTTTAAATAGCAGATCACTCTAAGTATTGCAATAGGCTATAGAGGGCATGGTGCACTGGTCAGTGTTTATCGCACACTATATGTTTGGTAAGTCATTCGTCTTTGTGAGTGAGGTGCTGGGATGAGATCAAGATTATCTCATCCTAGGTGACGTATACATTATTCTCTGTCACCTTTAACAACCCATAGAGCGCAGGGCTCAGTAAGAAACCAAGAAAACAACATGTATAAAACAAACGTTTATTGGTATCTCAGGAATACAGTAGAAGGCTGTGCACAGCACATACGTACAAAAATAAAAGGAAAAACATTTTCAATATATTAGCATTCTTACGTAACCTCATCAGTTTTTCAGAAATAAATGATTGCAGAAGTCTACTGTTTTACAATCGTCGTAACACATTTAAACTAAGGCAGAAGGTGAGGTATATGTTAACAGAAAGGAGGGGCATAAGTGGAAGCTCACTCCCCTTAGTGCAGGGCTACAAAAACCAAGAAAGAGATAATTTTGCCGACACAAACAAGGGAAACACATGCAGACACACACACAGCTTGGTGGGCGTCAGACAGCTTTTAGAGTTAGCGGAGCATGATAACAGGATGCCTTCTCTGCTGAAGTTAATTGACACATTTCTCAAATCATTTTCAAAAAGAACAAGAATTTATTGCGGTCGTATGTTTTGGTCAAGTCTGATAGGAAACAGAATATGAACCTGTAATCTTTAATCTTTAGGCTTCCAGCTTTTAGTTGCCTCACTATCCCATTAACATGCGCAGGCAGGAAAGACAGCATTTTATAGGTTACTTTAAGATAGCAAACTTTCACTTTTCACAATCTCTGATAAGGTGCACCTTTGACATCTTGTTGACTTTGAGGATTCTTACACACACGCACGCACGCACGCACGCAACGCACGCACGCACACACACACACACACACACACACACCACACACACACACACACACACACACACACACACACACACACACACACACACACACACACACACACACACAGGCCCGTTCCATTTCACACCCTGGTATGTTGACATGAGGATTTAGCTGTTCAAATGAACTTACAATTGAACTTATTAAATACATATTTGCCTCACTTTTATCAGAACAATGTCTCTGATTTTCTGTTTTGTTTTTACTTTTACCAATGTCAATAACTATCCCAGAATGTTTTCATGTAATACCACATGCAGTTACAGCAGCAACAAGGCTTTACTCTGATCTCTGAAACCACTATTTAACCAATAGCCAAACAATATAATTTACTTCCAGTACATAGATTCTCATTACAACAAATTAGGAAAGGGAGATTTGATCCAGGCCACTACACTGTGTGACAGATTCATTGAATGGCCAATAATAATCCATCCTAAAAAAGTAAATTCCTGTTGCACATCACTAGTAAGTGTATAGGTAGGTAGTTGATGCCCTTTAGAGAAAACTTCCATCAATCCTGAATATAACCTCAACTGACGCTCTGTTTAACAGTTACATTGCAATATGAAACTCCCCAGCAATACTCCAATGTGCCACTAAAATCTTTAAATAACTGTTCCAAGACCTCTCTGTTAAGGTTCCAAAAGTGTAAGGGAAGGGTTGTTTTAGATAGGGTTGGAAGCTCGTGTCCACAGTATTTTGACATGAGAGTCTTGATTCTTAGGCAGAGCCAGGTGATTCCTCAAGAGCACTTGGTTTGTTGACGTCACAGTGGCCCACAAGGCCTGCTGTAGAGACACAGAGAACTGTGAGGAGAGAGGCTTGCAGTGACATTGCTCTTTGCCTCAAATACTGCATCAAGCACTGCAGAGGTCCCCTCCCCGGAAGTATTTGGATGTAGGCTACGCACAAGTGTTTGAGGGACGGGGTGTGAGAGGAGCAAAACTGGAATCTGCATTTCACATGAACGCAGGGCCAGGCAAATCAAATCAAGTGTCTGAACTTCGGCAAGAGCAATGAAAGGCTTAACTCAAACAACTGTAGATCTCAGACACAAGCATTCTCAGCCAGGCAATCAGATGTGAAAAGTGATATTTTTGACAGTTGTAGTTTCTTTTCAGTCTATGATTCGAAAAACGAAACACTGCCTAGCCACTGGTTATTATAGTTGTAACCCATTTTTAACCCACAGTGTTTGTTTACAATTGAATTGTTCACAAACAGGGGAGTAAACCAAGCTTAAATGTTGGGTTCGGATGGGATAAGACAGTTTAACTAAGGTCATGAGGCATTTCTGAGTTATATTCTTTAAGAATGAATGGCTATATAGGCAATCATTACATGTAAAGTCCAAAAATTGAAGCACCAATCACAGACTGTAGCTTTAAAGCCACGCATATAAGAGCAATTAAGGACAAGATGGAAGTCTTGGAGGCCACTGATGAATCAACCTAGTACAGCCCTGTATGTCCCATTAAAACAGATCAACTAGCTTTACATCAAATTCAATGCAAATGAATCAAATAGAGACATGATAAAAACACTATAAAGACAAACATAGATTTGATGGGTGTGGGGGAGTTGGGGGGAGTCGGGGGGAGTCGGGGGGAGTCGGGGTGACCCAAATAGCAGAATTCCCTGGACACAGAGTCAGGGTCAACACTGGTCCATGACACTGACTGTGAACTAAAAAGGGACTAAAGCAGAAGAGGAAGCTCCTGGGTTACTGCTGGAATCCCAAGGTCCCTCCAACCCCATGGGTTTTCACAGGGGTGTCTGACGACCGGGGTGGTACTGGTTAAAGGGGAGTAGGTGGGGAGCAGCCAGTCATTCTTGCAGGTTATTCAACAAACAGAGACAGCAGGCAGGCAGCATCCCATAAGTCTTTCCTGGGTTAAAATAGTCCCGCTCTTCCTCGGCTCCACCAAAGAAAACATTCCCAGAGGGTGACTTGGGGCATCAACTATGAGGCACTGCACTGTCCTTCAGTCCGGTGTCACACATTGACTCTAGGAACTGAGCCTCGCGTAAATGACACTTAAAACCATCCAACTACAGCTTCCAACAACGTTCTGCCACTGCAGTGCTGCTTGATCTGGGAGGATTTCCCACAGCAGAGACTCTCTCTATGGGAATTCACCAAAACATATTAACAAGCAAGTAAATAAATAATAATGTATGGGAAAGATTCTCACCAACAACAAAAAAGACATCAGGCTCCATCATTGATGGTCATTGTGCAACCTGAAGCGACGTAAAGCTCCTGGTTCATTTTTCTATGTTTCACATTTGTCAATATTTACATCATCTTTATCCATGGCGATGCACAAAAGCTTGCAATTTTAACATTTCACACACTCACCCAAAGTCAAACGCTAAAGCTTTCGGGTATGTCAGCAGTGTCCCAGTTTGTGAGCAGATACATGTTTTAGTGTGCGTTCTTATGCTAGTCCCTTTTCCAATTCATTTCAAGCCATGATGCAAATGATCACTGAGCCAAAAGAGGTTTGAACCCAGTCTGTAACACATAACTGCCCCATCATATTTAAACGACCTTGTGGAGAGACTAGAGCCCCACATGGTGGTTAAACTTTTACTGTGGGTGGGCAACTGAGTTTCTCACTTTCTCTACCTCCCCACACTCTTGGCTGAGTTCTCCTCTAACCTTCTCTCTGTGTACCAGAGTGTATATTACTTAATCGATCTAATTACAGAAAAAGAAAATAAACCAGAGATAGTCCTGCCCCACTGAGGCCCTCTGCGGTGTGTCAGCCCTATTTCTGACTGCAGCGGGTGTCCCTTACATGCATGTTTAAGGGGGCCACAAGTGGGAACACCAAGGCACCTTCACATCGTGCAGCAAGGGAAGTGCATTAAAGTAGTCTTGTTCTCAATCCACCTTTTTGCTAGAAAACAGCCATCTTGAACACCGGGGAGTGAACCAGCAAGTGCTCAAAGGTCTCAGCGAAAGAAGAAACTTAACATGGATTACTTTGAGCATATAGTAAGTCCATGCATCCCTTTATCCAGCCAAGTGGTTCTTTGAGGTAATAAAAAGTATCCATCTCACTCCTAAAAGCTAAGGATATTAGTCATCCACCCCAAAGACGGGGTGAAGCTGCCCCAGTATCTGTGAGTTAAGAGATGTATTTAAGGCCCAGGAAGCTCAGATTCAAACTCCCATTAGACAGCTATAGAAGCGTTATAATGTCAAAATAAGTTTGTTACTCACCAAATATGGAGTTTTGCTGAGCAACTATTTTCATTTACTCCCGTTACAGGCGGTATGTACTTCCAAAAAAGGTGTAAATAAAAAGCAACAGAAAAAAAAGCCTATTCAGCACCTTCAATCACTCATCACTCATTACTGACACACAAGGATCAGAAGTCTACAATATCTCAATACATTGGAGTTGCTGAATAGGCATTTTTTTTCGGTTGCTTGTACATTTTTATTTGCACCCTTTTTGGTGACTAACGAAAGTACTTTGACATTATAACGCTTGCATAGCTGTCTAATGGTAGTTTGAATTGGAGCTTCCTGGGAGTTAGGAAGGAGACACGTCATACTCATCGCCGACATCTCGAACGCACAGATACTGGGCCAGGATGAAGCGTATTCCAGTTACAGCACGTGCCAAAGTAAAGTGAAGACTGGCAAAGTCTTATACTCCTCAGTCGATAATGATAAAAGCAGCAAATAATGGCATATACATAAGTTCTAATACAAAGGTAGCTATCCAAATATACATATATAAAGATAATAAATACTTGTGTAGTTTTTGCAGTCCTTTTGTAATGGTGTATATGTATATTGTATAATTCTATATTACCTGGGAGAACATCCACATGTGCAAATTTGTGAGTTATTGCCAGTTTTGATCATAATAATCGGGGGAGGAAGTGTGTGACGGTCATGGCGGTGGTGGCCTTGTTGCCTTTCTTTGCGCGGCCATGTTTGCTGAGGGCAATGTAGAAGCCCTTGTAAACCGAAGACTCATAGGCATTGTAGTTGTTTGGCAGCAAGGTCTCCTTGAACTTGCACTCATCCTGGAAGAATTTCTAAAAATGGCAAATGGAGAGACAGGGTCAACAAAAAGCACATGTGAGGAGGACCACAGGATCACACTAGAAGCGTGCTTTTAGGATGACCTTTCTTTTTGCAAAAGCTTAGATGGATGGCATACTTCCTCTTGCTGCACCAGACCACATGACACAGTGCAGTAGACAAATGCTGTTGGGGAACATTTGAGACGGATTATATTTTGCTCATTATTAAAAGGGCAGAGCAATCAAAAACCTAATTTCCATTAAAAAAAAAATACTATTTCCAAACTATGAAGTTGAAATAACACTCTGAAAATGTGAAAATTATGATAACGCCTGGAATTTCTGCCTGGAAAAAAATGCCTGGAATTTCAGCCTGTTGGAGAGATGGAGTTTTTGGCCCACAGCATGGCATTATAATCTGATCTAGTTATTCTGACCAATGACCGGTCATCTATTATTTGCATATGTATCCTCCTACTGGGAAGGGGTAAGTGGGGTAGGCTCTAGAGTCTAGATGATCCCATCCACCAATCAGGGTTGTGTATGTAAACATATTTAAATTTGTATTAATACCCCTACATGATCAGACAGCATTTCAATGGCAAAAGGAGGTTCAGTGAAGTAAATGATAAAAAACAAATGTGGAGTTATTCTCAATAAAAACACACAGTGAGTTATTAGACATAGAGTGATTATTTGAATTTGTGATTAAAAAGACTGCATGCGGCCTTTAAATTACCACTTCAAACTTCAAACACCACGTTCAGTCACAGTTTCTAAACCCAGAGGCCCAACAATGTGAGACTTCCGGGAACCCTTGTGAAGCAGACTCGGCAGACCAGACCGAGGTTTGGGGTTTGAGAAGTCAATGAGAGAAATGAAAAATTCTTCCTTCGTTGTTAATTTTTGTCGAAATCTAAAGGCACAACCTAGATTGACACTTATATGTTTGAATTTTTGTCAAATACAACTTTATATCAAAGGAGTGCCTTTGAGTTAATGGCCTGCACATGCGCAGTTCGGCACCAAACGACCATTTAGACCCAATTTATTTCTGCGCATGAGCTTAGCTAGCCAACGTTGCCATGACATCACCTACAAGCGTGATAGGTGATTTCTATTGGAGATGCAGTTTCTACATACTGTAAAACTTAAATTAATAGCCAGGGCGGTTTATTTCCTTTAATCACTGAACATAGCTTCTATTTGAGCCAGGCATCTATTGCTCAATAAAATGTTGAAAAGACTACCACACTGTTTATTGTGACCAGTATGACCAGTAAACATTATAACACACCCATCGCAGATCAGACTTGCATTGACTAGCCTGCCTATCACACACACAGCAATTTCAGCTTCAGCATCATTCTCTCACTCTTTGTATCCACTGTTGCCTAACTGAGGCGACCATGTCAAACCACACTTGCTGTCTCATCCATGGCAATAATGTTGCTCTCCTGTATCTTCTATTGCGCAATATTTACGCACTGAAGTTCACTTGTAAACAATGCATTTAGATCCAGGGTTTATTTGAAACAGGCGTTTATTTGCTGAAATGTGTGACGATTCTATTAAAAGGAAAACGCGGCTATTTGAGACTGCATTTAATTTAAGTTTGATGGTATCTTCCTGCTAAACCATCTTTGACCTCGGGACCAAAACAGGGTGCAGTTGTACAGGCTAAAATGTCAGAGCCACATTTTTTCCAATTCAGACCAATTTACAGCAGTAGGCCAACACTAGACTATATGGTGCAATATTTTGATCCAACAATGGGCCATAAAATAAATCTTAATATCATAAATGCTAAAGCACCGTCACTTTAGATTTTATGGCCTACCTTGAAAGTTGATTGATCCCTTCAATAAATAACTTAAGACATTCAACTCCCAGAAACGCAATCAGATGATGATTGATATAATATTAGGCTAGTGTTAACAAGTTCAAATGGAATTTTTTTATATCGTCGTATTCAACAGATCTATTTCAATAGGAATGATATTTTTGTTATCGTTTACCAAACCCCTTTCCATTTTGTTACACAGGCTAGAGAAAGACCATTCTGAAACAAGTTATACCCTTGGCAATTGGGAATTATGAATAATTTACAATGGAATTATTTCGTGCCTCACGAATGCCCCTATCAGTGTGGCAATAGTCTATTTGATTCACAGAGAACAAAATAACATAGAGGCTCTACTTAACAAAACAAATTCTTTAAAAAATACAATTTGTTATAAGATATTAACAAAGCACTTAGCTTATCTCAAACACATTGCGTTTTTCTCCATCTCTTTAAGAAACAGCATGCCAGCAATAGAGGTAACAATTGCGCACACCTACCGTTCCATACAACCTTCCTCTGCTGTTCATTGCGACAAACAGCTCACTTCTCACTCCATACATACTTAGCACCCCTCTCTCCACGGTAGAGATCTCTATTAGACCTAGTCAAACAAAGCATGGTGTTATACAGATGAACCTTGTCAAATTGACAGTGTATCAATGCATTTGATTATGGGGGAACAAAGACGTGCACAATGCAGCGGTGGGTGTAACCTTCTAGGTTGCTACTCTGAATGCATCGTCTTTGTTCTGTATCATTTGGGGAGCAATGCTGTTAATTTCCTACGGCCTAAATTAATATATATATCTTTACTGCACTTTCTGACGTGCATGGCAATCCGTTTCTGGGCCACAGAAGGAGCCAGTGTAAAAATAAGTTCGCGTCTATATTGGTCCAAGCATTCATGTCATGTTTTGGCCTGGGAAGATATTTAGCACTGACTGATACAAGGTTTTTTAATAGATTTGTCTTTGCTTTAAGAGACATTCAATGTTGCCGACCCCAATGATTAAATATCATGCAAGACCAACAAGGAGCTCTCAAGTCGCCTTTACTTGGGACCGCTCATATTATATGTTCTCTTTTGAATTACATTTCAGGATGCGACTCACTGTACTGGTTCTCATTATGTACACCGTTTATCCTGCCGCCAGGGAGGATCTGCAGGTGAAATCCAATGCCCACGTTGCAGTAAAGTCGCCGCACTCTCTTGATGCCCAGCAAATAGTCACTCTCCCAGTTCATGTCCGATTTCGCCCCAGAGATGCCCAGAACGGAGCGGGAAAAGAGGGTCTCCCACCTTTGCTCCAATAAACTTGCATTAGTCCTGCTTGGAATCGGATATGATGACACAATCCCCAATAGAGACCCCAAGAGAACAATTGCAGTCAACGTCCAGTGCGTGCTGGCCTCGTTGCACATACCGATGAAGAACCTTTGCGCAATGGCCATCCAGTTTACCTTCGGGGCACGTGGTCAAAGTTAATGGCCCTAAAAATACCTCTCTTCTTGTTTTTCTTCCTTCGGCATGGTGGTAAAGGCTTATATTTGGAAGGCAGGTCAGGTCTTCTGGCATGAAATGATAGCCCGAAAGAGGAGTAGAAAAAGGAGAGAGCGTGACTGAGCTTGAGGTGGTGGTGGTGGCGATTACCATCTTTTGCAGCTCCGCGCCTCTCTCGATAGGCAACGCTGGCTGTGGAGAATACCACTCACCAAAAACCTATGTCACCTTGCCAGGCACTCACATCCTTATATGACATCACTGTGACTTCATTGCTGCCCGTCAAAGTGAGGGAGGGGAGAGAGAGGAAGAAAAAGTTGCAACCCAGCAAGTGTATTAAGCAAGCGCTGAGCTGCAAGTCTGACGAGAGTATGTGCAGCCGCTGTCACCTCACATGTGAGATGGGGCAGGGGGAGAGGAGTTTCATTGGGTAGAGTTGAGCAATCATGGGATGCGATGGGTACTTTGACGGAGCCCAAATTGGGACGCTGGTCATATGTCTGACAGGCTGCTTCCTTATTTAGAATGAAGGTGTAAAAACAGTCCAGTTGTCACCGGAGAGCAATGGCAATCCTGTCCGCCACTTCCTTTGCTGTTTGTTCACGAACACAACAACACATTTCGGAATGCCTAGAAAGATTTCTGGTTATTATAGAAATAATGCACCTGCCACCTATTGAAAAAGGAAAGCCCATGTTAACATGTCTCAATAATGCGAGTGATCTTTCCGTCTCGGGTTCCCTTCGGGATACTGGAAAACGCGGTGTTATTGTCAGGTTTGAACAGACTACAGAATGCATACGCCGCGGGGAATACCTATAAGTCAGAGAGTACCATGCTACGTGGTTTCCCAGGTGCTCTGGGTGCCAAGGAGCACAAGTAAAGTCATACCTTGGCAACCACCAAGAGGGGCGCTGTTGCTCATACACAAACAACAGTGATATTAAATCATTTTAACCTATAGCATTGTATTAACATGTTATTTGATAGCAATGATTGCATTGTAATTGTATAGGTCCACAGGAATGGAGTTGAGTAGCCTGATTTTTGCTCTTCCAGAAGTGGATATGGACTGTTCTTCCATTGGTGTAATAACATAAAACACTCCATTACTATACAATAATCAATGACTGTTGTTTATGTTGTAACTTCCAAAAATGATTACTATAAAACTTATAATTGGGACAGTTGTACCAATAGGGACCAAAGAGTCAGAGCATTGCAATATTTTTCACAATTCTACAGTTCAAATGAAAGCGTAATGAGGAACAGTAGAATAGGCAAGCATTGCAGAGAGTTTATTCAGCAGGCCTTCTGCCTGCACAGACGCCAACAAACAGTTACAGTGGCCAGCAAACAGTTACTGTTGATGTGCCCTTGGGCGGGGCGCTTGACCCTGGTTGCTCCTGTGCGACGCTCTGGATGGGTGTGTCTGCTAGATGACTAGAATGTAATGTAAATGTTGAGCGGCTTCACTGCAGGTAGATTGTATTTTTTTTTTATTAAACAACAACAACAAAAACGGCTACATAGGCGCTTTGCGATCTAAACTCATTAATATATTGTATATGAGCTGCCTGGTCACAGCGCTGTTCAGTGACGGTGGTGCTGAATCAGCGATCTTCTGTTTTCTTCGCGCTAATTCCAGTGCTGTCCGTGGTTCTGAACGTTTCGCCACACTGTTGTGTTTTACGCATACATTTGGACGATACAGCCATTTTGGACTTTTCAGCTTGGCCATGGGAACGCAGAACAATGGATTCCTGCATTCTAGACAGATGTCTTCATTGTACCTGCTGCTTCTACAATTTAACTTACAAAATCAGTAAACTATGCTGAAAAGCACACGTGTCGTATGCCTACAGCGTTTAACTTGATGTGCAAGCAGAACGTCCTGCAAAAAGCATCTGAATAGGCAAAAGGAAGATGTAATTGACAAAGTAAACCTTAAATCAATTGTGGGATAGTTCTCTTAATGAGAACCATGCTGAGGCCCTGACACTGGTGCTGCTGAGCTCTCAGACACAGACATGGACCACAGAGAGCTTTCAATAGTCTGATTGAAGTGCAGTTAAAACTGCTGTGTGTAAGGACATTGCCTAACTGATAGTGATTTTAGGGTAGCCCTTGCTATACCACCACCACCACCACCATCAGCTTCACCCCCATATGTCCAGTCCTGACAATACTATAGGGATGCCTGATGATAATGTATATACCTAATATTGGCCATCATATCTGTATCGTCTTTACACAAAAAAATCATGGCAAAAATTGTTTTTATTATCTGTTTTGGTCCAGAATTTCCATATCAAGTGCATCTGTACTGACAAAATTAACGGATTTCTTTAGCAGACATTTAAGAGATCCACTGGCAAATTTGAAGTGCACAGCCGTTATGGGTTGTGTTTAACGGTACGTGGACATCCTAAAAATAATGTTCTGGAACAAAGTTAATATTTCTAATGCTTACGGGGGTTGGCCAATGGCCATGTTCATCTTGTTAATCTTATGAACAACCCCCAGGGACCTCTGCATTTTCAACCGTGACAATACTTTCAAAGCCACAATACAGACCACGAGGAGACAAAGCTATAGGAGGACAGCTAACGGGCATCAGCCAAGAATATTGCAATTTCCCAGAGTATGTTCTGGCAGCGAGATTAAATGACTACACGTCTAGATGCATGAAGCCAGAGACATTCACCCATTAACAGCTGGTTTACTATCCACAGCAATCGGACTAGAAAGATACAATTAAACACAGCTGCCTGCAGCACAAGAAGAAAAAAGAAACAGGTCAACAGCAACTGCCGTTGTCTAACATACTGGGTCTCAAATGTGTGCTTTCTTTCATATATATCAACATACAACCAATTTCAGAAAAAAACAAAGGATACCATCGAAAAGAGAGATTCTCTACTCTGAGAAGAAGTAACCTCCTCTATGGAGTTCATATCATCGACACTCGTCCTCCATCTCCATCACATTTCTAAGATGTTACAGTTTGTTTGATATGTAGAATATCACTGAGTCACCAGGACTATTCAACGCTGACAGTACTATAAATGATTGATAAGCAAATTCAGCCTAGGCCTAGTACTAATCCGGCACATAATATCAAGACGTGATTTAGCCTTCTGTAAGGTTAACAGCTAGATCAAAATGCATTAATTGACTTGCCTTGACCTCAAACATTAATAGTGTGTGTGTGCGTGTGTGTGCAACGATTATAGACGGAACAAAGGAACAGGCAGTTACCCAGAGGGAAATGTGCCAGGGAGGTTTCCTTTGTTAGTGGCAGGTCAGCTGTCGCCATATCAATTATAGGGTACTCTATTCAACACACACACACACACACACACACACACACACACACACACACATACGCACACACACACACACACACACACACACACACACACACACACACACACACACACACACACACACACACACACACACACACACACACTCACACTCACACTCACACACACACTCACACTCACACTCACACTCACACTCACACTCACACTCACACTCACACTCACACACACACACACACACACACACACTCACACTCACACTCACACTCACACTCACACTCACACTCACACTCTCACACACACACACACACACACACACACACACACACACACACACACAGACACAGACACAGACAGACACACACACACACACACACACACACACACACACACACAATGGACCGAAGGGTATAGCCATACAAACAGGCTTTGTGTACGTAACTGGATATACTGGGATATCAAGCTCTTTCAATTAGGCTTTTATTAACATGGGGTTAGATGATATTGAAACAACAGCTGGGGAGACCCAGTATGCATTGGAAGAGAATTGTTCATGCATGACATAAGAACCACTAGCATACCCTCAGCAGTGTATTCAGCACAGCTATCTTCAAGCAACTAGCAAAACCAGCACTGTTAGTGTAGCCTATATGATATCGATGCCAACAGCATTCATTAAACATAGGATACTATGAGAAACATTGTGATGAAAGTCAATACGGTACTTACAAATTGCTGCACGACTGCATGTCTGCTCATCTATCAACTCTCCCTTTCAGTACTAACATTCCTGACTATCACATTTCAGGAATTGACAACTAACGAGAGTTCAGCGTGAAATTAACAAAAATGTGACCATGTCATTGGATTAAGGTTAAAAATTGGCAAAACAAAATACGAAATTCCCTTATATTGATAAATGTTTGCACGTTGATTCAATGTAATCACATATATTTGTTGTTGTTGTTAAAACTACATTGATTCAACCTGTTTTTGTCCAGTGGGATGAGAAATTCACATTTGAACTTGAACTGAGAAATAGCAGTAACTATGCTGCACGAGCTCATTCAGATTACAAAATTTAATTTCCATTTTACTGAAAGCAAGCAATAAAAATGAAATGAAAAGCATTGGATTTCAGTTGGAAGGAATACAGGCCAGTTAAGTAAAAGAGGACTGGATAGAACGTGGGGACTGGGGACTATTTTCTTGCTGATACAGCTGATCCATAATTCATCAGCAGAAAAAGAAGCAGTATGAGTTTGCTTTTGCCGTTTGGCGTTTTCTACGACAGCAGGAACTGGCAGTATTGTATTTATTTATTCATTCAGTTTGATGGATCATGTGCTTGTACATGCATGCTATTATGCTCACATACCTATTCATGCCGCTTACTCAGAAACGTAACTGATAGCTTAAGTTATGTACTGTGGTTAATATGTGCATACATCACATTCAGATAGGAATAAACACTGGAAAGAGTCAGAGCTGTATGTGAGAGATTGGGGGCAAGCTACTGAACAGCAGTGAGCACACCACACAACACAGTAGTCTACATTCACTAGCCTGGGAAAAAAATACATATACAGTACTAAACAGACAGGTTGCAAAAGAGGACCCACTGAACGTAATCAATAATAAAACCCTGGTTCAAAGGGCATGCTCAGTGTGACCTTTAGACGGGTATGTGTAGCTTGACAGATGGGAGTGTTCAGAGTGGAGAGCAGTTTTCAAGGATACAGCCTCTGCAGAGAAAGGAGAAGTGCATCTGATACACAAGTGTCACAGACACTTGAGTACTTGAGAGAAGTGTTTAAGGGGAAATGTGCCAGGGCAGAGATGTCCTTTTTGCAGGGCCACAGTCACCGATGACACAGCAGAAATCGTTGGAATTTTACTTGAGTCAAAAAAACGATTTAAACAGGAACCGCAATCAATCTTCACCACTACCGCTAGCAAACCTCTGGCAAACTTCCAGCAAAATGTTCTCGACTGTCCAAAGAGGTTTCTCATTCTGTAAATACAATACACCATGTATGACAGCAATGTAATCCAATGCCGATAAATTACCAGCCAAATTCGATTGTGCAGCTAAATCCATTCAATACACATTAAGCATAATCTGATATGAAAAGACTGTAGGTATTGTGTTTACTCTCATTTTCATCACAAGGTTCCAAATTCAATGGACTAAATTAATTAGAGAATTTGGACCATGGGAACATTTTCTCCTTGTCTGGCTTGAGTGGTGAAAAGTACTTCCTGTCGTGCCACATCACTCGTAGGCTAACTAATAGATCCAAATGACAAGAGGATGCGTCACAAAATAGACATTGATTCACCCCATGAG
Organism: Thymallus thymallus; assembly: GCA_023634145.1. Classification (NCBI taxonomy): domain Eukaryota; kingdom Metazoa; phylum Chordata; class Actinopteri; order Salmoniformes; family Salmonidae; genus Thymallus; species Thymallus thymallus. The sequence continues at coordinate 12,146,347 of CM042420.1, forward strand.
AGGCAAGGGGAACAGCAATGCCTCTTCAATGAGATGTGATCAAACAGACGGGTAGGCCTTAGATGACAAAATGTTTACGTGTGCTTTCCAATGCGCTGGCTCAGCTCTACTCACATAGTTGGAACCGATTAAAGATTTGCATGTCATATTCATCTGCACTGTAAAAAATTTCTGCACAGATTTGTTTTTAATAATAATAGTTGTTTCAACTAATTAATTAATTATTAAGCAATTGATTCCACAGCTCTTTTTTTTGTTTACTCAACCTTTCCGTCCAAGGGGTCCCGAGTGTCACAGCGGTCTAAGGCACTGTATCGCAGTGCTAGCTGTGTCATTACAGATCCTGGTTGGATCCCAGGTTGTGTTTCAGAGGACGCACGGCTCTCGACCTTCGCCTCTCCCGAGTCCGTACGGGAGTTGCAGCGATGGGACAAGACTGTAACTACCAATTGGATATGACGAAAAAGGGGTAACAAAACCAAAAAACTACGTATTATTATTGTTGTTTGGGCATCTGGTTACACAAACAGTGATTTTAACATACAATGTTTTCAACTTACATATTTGACACACTTTGACATACATGAGGACATTGTGCGTGTTCATTTATTTAACATGTCCTTACCTGGGATTTGAAATCACAACCTCTTGGTTCATGGCATTACGATCTTCTGGCTACACCACCATGTCTGTGTCAAGTTTTAGTACTATTCTCTCATAAGTTTGTATTTAGTAGTTATTAGGATCCCCAGTTAGCTTCTTCCTGGGGTCCAAACAGGAAACAAAACAACAAATAAAATACATAATATACATAAATATATATAGCACTACATTTGCATTACAATGTAGCCATTCAGCAGACGCTCCCATCCAGTGCGACCCACAGCTAGTGCATTCATCTTAAGATAGCCAGGCGAGACAACCACATATCACTACGTATCACATACAAAATACAATACATAATACAATAATAAATACATTACAAAATGCATCAAAATGTCTGTGCCGTATTATTTTATATGTTTAGTGCCAGCTTGAGTTACCTGGGTTACTTGGGGTGGCAGATAGTTACCTCAGTTACCTGGGGTGGCAGATAGTTACCTCAGTTACCTGGCGTGGCAGATAGTTACTTCAGTTACCTGGGGTGGCAGATAGTTACCTCATTACCTGGGGTGGCAGATAGTTACCTCAGTTACCTGGGGTGGCAGATAGTTACCTCAGTTAGCTGAGGTGGCAGATAGTTTCCTCAGTTACCTGGCGTGGCAGATAGTTACCTCAGTTACCTTGGGTGGCAGATAGTTACCTCAGTTACCTGGGGTGGCAGATAGTTACTTCAGTTACCTGGGGTGGCAGATAGTTACCTCAGTTACCTTGGGTGGCAGATAGTTACCTCAGTTACCTGGCGTGGCAGATAGTTACCTCAGTTACCTGGGGTGGCAGATAGTTACCTCAGTTACCTGGGGTGGCAGATAGTTACCTCAGTTACCTTGGGTGGCAGATAGTTACCTCAGTTATCTTGGGTGGCAGATAGTTACCTCAGTTACCTGGCGTGGCAGATAGTTACCTCAGTTACCTTGGGTGGCAGATAGTTACCTCAGTTACCTTGGGTGGCAGATAGTTACCTCAGTTACCTGGCGTGGCAGATAGTTACCTCAGTTACCTTGGGTGGCAGATAGTTACCTCAGTTACCTGGGGTGGCAGATAGTTACCTGGGGTGGCAGATAGCTACCTCAGTCACCTGGGGTGGCAGATAGTTACCTCAGTTACCTGGGGTGGCAGATAGTTCCATTTAGAAATGGTTCTATTTAATACTGGGTCTTTCCCAGCCTCTATTCTGGACCTGGGGACCGTGAAGACACCTCTGGTTGCATGTCTTGTGTGTTACCGATGAGTGTCCGAACTGTGTGCCAACTGCTTGAACAGACAGTTCAGTACCTAAAACACATCACACCTCACACAAAGACCAATATTGATGCAGTCAATCTCTCCTCAACTTTGTCAATGACATTCGCCCTCCATGTACATCTAAGTGAAATACGTGCTGCTCTGTTTTGGACCAGCTGCAATTTGCCTATGTCCTTCCTGACCACACAGGTGGACAGTAGTCCAGGTTCGATGAAACTAGGGCCTGTATGTCTGGTTGACTGAGATATCAAGAAAGCAGAGTGACGTTTATCATGGACAGACCTCTTCCCATTCTAGCAACCATTGTGTCTATATGTTTTGACCATGATAGCTTGCTATCTAGGGTAACACCCAGCAGTTTAGTCTCTTCAACTTGCTTAGTAGCCACATTATTCAAGAATAAATCCAGATGAGGTTTAGGGTTGAGCGAGTGATCTGTCCCAAAAATGATGTTTTTAGTTTTTGACATATTTAGCACCTGCCTCTTACTAGTTACCCATTCAAAAACTGAATGGAGCTCTATGTTAAGGGTGTCAGTTATTTATTTTACTGTTGCAGATGATGTGTATAGTGTTGAGTTGTCAGTGTACATGGACACACAGGCTTTATTCAAGGTCAGTGGAAGGTCATTAGTAAACACAGAAAACAATAATGGTCCCAGCCGGCTGCCCTGCGGTACACCACACTCAACTGAATTTGCATTATAGAGGTTTCCATTAAAGTATACCTTCTGTGTTCTATTGGATGGGTATCTGTCCATCCATGATAAGGCTGAAGATGTTAATCCATAGCACCTATGTTTTTTCAGCAATATGTTGTGATCAATGATACCAAAGGCTGCACTGAAGTCCCTCCAAAACAGTACCCACAATCTTCTTATTAAAAATGTATTTCAGCCAATCATCAGTCATTTGTGTCAGTGCTGAGCATGTTGAGTGCCCTTTCCTATAAGCATGCTAAAAGTCTGTTTTTAATTAGTTTTCTGTAAAATACCATTGTATCATTGATTTAATTTACTTATTTAAGCAATTTTATCTTTTGTTGTCTAATGTTGGTGGGGCATATTACACTGTTTTAATGTCTCTCCTTAATCACTATGATAAATAAAATACTTTTCTTGAGTGTATTTTAACAGAGCTGAGATTTACTTTAAAGTGCAACGTGTAGAAATACAGGTGAAATCAGTTATTGACACAGACATGGTGGAGTAGCAGAACGATTGGAATGCTGTGAACCAAGAGGTTGTGAGCTCAAATCCTAGGTGAGATAATGTTGAATATTAATTACTGTATAAATTAACATGCACAATGTAGTCATGTCAACGTGTGTCAAATATCTAAGTTGACAACATTGTATGTTAAAAGCACTGTCTGTGTGTATAACTAGTTCCACAGCTGTTTTTTTTAGGTAAGATGCGCAAATAATAATTTCTAAATTGAACGATTTTCATATCATGAGACAATTTGAGCAAATACATCATTTAGCGTATTTTCATTTTTTCCCTTTTGTTTTCTCATGTTGGAGCTAAGTTTGAGGCAATATTTAGTTGAAACAGCTGGATCATTGTTTTTCAGTGTGCCTCAGTATTTAGTTAAGGGTGGAGGACGGAGGGAGAGAGATCAGAGGAGGTGTCAGCTGCTGAGTTGGCACTCTATTCCCCTGGCTCCTCTTTCCTTACCCCCAGGAACCCAACACCGAGCCAGGCCGCCCCAGACCTATCCCGGGAATGTAAGGAATTCTGTGACATATCCACTCACCGCTTCGCACGTTCTCACCCACACACAACGTAAACTGTGCCACCGACTTTGAGCGCGGTGTGAGGGTGTGGCCGCCTAGCCTCTGCAGAGTGATTTGTGATGCCATAGGCGTCCATAAAGGTAATCACGCTGATGGAGACTCAGGGATGGGGTGGCACACCTCTGTGGACACACCGATTCTGTCATTGTGCCAGCAGACCGAAGTTGACATAATCTCTGTCTGTCACGGCCTCTACAGAACAGACAGGATGTCCGCATTCACTGAACTTATCGAACAAAACTGAGGGGATAACTGTAATTAATTGAATTAAAGTTGACTGTAATCAAGGCCTGCTGAAAACGTCTCAAATGTTAAATAATGCTAATCAAGGCCTGCATCCACAAAGCGTCTCAGAGTAAGAGTGCTGATCTAGGATCACCTGTCTTTACAATCATATTTATTGTGATCTAAAAGGCTAAACTGACCCTAGATCAGCATTCCTACGCTGAGAGGCATTGTGGATATGGGCCCTGGTCTTTATCTAAGTCTTATAGTGTTTTACCATTTTAGTTATAGTTCGGAAAGCAAATTTATTGGATCAAAATCTGTTTCTTTTGGTGACATTCTTAAAATTCAATGTATCCAAGTCAAATTCATACTCCACCTTGTTGTCCAGATAGAACTCATTGGATTTTTAATTTTTAAATGGTAGTTAGCATATTTGTCAGAAAGCACTGTTGGATCACAGTCAAAGGGCAATGCTTGACATTGATGTAAAAGGCTTGGGGTTGCACTGTGAAATTAGCTTCCATTCTGGGCTGTGAGTCAATGTTGTGAACATCGCCATCTGGTGTGGAACAGGTGGAAAGACAACACACACAGATAATAATTCACTGCATTGCAGCATTCATTGGGACATCACCACCACAGGGCTTGACTGAGCATCAACTCTGTCTTTTTTTTTTAAAGGACATTCAAAATAATTTTTTAAGAACTGTACATCTGCATTGTTTTCACAGAAAACCTTTCCTTATTTGGAGCTCCAACATAAGCAGATTGACTTTATCAAGCCAATGCATCATAAAATGTTTTAGTAAGAGGACACTGTGTCAGCCCCTGCATTGCAGGAAGTGAGTCTCTGTGGAATTGAAAACAGGAAACAAGTTCCCAGGAGCATCTACAAGAGGGAGCTACATTAGGCCTAAATCTTTTCAATACGGCAGTTTAATTGCGGTAACTATTGTTTCCTCCCTAAAGATAACTAATTTGAGTTAATTTATCTCTTCCATTTGATATTACATGGAGAAGTTGTAGAAATGTTACAAATGAAATGGATTGTTAATTATTCATTGAGAATGGGTGGGACTGGAGTCATTACATGTGCAGCAACCAAATTCCTTGATTACATCGGAAGCGACGAGTGCTGTGTATGTGGGTTTGTGGGGACTCTGATTGGTCTGCCAGCTGGGCTTGTCTCTCTACGTCAGCACGTAGTAGGAGAGTGTGAGGGTAAGGACAGACAGTTGCTCTACCAGTAGAAATAGATCAGTGTGTCGAACACAGCAGACAGTTAGCTGTTGGACATACTAGCTAGCTGCTGCATTTGAACAGGCATCAGCAAATGTGTGCACAGTGAACACACACGCAAAACATCTATCACTACATGAATCACAGCCAAACTGTGTTTATAGAGTCATTTATAGATTTTAACGAGAAACAAAACACACATTGTACAAAGAAAATAAAATAATTTTGCAAGTAGTCCACCAGAATTAGCCTGGGTTGGGACAAGGTAAGTTGGAAAGTAATACAATAAGACTTGAAGGTATGGCATCATATCTAGTTAAATGTTCATAATCATCTTCCATTCGGCCAGTTACAGAGTTACATAGAGTTGACTCCTACATAGGACGCTGGCTATTGAGATGGGATTGTTAGTGCTTGTGTCTATAAGCCAGACACTTCCTCTGCGGGAGAAGTAGTCCTAATGTCTATCAGCCACACTCTTAGAAAAAAAAGGGTTCTTCGGCTGTCCCCATAGGAGAACCCTTTAAAGAACCCTTTTTGGTTACAAATAGAACCATTGTGGGTTCCATGTAGAACCCTCTGTGGAAATGGTTCTACCTGGAACCAAAAAGGGTTCTCCAAAGGGTTCTCCTATGGGGACAGCCAAAGAACCCTTTTAGGTTCAAGATAGCACCATTTGTTCTAAGAGTGCAGACACTTCCTATGTGGGAGAAGTAGTCCTATTGTCTATCAGCCAGACACTTCCTCTGGGGGAGAAGTAGTCCTATTGTCTTTCAGCCAGACACTTCCTCTGGGGGAGAAGTAGTCCTAATGTCTTTCAGCCAGACACTTCCTCTGGGGGAGAAGTAGTCCTATTGTCTATCAGCCAGACACTTCCTCTGGGGGAGAAGTAGTCCTATTGTCTTTCAGCCAGACACTTCCTCTGGGGGAGAAGTAGTCCTAATGTCTTTCAGCCAGACACTTCCTCTGGGGGAGAAGTAGTCCTATTGTCTATCAGCCAGACACTTCCTCTGGGGGAGAAGTAGTCCTATTGTCTTTCAGCCAGACACTTCCTCTGGGGGAAAAGTAGTCCTAATGTCTTTCAGCCAGACACTTCCTCTGGGGGAGAAGTAGTCCTATTGTCTTTCAGCCAGACACTTCCTCTGGGGGAGAAGTAGTCCTATTGTCTTTCAGCCAGACACTTCCTCTGGGGGAGAAGTAGTCCTATTGTCTTTCAGCCAGACACTTCCTCTGGGGGAGAAGTAGTCCTATTGTCTATCAGCCAGACACTTCCTCTGGGGGAGAAGTAGTCCTATTGTCTTTCAGCCAGACACTTCCTCTGGGGGAGAAGTAGTCCTATTGTCTTTCAGCCAGACACTTCCTCTGGGGGAGAAGTAGTCCTATTGTCTTTCAGCCAGACACTTCCTATGTGGGAGAAGTAGTCCTATTGTCTATCAGCCAGACACTTCCTCTGGGGGAGAAGTAGTCCTATTGTCTTTCAGCCAGACACTTCCTCTGGGGGAGAAGTAGTCCTAATGTCTTTCAGCCAGACACTTCCTCTGGGGGAGAAGTAGTCCTATTGTCTATCAGCCAGACACTTCCTCTGGGGGAGAAGTAGTCCTATTGTCTTTCAGCCAGACACTTCCTCTGGGGGAAAAGTAGTCCTAATGTCTTTCAGCCAGACACTTCCTCTGGGGGAGAAGTAGTCCTATTGTCTTTCAGCCAGACACTTCCTCTGGGGGAGAAGTAGTCCTATTGTCTTTCAGCCAGACACTTCCTCTGGGGGAGAAGTAGTCCTATTGTCTTTCAGCCAGACACTTCCTCTGGGGGAGAAGTAGTCCTATTGTCTATCAGCCAGACACTTCCTCTGGGTGAGAAGTAGTCCTATTGTCTTTCAGCCAGACACTTCCTCTGGGGGAGAAGTAGTCCTATTGTCTTTCAGCCAGACACTTCCTCTGGGGGAGAAGTAGTCCTATTGTCTTTCAGCCAGACACTTCCTCTGGGGGAGAAGTAGTCCTATTGTCTATCAGCCAGACACTTCCTCTGGGGGAGAAGTAGTCCTATTGTCTTTCAGCCAGACACTTCCTCTGGGGGAGAAGTAGTCCTATTGTCTTTCAGCCAGACACTTCCTCTGGGGGAGAAGTAGTCCTAATGTCTTTCAGCCAGACACTTCCTCTGGGGGAGAAGTAGTCCTATTGTCTTTCAGCCAGACACTTCCTCTGGGGGAGAAGTAGTCCTATTGTCTATCAGCCAGACACTTCCTCTGGGGGAGAAGTAGTCCTATTGTCTTTCAGCCAGACACTTCCTCTGGGGGAGAAGTAGTCCTATTGTCTTTCAGCCAGACACTTCCTCTGGGGGAGAAGTAGTCCTATTGTCTTTCAGCCAGACACTTCCTCTGGGGGAGAAGTAGTCCTATTGTCTTTCAGCCAGACACTTCCTCTGGGGGAGAAGTAGTCCTAATGTCTTTCAGCCAGACACTTCCTCTGGGGGAGAAGTAGTCCTGATGAGGCTGATCCCCGGTGCCCTTTAAGTGCCACGCCGGAGTGTAGAAAACTATGCTGTTTTAAATATGCTATTTTGAATGGTGTCAGAGTGTAAGACTGGCAGCACTGAATGCTGCCAGGCCCCTTAGATGCTGATTATATCTCCTGAATCTGTCAACACTTGTAATCATACTGCAGATGCCTGACCTAGGGACTGACACTAGCAACAACCCCCCACATCCCCTTCCCCAGAACTCAAGTGCCTACATTCCTCCCCAAAGAATGATTCAGCATATGAATGATACATCCGAATTTATATTTATTTATATGCACCATTATGATAGTGCTCAACTGTTTGTTTTATTCTATTATGGAGTGTTTGAGGACTGAGTTCTGTGCAAAGGTTACAGAAAAACATATATTTGCTGATGTACTATACAGCTACAACTGAATTCTGTGTTTTCAATATACTACATTCAACAAGTAGCCACTTCCTGTACAAACATTTACAATTTGGATATGATGCTTCCCAGTGTCGGCTAGGATACATCACAGATATTTACACACAAGGCCAGCTCAGTTCTGGGACCGGAATATGCCTACCTCACTCAGAGAAGCACTGATGGACTTGAGTCTGTGGTGAGACACTTCCTTAAGTCACTTTGTGATTGTTTTTCCACCGCCTCACATCCCCCCAGCAATTAGCATTGTGGCTTCCTGGTGAGTGCACAAAAAAAGTAACTGAAAGCGTACACTTATGAAGAGGAGTCTTAGACAACAAACTCCGGAACACACTGATCGAGTGACTGGTCTGGCCCACTTTGGTCCGCCTGAGGGCTGGAGCGGTGGCTGCTGTGGTCAGAACTGTTTGGTGCCCAAAGACATCAGACATAAGGCCATTTCTGAGTTACAACAACACCACGCTGACACAACCTCAGTACTGGCGGATATCCGAAACACTTATGAGCCAGACAATCCACATTTAGCAGAGGGTTGTATGTGCATATATACAGCGCCACCTATAGAGTACAAATTATACTATCCGGTCTAGCAGTACTGAATTAATTGTTAAACAATCAATTCAGTTCCACGATTTCAATATTCAATCCAACATATTGGTGTGATTGCTGTGCGATCATCAGGGTTGTGCCTCCGTAAAAAAACCCCAGTGAAAACCTTTGGACGAGCATCCTTTTGCTAATTATTTAGCAAAACTTAAAATAGTTGAAATGCCTTGATTTTCCAAGGATATTCTTAATGTGAATACTAAGAAATACATGCACTGGATGCACACGGTAGATGAATGAGGGTAGTGGCCCCTGTAAGAGCATCTTCCTGTCGTCTGAGCCTCTATTAAAGGAGAAAAGTGAATGTCAAAAAATGAATATCTGTGTGGTCAGACAGCCAATCCAAACCAATGTAATGTAGGGTTCAATGAGACTGTGACCAGTAACAACATCAATATCTAGCAACAGACCTAGATATTTAAATATATATTGTTTAGGGGATTTTTTTTATTTATTCCAATGTAAACAACGTAAAAGGCTGCGGAACCTCCATATATGTCAGGGTTAGGTTTAGAAATGCCCATAGGCATCTCTAGGAACTGACAGATTTAGGATCTATATAGTAGTCTAGTAGATGTTCATTTTGTGTTCGTTCCCCGATTGGAGACACAGCTGCCAGGAGTTATCTCTAATTGGGGAGCATATTTAAGTTTGATTCCTTGCCAAGATGGTGCGGATCATTATTTGTGTGTTGCTCCATTTTTGAGCGCACCCTCCAGTTACGCGCCTGTGTTGTATTTACATTTTGTTGTTTCCTCTATTCAATATGTTGAACTTAGCCTTGGTCCATGATATCCTCAGTCCGTGACAATATAAGGAGAGCCTGTCTACACTAAGAGCCCCACTCAAACTGACCTTGAGTAGTCAAATTCCGATCCCTTCTACTATATGCTCACAGTAAGTAGCACACAGATGACCACGCTGCTACAGTGCCAAGTCAATAAACACTCAGTCATAAGACTGAATGACTGAGTTATTTGTTGAATTTGTCAGCAAAATCCCTACCCCTGGTAGATTTACATGGTGGTTACACTGGCACTAGGCAGGTAATTAGCCTACCTTGTCACAGAATGTTTTGACTCGATAATTACACTTGAAATCTATTCATTAGATATTCACTCTTTAATTGAACTGTAATTAATTGTGGGTAATACCCATAACCTCCAGTAAATGTAGAGCTATATAGTGTATTTGCTAAACCCATTAGCTGTCCACCTTAGCAGAAATAACAGTAATGTTTGCTCTTACTACCCAAAATATTATGATTGACGTTGTTTGTGTACATATAGTGGACAGGGAGTGTGCTATTTCCTCTTTCCTGTACCGAGTTAAAAAGAGCTAGAAGTCTATATGGATAAGGGCCAATGCAAATTTCTGATGGGCATTCCCTAGATCAGTTTAGTATAGTATTGTTGCTCTAGCCTCAGACTGTCAGGCCTGTGGCATATGGCATCAACTATTAAAGTTGTACATTCAGTATGCTATTGAAACACCTTTACCTGTGAAAGAGAGCGGGATGTTATAACCGCATGATGACCGGGGCTTATATTTTAGTCTGAACTGTAGGCAGTGTTGTAGGAGTAGAGGAATGTGACCGCATGCGCTTTAGCTCCAAGCATTCCGTCCTAAGTCTGGGTCCAGGGATATGGACCATCACTAGACAGGTCCACTGCGTGACAAACCACACCCGGCTGTCTGCCACCCACCCACAAACTAGAAAATGACAACCCTCAAAAGTGGTGCTCGTTCAGAAGTCTCTTTATAAGAGAAAATGAGTGAGTTGTGATTGCTTCCAGCCGGCGTGTGGGCGGGCTGGGGACGTGTCACGTTCATGTCACTCGCCAGGTCACCAGGCCTTCTGAAACTTACGCAGTAGGATAAGTCACATAGTGACACCTGCTGGACCACTGGCTTCTGTGGAATTGTGGATGTCATTCAAGTCTGGACCTGCAAGAGTGATCGAAGGTATCAGTACACTACGTACTGCTCTGGTCATGTGACAAATGCAACTCTAAATGTAAAGAAAATAGCTGTCTTCTCACCCTAGACCCTGATTTGCATCAGTGGAGGCTGGTGGGAGGAGCTATAGGAGGACAGGCTCATTGTAATGGCTGGAATGGAATAAATGAGACAGAGTCCAACATGTGGTTTCCATATATTTGATGTGTTTGATACCGTTCCATTTATTCCATTCCAGCCGTTACAATGAGCCTGTCGTGCGGTAGCAGAGAGAAGAGTCTATGACTTGGGTGACTGGAGTCTTTGACAATTTTTAGGCCTTCCTCTGACACCACCTAGTATAGGTCCTGGATCGCAGGAAGCTTGGCCCCAGTGAAGTACTGGGCCATACGGACTACCCTCTGTAGCGCCTTATGGTCGGATGCAAAGCAGTTGCCATACCAGGTGGTGATGCAGCTGGTCAGGATGCTCTCGATGGTGCAGCTGTAGAACCTTTTGAGGATCTGGGGACAAATGACAAATCTTTTCAGTCTCCTGAGGGGAAATGGCATTGTTGTGCCCTCTTCACAACTGTCTTGGTATGTTTGGACCATGATAGTTTGATGGTGATGACCCGCTCCGTCGATGTGAATGGGGGCGTAGTCCACAATCAGCTCCTTTGTCTTGAGGGACAAGGTTGTTGTCCTGGCAGTGTGGCTGACCTCATCTCTGTAGGCTGTCTCATCGTTGTCGGTGATCAAGCCTACCACTGTTGTGTCGTCAGCGAAATCAATGATGGTGTTGTAGTCGTGATTGGCCACGCAGTCGTGGGTGAACAGGGAGTACAGGAGGGGACTAAGCACACACCCCTGAGGGGCCCCCGTGGCGGATGTGCTGTTGTCTACCCTTAACACCTGGGGGCGGCCCGTCAGGAAGTCCAGGATCCAGTTGCAGAGGGAGGTGTTTAGTCCTAGGGTCCTTAGCTTAGTGATGAGCTTTGTGGGCACTATGGTGTTTAACGCTGAGCTGTAGTCAATTAACTGGATTCTCACATACAGTGCATTCGGAAAGTATTCAGACCCCTTCCCTTTTCCACATTTTGATACGTTACAGCCTTATTCTAAAATTGAATAAATAACTGGTTATCCTCAATGTACACACAATTCCCCATATTGATAAAGCAAAAACAGTTTTATTTTACATTTTTGCAAACTGAAATATTCAGGCCCTTTGCTATGAGACTCGAAATTGAGCTCAGGTGCCTTCTGTTTCCAATGATCATCCTTGAGATGTTTTTACAACTTGATTAGAGTCTACCTGTGGTAAATTCAATTGATTGGACATGATTTGGAAAGGCACACACCTGTCTATTTAAGGTCCCACAGTTGACAGCGAAAACCAAGCCATGAGGTCGAAGGAATTGTCCGTAGAGCTCAGAGATAGAATTGTTTCCAGGCACAGATCTGGGGAAGGGTACCAAAACATGTCTGCAGCATTGAAGGTCCCAAAGAACACAGTGGCCTCCATCATTCTTAAACGGAAGAAGTTGGAACAACCAGGACACTTCCTACACTCTTAGAAAAAAAGGGTTCATCGGCTGTCCCCATAGGAGAACCCTTTAAAAAAACGTTTTGGTTCCAAGTAGAACCATTATGGGTTCCATGTAGAACCCTCTGTGGAAATGGTTCTAGATGGAACCCACAATGGTTCTACTTGGAACCAAAAAGGGTTCTACCTGGAACAAAAAAGGGTTCTCCAAAGGGTTCTGCTATGGGTACAGCCAAATAACCCTTTTAGGTTCTAGATAGCACCGTTTGTTATAAGTGTAGAGTAGGATCGAGGGAATGATAAAAAGAGCAATGTACAGAGAGATCCTTGATGAAAATCTGCTCCAGAGCCCTCAGGACCTCAGACTGGGGCGAAGGTTCACCTTCCAACAGGACAACGACCCTAAGCACACAGCCAAGAAGGTCAGCAGCCCGAAGCCTACAGCGAAGGTCCGCAGCCCGCAACCTCCAGCGAAGGTCCGCAGCCCGCAACCTCCAGCGAAGGTCCGCAGCCCGCAAACTCCAGCGAAGGTCCGCAGCCCGCAACCTCCAGCGAAGGTCCGCAGCCCGCAACCTCCAGCGAAGGTCAGCAGCCCTGAACCTCCAGCGAAGGTCAGCAGCCCTGAACCTCCAGCGAAGGTCAGCAGCCCTGAACCTCCAGCGATGGTCAGCAGCCCTGAACCTCCAGCGAAGGTCAGCAGCCCTGAACCTCCAGCGATGGTCAGCAGCCCTGAACCTCCAGCGAAGGTCAGCAGCCCTGAACCTCCAGCGATGGTCAGCAGCCCTGAGCCTCCAGCGAAGGTCAGCAGCCCTGAGCCTCCAGCGAAGGTCAGCAGCCCTGAGCCTCCAGCGAAGGTCAGCAGCCCTGAGCCTCCAGCGAAGGTCAGCAGCCCTGAGCCTCCAGCCACAGCCCAAGGCCTGGAACCTTCAGCTACGGTGCTCAGCCCGGGGTCAGCCGACTGCTCCGCTCCAGTGCCAGAGCAGTCTGCTCCACCGGTGCCCAATCCGGATCCAGCCGTCCGCTCCGCTCCAGTGCCAGAGTAGTCCGCTCCACCGGTACCCAGTCCGGGTTCAGCCGTCTGCTCCGCTCCAGAGCCTGAGTCCGCTTAATTGCCCAGCTCCATGGCGGGAGCCGTTTGCCCCACCGGTGCCCAGTCCGGGCCCGGTTGTTTTCCCCGCTCCATGGCCAGAGCCGTTTGCCCCACCGGTACCCAGTCCGTGCCCGGTTATAAGGAAGGGGCATGGGAGTAAACTGTCCACTTCGCCGGAGCCAGAGCCGCCCCCGATGGACTAGTCTTCCCTCCCTATTAACCCCCTCTTGTTTTGTGTGTTTTTTTTGTTTTTTTGGCGTCCGGGAGTCCGTGCCTTGGGGGGGGGGGGGGTGGGTACTGTCAGGCTCTGGCCATAGAGAAGCCTATTTGCTTCTCTATGTAGCTATGGTCAGAGTCTGACAGTGTCTTTCTTTTCCGTTTCTGTGTGGGTTTTGGGTTGGATCCCTAATTAGAGGCAGCTGCACCGCATTGTCTCTAATTAGGGATCCTATATATGTTAGTCTGTCCTTCACTCTGGTGTGGGTTGTTGTTGATATATGTCGCAAGTCACGGTGAAAGTAAGTGTATTCCTGTTGTTACGTCCGTTCTTTATTCGTGTTTGATTTTGGTAACGTGACGTTTTGTCTTTCGTGTTTGTTTGATGTGTATAGTTCATTCATTGGAAAATTATATTACATAGTAAATAAATAAAACATCTATGTCGAACTATAATCCCTGCGCTGCGCCTTGGTCATTCCCACACCCACAACGTGACAATACCTTAACAGAAAATGATGAAATGAAAGTGATAAAATGATAAATCTACAAGTATCAAAAGTAAAAGTATAAATCATTTCAAATTCCTTATATTAAACAAACCATAATAATAACGGATAATAATAATAATAATACATTTTATTTGGAGGACGCCTTTCAAGTCACTCAAGGACATCTTACACAAATGGCCTATATAGTGGTTCAACATTGACAACATTTCAAATTAAAACAACGTATAAATCAAGGGATTTTACAAATTAAAACACTCAAAGACATCCTACGCAGTTGGCCTATACAGTGCTTTATCAACATTTGCAAGTTAAAACAAGGTATTGCACAGGGAGCCAGTGGAGTTGGATAAGAATTGGAGTGATATGTTCGGATGATCTGGTGTAGGTGAGAAGTCTTGCTGCCGAGTTCTGGACCAATTGTAGTCGGTTGATGAGTTTGGTGGGGATGCTGGTAAGAAGAGTGTTGCAGTAATCTAGGCGGGAAGTGACAAAGGCATGGATCAGAGTTTCGGTGTTTGAATGTGATGGTCGGAGTCTTGAAATATTGCAAAGGTGGAAAAAAGCTGTCCGGGTGATGGTTTTTATGTGGGATTCTAAGGAAAGAGTGTTGTCTAGGGTGACACCGAGGCTTTTTACTTTAGAGGGACCGGGGAGCTGTCAATGGTGATGCTGAGGTTTTGGTGTTTGGAGAGTAAAGACTTGGAGCCGATGACAATGACCTCCGTCTTGTCGCTGTTGAGTTTGAGGAAGTTAGTGTTTATCCAGCTACGGATATCTTGAAGGCAAGTGTTGAGGGAGACGGGTGGTAGGGAGGAGGTGGGTTTGGTGGAGAGGTAGAGCTGGGTGTCATCAGCATAGCAGTGAAAGTTGATGTTGTGGTGTCGCATGATCAACCCCAGAGGAAGGAGGTATATAATGAAGAGGAGTAGTCCGAGCACTGACCCCTGGGGGACACCTTGAGTGACAGCTACACACTGTGATCGGTGATTATTTATATTGACAAATTGTGGAAGGTCAATGAGGTAGGAAGAGAACCAGGAGAGAGCAATGCCCATGACACCAATACCAGCCAGATGTTCCAGGAGGAGTGGATGGGAAATATTATCAAAGGCTGCACTCAGGTCCAGGAGGATGAGGATGGATAGCAGGCCAGAGTCAGCTGCACGGAGGAGGTCGTTGGTGATTTTGTTTCGGTGCTGTGTTTAGACCGGAAACCCGACTGGAATTTAGATGTAAATTATTGGAATTTAGATGGAGGGAAGGCATGCTTTAACAAGGCTAGTGGGCATGGGGTCAAGATGAGAGGTGGATGGTTTTGATTTACAGACAATATCAATAACAGAGTTTTCTGTGGCTAGTATGAAGTCGGAGAAGCAGGTGGAATGGACTGCTACTTCTGTAGTTTTCATCCAAGAAAGGTTGTCTGAGGTGTTAGTGGTGTTGAGTAGGTGTTGATGAATATTGAGGATTTTAGTGTTGAAAAAGGTAAGGAACTTGTTGGATTGTTCGGGGGAGGGGTCAACAGGGAGGCTGGCAGGGAGGCTGACAGGGGGCTGAAGGAGACGATTGGCTGTGAAAAATAGGACTTTAGAGTTGTTTCCAGCATTGATGATGTCAGAGTAGAAGGATGTTTTAGCAGCTGAGATAAGAGTTTTGTAGTTGGTAAGGTGATCCTTGTATGCTTGGGAGTGAATTTCAAGACCAGTTCTTTTGTATAACCGTTCAAGTTGCCGTCCAGCGGATTTTAACTGCCGTAGCTCAGGGGTGTACCAGGGAGCAGTGTGGGTGAAGGAATCTGAGCAGGTTTAAAGGGGAGCAAGGGTGTCGAGGGAGGAGGACAGGCAGGTATTGTAGTGGGTAGTGAGTTCAGACGGGGAGAAGGAAACAGGACTGGGGTATGATTCAATAAGGCTTGAGAGATCAGTGGGGTTTATGTTCTTTGTATTTCTAAATCTTATGTTACGGTTGACACGTTGGATAGAAAGCGGAACAGGGATGTCAAACAGAACAGGTTTGTGGTCAGAAATAGGGAGATGGCCATCAACAATATAGAAGGGACAGACACCAGTGGAACAAACTAAGTCTAAAATGTGACCTTTGTTATGAGTGGGGAAAGTGACATTCTGCGTGATATCAAAACCGTAGAGTAAAGACATCAAATCAGCAGCAAAATTGCAGGTGTCTATTTTGTCGAAATGAATATTAAAATCGCCCACAATACAAATATTGGGAGACATGGCAGAGACAGACGTCAGTAGTGAAGAAAATTCAGTTAAAAATAATTCAGACGGTTATGGATGTCTATAAATGGTTAAAACGATCAGAGGTTGAGAGCGGATGAGTTTAAAGGCAAGATATTCAAATGAGGTAACACATAACACTAGCTACTTCTACAACTTCAATTACATAATATACAATTCAATTAAAATAAAGCACAAAACAATTTTTGTTGAACACAAAACCTCTTGAATTGTTAATTGATTAATGATTGTTGATTCATCTTTAATGATACTTTGTTAGAATCTGATCCTAGACCGGTGGTTACAGATTCGTAAAAGTTTTATTTCTTCCCAGCAGATTCGCCACTTATCTCCATCTCACACAAAGAGAACAAGGAGGGTTAGTTATAAATATCTTTGGGAAGATCTCAATTTTATTCTCGTTGCGTCCCGCCCTTCTGACGTTCTTCCCCATTGGGTTTTGAGAAGGAGACGAATAGAGGAGAGAGGTCGCGTGAAGAACAAGAAACGACGAATCATCGAATCTCAATCGTCAGATTTGTAATTACACTTTCGAGCGGGCTGATTGAAAGTTAGTTTTCGTGGACTAATGAAAATCTGAATAGTATGTTGTATGGCTACTTTTATGATACGATCAGTAAAACATTTGAGCAATAATATAATTTTGACCATCGCTAAAGAAAATAAAACTGATATGCAGCGACCATCGAGGTGTGTAACCAAAGCTTACCTTCTTTATTAGCTAAGCTTAGCTAGCTACAGTAGTGGCGTGCTAACGTAACGTTAGCCAGTAGTACGAACTGACAACACAGACTAGTGTAGTTTATCCCAGACCTACATTTGTACATTGTGGGAGGCAACCCGTCTGTCTAGAGAGACAGCTTGATCTTGCCAAATCTCGTCACTTATAAGGTGTGTGTGTGTCTGTGTCTGTCTGTCTGTGTTTTGTTGACAGGAAGACAAAGCTTGTAAATTATTCAGATTTCCAGGACTTGGATGATGGTATGTAAAATCCCATGTATTTAATTAATGTGTGGTGTCAATAGCCAGTTGGTGTTGCAATTCCCTTCTCCTTTTATGGTTTGTATGTAATCATGTATCCTACTGTTTTTGATCATGTGAATCAGATGAGGATTTTGCCTCGGTGAAAACACCACTCAGCAAAAAAACCAAGGAGAGTGTGAAAGAACCAGCGCAGGAGAAGAGCAAGAAACCTTCAAGCAAGGCCTCCAGTCAAGAGACTGGCTCACAGCCCATAGGCCGCAAGGACAGGTAGGAAGTGGAATCATAAACAAGGGTTTACTAAACAAAACCATATATTCAACAGAATAACTTGTTGTTTCTTTGTTCTTCAATAAATCTGTTGTAGAGACAAGTTATAACATTCTTAACAGTTTTGTAGTGTGTGGCAGTGGTTATGCAAACGGAAGCATGCACGCAGAACACAGATGCACTGAATGTCCTTGTTGCCCTCAGTCAGTGCCCCTTCACCTTATTCTGCATATTGACAGATACACAATAACAAATACCCAGTTGCAGGCGGTATTAGGGACACTGTGTAGATGGTGTATGTAATGACATCAGGCTGACTGCTGGCCCAGAGCAGAACTCCATAAATCAGTGGTCAAACACAAATGAGTCTTAGCCAGACGTGTTGCTTGTGATCTGCCATGCATCAAGCCACAAAAAGCCACAAGGTGTGGTGAATCATTTGCAAGGTGTCCGAGGCCAGTTGCAGTAGGGGTGTTTTGATGTGTCATGGTGATACAAAGTGACAGGCACTCTGAATGTAACCTTGGGATGAATCTGCTCTATGTTGATCCGTATTGTCTGTGAAACTTCAGCACTGCAGGTCAGGATGACCAGAATTCACCTACACACCTAACTGTGTTACATGTCAACTCTGTCATACTCCTTGTCACATGTTTCTTTGAGGGGGCCTTTAATGTAAAAATATGCTAACATCAGAATTGTACCTGTGTTTTTCAGGAAACCATTGGATGAGAAGCTGTTTGACAGAGATTTGGAAGCAGCTCTTACTCTGTCATTGCTTAAAACCACAGAGATAAATGAGGATCAATGCTCTTATAATCCAGGTTTGCATTGGACTGTTGATTCTTTAAAACTGGTGTTTGAAACATGTAATACACTTCCAAATTTCTGTTTGGCTCTTTGTCTAACTCATTGGTAGTTTTATCAAAACGTGCACACTACATAGCAATAGAGAATGGATGACTCGCATGTCTCGCTCACTGTCAACATATTTAAATATATATTTTTTTCTAATTCTATTTATTTTTAGAAAACAATGTCAAGAATCAACCGCAAAGAGATGGTGAAAATCTGAATGCATCATTACGCCTTTCCAACTGCAGTGTGGACATCAACCTTTTGGGTATTTATTTTTCATATTTCAAATGCAAGGGTGGTGATGCTACTACACATGCCCACCATTGACACATCTATTTAATATTATTGGATCTCATACAATTGCATCTCACAGACACTAGTGATTAGATAATCTCCTCCCTTAGGCCTTGAACAGATCACAAATGCAAAGGAGCATGCTGAAGGATGAGGACTACCAGCCCAAAGGGACACCAGGTTGTCATAGCAACCCAATGGCATAGGCTGTTTGTGTTTCTACATTCCAGGTGTATTTCATGACACACATTCTGTTGTGTACTGCATACTGAATATTTATTTCTATTCAGATTCGGAGAGCGATGCTGATTTCAGTGATCCAGCCGAAAGTGAAGATTATGATGATGAGTTCACAGTAAAGAAAGCAGAGAAAAAGAAAACTACCACGAAACAGAAGACAACCAAGAAGGAGCAACCACAAATTAAACTGCAGGCGGCCTCAAAGGAAGAAAAGCAGCCTTCAAAACCATCAAAAACCAAACCACATTTGACAGGTACTTAATAGCTTTAAGAATGACTTTTTCTTTGGTTGTAGTCGAATTGTCATTCTAATAACTAAATCTCTTTATGCTCCCAACCTGCAGAGTTGAAATCAAATCGTCCTTCTATGCTTCACAGGGACTCCCAGTCTAAAAACTCCCACCTTAGGTAGAAGTCCAACTGCCAAGAATGCTTCTGTGCCCAAGAGGCCTCCTGCCACTTCTCCTGTCTCCAGATCTGCAGTCTCTGGCAGTCCAGCAGGGGGCAGAATACCCAAGTGGAATCCTCCAGGTAAGACTGACTGAAAGGACAATGAGGTCATCGTAATCTCATAAGCAGGTGTAGGAATGCATGTTTGGAAACAAGGTTGTGCATTGTATTCAGGCATTTTAAGACCCAGCTCACACATTTATTTTTCTCATACAACTTGTCATCAGGTCACGTTGGAAGAAGTCCAGGCTCATCACAGAGTGCCCCAGTGAAGTCTCCAGAGCAGGGTCTAAGACTTGGACTATCTCGCATGGTGCGGGTTAAACCCCTACATCCCAGTGTTGCTAGTCACTGACTCCACCTATCTATCAGAGAGGAGCTCTGTGCCTCTGCGTAATTGACAGTTGACTTTCAAGATTCCTTTTGTAATCTAAATCTTGTCTATTTTAATAAGTCATTCGAATAGTACTGTTAATTATTATTAGTCTGTTGTCATACATGCTCTCCTTTTTATAACAGCTCATCTTTTGCACCATTTGACTTAACAATGGTCAGTTCCCAACTTTTTCTGTTATTAGGCCTACAGCAAAGAGTTTTGTTATTTCAGAGAGAGGTTTTTGTCTTCTGTCTGTTCAGTCTTCACTAAAACATGTAAAAGAAATGGTGCAATGGTACAATCTGCTGGATATAATCTTAAAATGCAAAATGATCATTGTTAAAGTGGCAATCTGTAGTTGAATCAGTAACAAAGCGTTGACCCCGCCCCTGTTTCGGTAAAAAGCTGAGGGATGAGGCTGAAGAAATTTAACCACACTGAAAGGACTGACCATCCATGATATCAAACCTATAGTTTTAACCATGTATTGAGGCTATATACCCACTGGGCAAAAACTGGTTGAATCAACTTTGTTTCCACGCCATTTCAAACAAAAAATGATATGTGGTGAAGTGGAAAACTGATTGGATTTGCTAAAAGTCATGGTAAGGGCATTCCATATTATTTTCACCCAACTTTTAACCTAAAACGACATGATGCCATTTGTTGCAACTTAACCAAATGTAAAACAAGACGAGGCGTTCAACTGAAGTCTGCGCCCAGTGGGTAGTGTTTGTTTCTATTTAATTTATTAAAACAAAGCTTATATTTTGGGTTCTGATGGGAATGAACATTGAACTAGTTCTCACAGTATGAACAAAGTGACTAGAGAGAGACTGTCAACTAATACAGCGAAGAGCTGCTGTTTGTATAAGTGAGTTCATGTTTAAGTTCTTACTCCGCACTGTCAACACTTTGTATTCAACGCTTGTATAAACCATAAAATGCGTGTTTTCCTATTTCCATTTAGCGCTACAAGAAGCACTGCAGCAGTAATGAATGAGTAGGACAGTGTATAGATTGGCATGTGCTGTTGTTATTATTAGCAGCTTGGGTCTTTTTTAATATCAAGGAATATTTCACTTTCTCTGTTCATAGGAGTAACAACATGAATTTATGTACGAGGCAGAAATAATGCGGTGCGACTCGAGTTTTGCCATCAGCTGGAAGACGGTGTCCCTTTTTGGTCAATGACTAGAGGAAAGGGAGCGCGGAGAGACGTTGAGAGGCTGCTGCTCTCTCCCTCCACTGAGACTGACCATCAGAGGCAGGCACCATCAGCCCAGTAAAATAAAACATAAATATACAATTATTTAAATTCGCAGGTCAGCAGGTGCAGAATCCGGCACAGGGATACTGGTTTACTACGGGCGCCAGACACAGAGGAGGAACTGCTCAGTATCAGCAAAGGTTTGCCCCACAGCCCAGCTTCCCCCCATCAAATCGTGGCCAAAGGAGAAAATGTTTTGGTTGTCAACAGAGTGGAGCCGAAGATTATTGCACGCACTGTTATAGGTGTGGCAGTAGCGAGCACTTTCTGGCTGGTTGTCGAGTAAGGGGACAGAGACAGTTTGGAGGTGAGTCTTTAAACGGGGAAAGCAGCAATGTCCCAGCAAGGTGCGCATTTGAAGAAGATGGACAAAAGGGCGCCATTGGTAGGAGGAAAGCACATG
This sequence comes from Thymallus thymallus, assembly GCA_023634145.1. Taxonomy (NCBI): domain Eukaryota; kingdom Metazoa; phylum Chordata; class Actinopteri; order Salmoniformes; family Salmonidae; genus Thymallus; species Thymallus thymallus. The sequence continues at coordinate 12,167,752 of CM042420.1, forward strand.
GTTGATTGCTTCATCCAAGGTCAAAGTGTTCGGGCTTTGTGGGACTCAGGCTCCCAAGTGACCATAATTGATGAGCGATGGAAAGAAACACCTGCCAGACGCAAGACTAAGACATAACAGAAATTCTGGATATAACACAGACTTTTGACATACAGGCAGCAAATGGGGAGAGCATGCCATACACAGGTTGGATCGAGGTAACCTTTAGATTAGCTTCAGGGGCTGCATCCAACACAGAAGTTATTGTCCCCACACTGGTAATGAAGGGTGGTAAACTTGTTCAACCTATCATTGGGTCTAATGTCATTGGGATTATTATAGACAGTGAACTGAAACAGTCAAACGCTACTGACAGGGAAGGGTTAAGTAGAACAGTAAGGGCAGCCTTTCCAGGTCAAGCAGCGGCTTTTGTAGAGCAGGTAACTGCTGTTGTAGAGCAAGTTAGCACCACACCAGTGGATGAGTATATCGTCAAGACAAAAAGGGAAAGGATTAACGTACCAAAACGCACATCAGTCAGAGTTGAGTGTCATGTAAATATGGATTCCCCACATGAAGACAACATACTTCTCTTCGAGCCGGATGTGAACCCCCGCTGGACAGAGGGACTTGAACTATGTGACATGCTCGTAAAAGTGAATAAGGGCAGAAAAAACCCTTCTATTACTGTAAGCGTGCAGAATAGTACAGATCATGACATAATGTTAGCAGGGAAAACCGTAATGGGGACTGTCCAGCAGGTCCAAGCAGTCTACCCCGCCTCCATACTAGAGGGGTCCCGCCCTCCACCTTCAGCTACAACAAATCACATCAGAGCTGAAAAGGATCAGACTACAGGCAATGGTTGGGATCCACCTGTGGATCTGGGCCACCTCAGTGAGCCAGAACGTGAGGTAGTTAATAAGATGTTACGAGAGGAGTGTGCCTCCTTTTCAAGAACAGAGGACGATATCGGTTGTATAGAAAAACTTCAACTCAGCATCTCCCTGAAAGACACAGAGCCTGTCGCAAAAGCATACCTCTCTGTGCCTAAGCCACTTTACCGGGAAATGAAGGACTACTTGATTGACCTCATCGCTCAGGGTTGGGTGGAGAAGTCTAACTCACCGTACGCATCACCAGTCGTGTGCGTTCGAAAAAAGGATGGGAGTCTCAGACTGTGTATAGATTTTCGTGAAGTGAACAGAAAGACCCTCCCTGACCGCCAGCCTATCCCCAGAGTGCAAGATATAATGGATAGCCTAGGAGGAAACTCGTGGTTCTCTCTTTTGGATCAAGGGAAAGCGTACCATCAGGGCTTTATGGCAAAGGAGAGCAGACCCATAACCGCTTTTGTCACACCATGGGGTCTCTATGAGTGGATCAGAATCCCCTTTGGCCTGATGAATGCTCCAGCCGCCTTTCAGCGCTGTATGGAAGAATGCTTGGAGGGGCTGAGGGATGAGATCTGTATCCCATATTTAGACGATACCCTGGTCTTCAGTAGAACCTTCGAGGATCACGTTGAGAATGTGAGGACAGTGCTACAGCGGCTACGGCAGCACGGGATAAAGTTGAAACCAAGTAAGTGTGAAGTGTTCAAGCGTGAAGTCCGCTACTTGGGGCGCATTGTGTCTGCTGAGGGCAGTAAGATGGATCCAGCTGATACTGCAGCTGTTAGGGCTTTAAAGGAAAAGAGGCCACGGACTGTGGGAGAATTGAGGACAGTCATGGGGCTACTGAGCTATTACAGACAGTATATTAGGGACTTCTCCTGCATGGCCAACCCTCTTTATGCCCTAATGGAATTAGACCCTGGCCCAGATAAGCAGAAGGATCGGAACGCCAGGACAAAAAGAGTGAAAGGAAAGTATAAAGGGACACCATCACACAAGCCAATCACATGGACTGAAAAACATCAACACATATTGGAGGGATTGATTGACTGTCTGGTTGAGCCGCCAATACTTGGATTTCCAGACTTCAACAAATCGTTCACCCTACACACAGACGCTTCACAGCAAGGCCTGGGTGCAGTGCTATATCAACAACAGGAGGGGAAGCTTTGTGTAATAGCCTATGCATCTCGCACACTGACCAAAGCAGAAAAAAACTACCATCTGCATTCAGGGAAACTTGAATTTCTGGCTTTGAAGTGGGCCGTTACAGAGCGCTTTCGAGACTACCTAATCAGCTCATCTTGCACTGTATATACAGACAACAACCCACTAACCTACGTGTTATCGACGGCCAAGCTGAACGCAACAGGACAGAGGTGGGTTGCTGAATTGGCAGACTTCGACCTAACAATAAAATATCGCCCGGGCAGAGAGAACGGTGATGCTGATGGCCTTTCAAGAATACCCTGTGACATTGAGACGATGATTGAAGAATGTTCAGAGGAAATGTCCTCCCCTTCTGTGCAAACTACAGTACAAGCTGTGGAAATGAATGTTTCACACACTGTGTGGTCCATTATGGCTACTGGGTGTGCGGAAACGGATGAGGACATGCCTACGCCCCTTTCAAGAGCAGCTCTCTGTCAAGCTCAAAAAGATGATAAAGATATTGGTCCCATCATCGCCTGTAAACAGTCAAATGAAAGACCTGTAGGACAGCAGTTAAAATCATTCGGTGCACGGAGCAGGTGTCTCCTCCATGACTGGGAGAAACTCAGCTTTGATGGAGATGGCATACTTCATAGAAAGACTAACCAGGACACAACTTGTTCTCCCTGAAATATACAAGTCAACAGTTATGAGACAGCTCCACAATGACATGGGACACCAAGGTGTGGAACGCACAACATCACTTGTTCGGGATCGCTTCTTCTGGCCACACATGCAGAGAGAGATTGAACACTATGTCACTCAAAACTGTACCTGCCTTAAACAGAAAAAACCCTGTCGAGAAACAAAAGCGCCACTCACAACGATTGTCACCACTCAGCCATTCGAGCTTGTATCCATTGACTTTCTGCATCTAGACAAGTGTAAAGGTGGATATGAATACATATTGGTAATCGTAGATCATTACACACGCTTTGCACAAGCCTACCCCACCACATCGAAATCTGCCAAAACTGTAGCTGATAAGATATTTAATGATTATGCGCTAAAGTTTGGGTTCCCCCTGAGGATTCATCATGATCAGGGAGGGGAATTCGAAAACCAGTTGTTTGCACAGCTGAAGAAGAACTGTGGAGTGATGGGCTCAAGAACAACACCGTACCACCTACAAGGTAACGGGCAGGTGGAGCGCCTGAACAGAACACTGCTGCAAATGCTGAGAACGCTCACAGAGAGGCAGAAGTCAGATTGGAGAGAGTCGTTGCCCAAGCTTATCTACGCATACAACAGCACTCGATGTGAAGTCACAGGTTTCTCCCCCTTCTACCTCCTGTTTGGAAGATCACCGAGATTACCTGTGGACTTATTATTTGGCTTGACACCAGAGGCTGGGACTGCTGATCATAAGGAGTATATGAGAAGGTGGAAAGAACAGATGCAAGAGGCATATGAGATCACAACGGCAAACGCAAAAAAAATGTGCTGAAAAGAGTAAGAGGAATCATGACAGCCAGGTGAGGAGTTCTGTATTGCACGAGGGTGACCGGGTTCTCGTCAGGAATTTGACACCCAGGGGCGGAACAGGGAAGCTCAGAAATCACTGGGAAGATTGCATTCACAAAGTTGTCCGTCGGGTGGGAAAAGACATGCCCATATATGAAGTAATACCAGAACAAGGCAAAGCGAGAGGACGTAGGATACTGCATCGTAACCTGCTGTTGCCGTGTGACCATCTGCCACTGGAAATACAATTGAAACCAGCTAAAGCAAAAAGACAAATCACAGCATGGACCCGCAAAGGAAGGGAGCAACAAAACCAAGAAGCAGATGTTGAGGATAGTGATGAAGATGACTATGGATACTATCCGCCCAGGGATCAGCCTCTCCCTGTGATACAGCCCGAAGTAGACACAGACAGTCAGGATGCTGACAAGGAAGTTGAACAACCTTTACAGGATGCTGAGCCTCAGCAAAAGGGCAGTTGCCAGCTGGAGCAGGATGGTGGAGATACACTGACAGTGAGGGACACATCAGGACAACAGGAGATTATTGCTCAAGAGGACACTGCTCTGGAGGAGAGACCGTCCGTAGTGCAGTCACCTGTTCAGAGTGGAACTCACCGTGGACATGAACAGCGATACCAGCGACCAGTAAGGGAGAGACGACCTCCAAGAGTCTTCACATATGACCAATTGGGCAATCCTGGTTGTTACAGCACTGGACTCACAAGTAACACCATGCAGTGGTACCCACCAGCACCTTATAGAGCCATGCAAGCGGCAAGTGCATGGATGACTCCAGTACAGCGCTTTGGCTACCAGCCTGTTGTTGTACCAGGGTACTGAATGTGGAACACACACACACCCACATACTCACCCATCATACACTCACGAATGGACTGTTGAACAATCTGAGTGTTAACGCACTTACCCATATGCACATACATCATACACTCACGAATGGACTGTTGAACAATCTGAGTGTTAACGCACTTACCCATATGCACATACATCATACACTCACGGATGGACTGTTGAACAATCGGAGTGTTAACGCACTTACCCATATGCACATACATCATACACTCACGGATGGACTGTTGAACAATCGGAGTGTTAACAATACACACACATTCATTCTTCACTCAATGATGGACTGATGGACAAGCCGAGTGCTAACATATACACTACACACACTCCTGGACTTTTGAATAAGCTGAGCGCTTGTATACGAACTGTTGCAAAGGTGATCTGGTGACATCATATGTACTGTTTAACTGCATTCATCATTACCCATCTGTTGGTTGGGATGTCGAGGACGATGTAAGGATGATGAAAATGATGTAATACTGATACATTGAATGGGTTGATATAAGTTAAGATACTTAAAATCGTCCATAAAAAGGAGAAAGTAAAAATACATTTATGGTCTGTAGATCGGTAATCCATTGCTTTTTGGGTAAAAGAGGCTAAAGAGGTTAATAGGATAAAAAGAATATCTGTGTTTAAAATACTGTTTTATTTAACTTCTATAACATTTTGGGGAAATGCACCTTAAAGTACAATATGCAGTGTTTGTTTGTTTACATAAGTTCCACTTTCTTTGTTGCCGTAAGTTTAACTACCAGTTTGTGATGGGAGGATCTGGGAACGATTGCTAATGCCTCGTTCAGTCCGTACGGAACGTGTGGCTTACATTCGTCCATTACAATTTGGACTTGACTGAAGCAACATCGTGTCTGTCTGGTACTTTCTATTTCCCCTTTTACAGGTAAGAACGAAGGTTGTATTATGTTTGAATGATTTATATATGTGTTTAATACTGTAAGGAAAATGCGGGGAGTAAATGTTAAGGATTGTAGTAATTTATGTAGGCGCATTTAGCAGGCTAAACATGAAGTGTTGTTTCAGTGTAGCCTGTGTGCTAGCTGTGTCATGGATCGAGGATCAAAAGTGGCGGGAATGAAACACCGTTGCTGCCGTTTTCCCTGTGTGTATTAGCTTTATACAATAGGGATAAGGTTAAAGTGCTATTGTTGAAGTTTAAGAAAAAGGAGTGTTTAATGTGAAGAGGCAAGATAGTTTATATGTTTAAGTGCAACGTTACTGAGGGTAAAATGTTAAGAGTATTCTGAATTAATAATAACTATAAACAGCAGTAATTAGCATTACAGAATATCTTCGATGGTGTTGTTTATTGTTCTAAACACTTTACAGGGTTAAGTTAAATCTATTTCCGTTTTAAATAATCTGTTTTATTAAATGTACTGTTTCAAGGTTATTTGCCAATACTGTTTTAAGATGCTGTAAATATGTTTTGATATCTCTTTGGTAACTCACTCTAAAGGTTAACTCAGGTATTTTAGTAATATGGAGTTATAACTGACCAGCTGATATTTTTCCTGATTGTGTAGTTTCTTAGAGGGACATTTATGTTGTGCAAAGGGAAAATAACATGTTTAATTGTGATATTGTGTAAACATGTTATCATGCTGTTAATGGTAAATTATTTACAATTTGGACTTGACTGAAGCAACATCGTGTCCGTGTGGTACTTTCTATTTCCCCTTTTACAGGGGGCGCAACATTTGGAGGCACCGCTGAGATGGTGTGCAGCGTCTACAACCGATGTCCCCAGCCGTCACACATCTCTTTTAACCAACCCAGAACATCAGAAGCGGGTGGCGAATCAGCGACAGTGGGATTCCGATTGTCTTGGGCAGCTTGCATGTGATCTGAGGTATTTCTGCATACCAGGAGAGCTGCTACTACTACCCAAAGATTGAAAGGTACCATTTCACTGCTAGCACACACACTCAGCTGAGAAGATGGAGTCGACAGGGTTAGAGGAGTTACAGCTTGAAGTAATAAGGGCGTTGTGTCTGTTGCCCCGAGAAAGTTTGGTGGAGCTATGTGACTATCTAATCATTGCCGGAGCAGAGTTTGAACATGTTACCAACAAGGGCCGAACTGCTCTCATCACACTAATTTCAAACCACATACAGAGAGGAGAGCTAGAAGTGCTTGAGGATAAAGGTATTGCTGACTTACTCCATCTTCAAGACACAATTTCTGAGCTCCAGATAGCTGGTAAAGCTGGCACATCAAAACAAGTAGGCAAGCAACAGGACGGGGAGGAGAAAAGAATATTGGAGGGAATTGAGGCCTTGCAGCTTCAGTTAGCAAACGCACAGAAACAGAAGGAGAACAATAAGCCAGAGACAAAAGGAATTGAAAGCATTACAATTTGGACTTGACTGAAGCAACATCGTGTCCGTGTGGTACTTTCTATTTCCCCTTTTACAGGGGGCGCAACACAGGCACCATCAGCCCAGTAAAATAAAACATAAATATACAATTATTTAAATGTATGCTCACTTAGCTGTGCCTTCAATAATACAACAGCGGATCTATTACCAGTAAAGCCTACCTCAAATTTTGAAATATATATTTTTAAATGTCCCAAACAATGCATTGGCAGGGCAATACAAATTCAAGCAAAGCCAATATGAGGCGATAATGTATTGGGTCTATAGCTTACTTCACAAACCTCATTGCTACGGTACTGTTTTTTTTTGCACGTCATGTTAAAAAAAATCAGAGCGGTAGATCTCTGTTTGCATTTTGACTCAAAGTGATCTTGACTCAGAAAAGGTTGGTCACCGCTGAACTACAGAATGACGTTTAACGAATACATTTTTACCCGGATTTGATAAACCCAGTATAGACTACGTACGTATTATATTTGTGTTGAACGTTTTGTGGATTTTTGTGCTTTGTCTGTTTGGTGAAAGCTTTGTACAATTTTTAAATATAAAACATAAAAAATTCAATAGCAACTATAACTTTATGTAGTGAGCATGTTTCCAGTATAGCCTGTATAGGCCTAATGAGTTTGTGCTTGTGGAATGGAACATTGTGGACAGCTGCTTTTTGAGTGAATTATAATGCTTATTGCTACCAAACCCAGAAATGGAAAGTGAATCACCAAACATTATAATGATTTTTAGCGTACATAATGAATACGAGTTGATTTCACTTTTAGAGCTAATCAGCTAATCAGAATGCATCTCCATTAAGACCTCATGACATCACATTGACATGACGCGTATGTAGACATAGTCAGTTGGACCATTGCGTTTGAATGAAATCAATATTTAGTTTACTCCGTTACCATGCAGCAGTAAATACCAAACATGAGCGAAATGAATTCATCAAATGAGCGAAAGTAAGTGTGAATTAGTTGTATGACTTTCATTTCCGATTGTGTTTATCAATATGTTTTATTAATGGTGAATTTGCCTGTTATTTACGCAATTTTACTGACTGTACGCAAACATAGACAAATGTGATTTAAAAAAAACAATTGCTAACAAAAGCTAATTCTGTTTCAATAGGAAAGAAATGAAAAATAATTTGAAGAGACTTGTCGAAAACAGGAACCAACGTCTCCTATTGTTACAGGTACTGCATTTCTCTTGACATTTACAATAGACATTTAGCAGGCACACATATCTGGCACTCTCTGGATGAACTAGCACGTTGTTAGCTTTTGCCTTGATGTGTCATTCACTTTCAATTATAAGATGTGTGTGTACATGTTTCACTATACCTGTACCAGAAGTCCTCACAAGAATAGTAAACCAACTCAAATGTTGAGAAGTGAGGACATTTTCACGGTCCTCACTTGTAAAAAGGCTATTTTAGGTTTAGGGGTTAAGGGTTAGGTTTAGGGTTAGGGAAAATTGGATTTTGAATGGGAATCAATTGTGTGTCCTCAATAAGTCCTCACTGGTATAGTAAGACGTGTGTGATTAAAAACTGATCTAATGTTTAAACATTTGATGATTTAGTACTGTTTTTTGACAATCGCATTTTTACAACTGTAAAGATCTTTACAATTGTAAAGCTGTTGTGATGTCATCCAATATGCCAGGTTTAATGTGGTTAGTGGTTATTTTGATGGTACCTTCGTGGGAGACTAAAGTGAAGTAAGTAATTATTAACCTCAGATGTGTGGTTGTTTTCAGCAGTGCTGGTCTGAATGTAAATTCCCCAGCAGTGAGTCTTGACACGTGAGCATTGAACCAGTGTAGGTGCATCTCATCCTCTACATGATTAGATAAAAACCGCGAAGACTGAACCCAATGATTTGGGGATTTAAGAAAAAATGGTTTCATGCACGGGCTAGAAAGAGAGCATTTGTTGTTGTTTGAGCTAGGTCACAAACTGTCGAGGGATTTTGTTTTGCTGGAGGACTTGGCAAATACAGTATATGCTGGAGGACTCTGCATTCTGTAGGCTACCAGCTACCTCACGGTTTTACGCGCAATGGTGATTCTCATGCTTGGAAAGTTATGTATTGTATGCCGTGTCCGAGGAGACTGTGCGAAGTTGGACAGGTGAATGAATTGACAAACAATCTAATACCGGTAGTCCAAGGAGTCGCCTGTCGATGTGTAATAAGCTGTGACCGTAGAATACCTTAACAGGTGGCTCTCGACGATGTGCGCGTCAGGCTAACAACAGCTTGCACCCTCTCCATAATCTTCGGCTGACAAAGCTTTTTCCTAGATCTACAGTCCGTTCATTGCTATTCTGCAGCACTTCACTGCAGTTCCCACAGAGCCCCAACATAATTTTGATGCAAAGCTGGATATTGGTTTCTGCACTTTTTCAGGAATAGAATTGGAAGAGCCTGGGAATGTTTTCAAGCTGTGCGCTCAAGTGGACCAACTAGGAGTGCCAACTCGAGTATATACAGTATATTCTGATTCTCGATGATAATTCACCCAAGTTATAACGCAATGTTTCCAGAAATTCTTATCAAGGTGAGGTTTAAAGAATGTTAATTCTTTGTTTTATGTAGCTTATTGGCTACAAATTCAATATGGGCTTTTTTTGCATTTTGTTTTAGTTCACAGTACTGCATCTGGAACCTCTGCACTCTTTCATCCTAACTTTGTCATTGTACTGTAGTAATTGTACAGACCGTAATTATGTCTGAAAACACTTTACAGCGGGTTTCAGAATCAGATGTCAGTGATAGAATTACCCCCATGGTTTCATGGTCCCACTGACCTTCAGATGGACTAACCCACTTTAATCCCCATGATCTACAGCTTGGTGTGCTCAGGAATGGATCATTGGCTTCCTGGGGTCTACTGGGTAATACGATCTGTTTGTCAGACCTACTTTGTGTTAGCACTGGATTCCCAGGATATTTGGGCTACAGCACATTTTTATATTGCAGTATCAAAAAATTGGCGTAGGACGTTGGCCTTCATAGGTTTTCTATATGCAGTTGGTGTGTGTGTAGCACGTGTGTGTGAGCACGTGTGAGTGCTGGAGCCAAGCAAAATAATGTGTGCCTATGTGTAGGTGTGTGCACGTCTGTTTTCATCTTTAGCTAGTGCATACTATATGACATCCTTCTCTCGTCCAATCCCCACAGACAGGGAGGCCCGACTCCCAGCCTACTCCCAGCAAAACACTCTCCAGCCTGACTGCACACGCCTTGGGTCCAGCCGGGCATACCAGCAGCAGCAGGTAAACCTACTCCCTGGTCCTCCAGTATACTGCTCTTGTCTGTGGGTGTGCAGGGGAATACGATGACTGTGTCATGATCTGGTCGTGTGGGGGAGTACTATGACTAGTGTGAGCTGATCTGTGGGGGAATACTGTATGACGGAACAGTCCAGCCCGCACCTCTGAAAAGAAGGTGTGGGGTGGTTATCACCAGATAGTCCTTGCTGATTGTGGATCCTGAGTTTTAAGATGAAAAGTCCTTTGCCTAATCCCAAAGGATTCAATGTTCATAATAACAGAGTGTGGAAACGTGCCGGCTGGATACAGAGGTAACTGCCCTCGGTACCATGTTGCTATATATAGCTTTTTCTGAATAATTCATCTGGCAGATACTGCAGTAAAGCCCTGACGATGAAACAGTGTCTTCTATTAATAGAAATGGCCCAAAAAGGGCACGAGAGCCATACTAACTACAGCATAGCTTTATCCTTCAGTCAGAGGTGATGCCCTGGTATAACCTAGCCTTTTGGGCAGCTTTCGAGAGGATGTGTTACATAGAGTAGCGAGAAAGACTAGCAGCCAATGAACAAGAGCGAGTGAAGGAACTAGAGAGAGAGAGAGAGAGAGAGAGACTCCAAGTTGGGCTGCAGTGAAAACTTCTGTCGAAAGCAGACCTCCAAGGCGTTTGTCCCTGCTTCAGGTAACTCTATGCCCTGCCTAGGGGGCATCACAGGCTATTTGCTGCCTCATTACTGAATCAGCAGGAAAACTAGGAACACCCACTGCCTCAAACCTCGATATGTAATAAAACCTGTATTATCTCTGTAGATTTAACCTCGATTACCCTCTAAATGTTCTTCCTTCGCGCTCTGCCTCTCTCGCTCCTTTTTCTGGGTGTAGAACTGTGGCACAGGCAAAGTCACCCTGCCCAAGCTGGATACTAAGCCCTTGGTTGTGAAAAATGCCAAGTACCATCACCAGTCTGAAAGCATCCTGCCCCACATCCCCAGCAAGGGCCTGCAGAACACCTGTGATAGGCAGCTTTCAGGAACCAGGCACCAGGGCAGCTTCCAGGTGAGTCCTTGTTTCAATTTGGCTAATCTCTTGGTACTATGTACTTAGAGCCTAGTATATTAAATCAATGTAACATTGCAATGAGATATTATAAGTGTCAATATTAGATTGTTACCATACAAATCCTCTGCAACTAGTTCATTTCCTGTGTGTTTTGTAATTGACAGGATGAGAGATCACAGAGCTCCACAGTGGAGAGTCTGCCAGAGTCCATCAACAGGAAGAACAAACAGGAGAGGACTATTGAGGGACGCAATCTGCCCATGTCTCCTGCAGGTGTGCGTGGGCTAAGGGTAGGACTAGGTCTGGGTAGGAGTTGGAGAGTAGGGAAGCGTTGGTGGAGGCGATTAATATTGGCAATTCTAAATGACGAGGAGTTTTCAGTCCCTTTGATCTTATTTAATCAGGAAGAATCAAATGCAAAGTGGGATTTGCTGACAGGAATTTCCTTTCCCTCCTATACAGAGGTCCTGAAGGCGTTCAAAGATGATCTGACTGAGCATGAGCAGATCATGGACTACTCCGAGGTCTGGTACCTGGGCCGGAACGCCATGAAGATGGAGGGCTCCCCCAGCCTGCCTCACAACTCTGGCTACGACGATGAGAGTGGCAGCTATCTGATGGTAACATACAAATGGTCACAAAGATGGCAGTAAAGAAACGATGTGAATTTCAGAACCAATTTTAGTGCCATATAGAGTTTCACGACCTGCAGTAAATTATGCCTTTTTTTCTGCAGGTCGCGCATGACCACATAGGCTTCCGGTTCGAGGTGCTGGAGTGTCACGAATATTTTCTATTCCAATGTTCTAAATGAACTTTTTAACTCTATCTGTATCCTGAAAGTTGTAAATTCTTCAGTTTGTTTAAATAATACAGACAGAGCTCCAGCATTGCAATGGTCAGGTTTTATTCAGAGAACGCTCCCGAAAGAAAAAACACAAAACACTTTTATACCATTCAGTCACAGTCAAGCCCCCACCCTGTTTTGTGTCCTCAGGGTCTGCCTTCAAAGACATTCCTCAGTTGCTAATGTTTACCCACCTCAGGGACAAGACCCCCACTCTGATAGATGAGGGTGGTAAACTTTTATGGCTAATCTCCTGCTAGCCTAAGAACTACATCCTGACTCATTTACCAAATGGTAACATTCTAACCATTGTCTATGTAATTTCTAATACATCTTACAGTTTCAGGGTGAAACATCTTAGTCATTAACATTAAACATACAAATTCCCTCATCAATCCACCCTTTGACTAAATTTTCACACTGATCATTACACATCTATCGTCATAGGATTCCTAATCAAACTTAATCCAAACAACCAATACATGTATTTATATTCCAAACTCATCAATTACTGTTCTAGGCCTATTCAGCCATAACTATTCCAGTTAGGAGCTTCGTCATGACCTTCATATAAAGAATCAGTCTTTTCTAAGCATTAAAGATTGTCTCATTCAACATGGGCTCCTTGGAACGGAAAGGATCTCAATCATCTACTAGGCTTGGAGGGGTATCTTCATCATTCCACTAAATGTATACATCTGTTAGCCTGAACAAAGTTCCATTTCCCCTTCCAGTTACACTCTTTATTCAAGATCTTCACATTAGATCTAAGAAATGTTTCATCCAATCTGTAGTCGTCTGGGTCCTCATCGTCCACCACTACTGGTGAATTGTATTCCTCCTTCCACTGATCAGAATCTGGAACTGGTCCATGTCTCACCATCTGCTTGGACGCCTGCACTTTCCAACGCCTTTCTCACCTATCCTCTGACACAGGGGAATAAGAATACAAGCATGCACATACAAGCAATAGCAGCACCCGAGATGGTGGCTACTATTGTTTTCCATTTACCAAATATTTCATCAAACCATCCTGTCACATATGTATTCACTCCTGAGTTCTCAGCCCATCCTTCACTTAGAGCTGTCAATCCTGCAAAAGCTCTGGTGTCGTTAGGAATAAATTTACAACAACTGCCCCCCACCATTCTGCATACTCCACCCATTTCTGCCAGCAACATATCTAGAGCCAACCTATCTTCCCAGGTCATGAGCGAGGTGGCGGATAATTGGTTTGAGATCCCCTTCACTGCATCCTTACTCCCCTTTACGAATCGTTACTGATTGATCCAATCCACATGTTTATTGAACGTCACCCACCAAAAGAACATTGTCCTGAAACCTTCACCTACTTGATTCATAGCTTCATATTCATCAGGGACTCATCCCTAGGAATTCCAATCGCATCCATCCAAATAGGGCTATTCTCCTCCTTGTCAAAACCCCTCCTACGTCTGATTAAACCTTTCCTTGGTTTCTGGTGACTGATTCTAACTGACTGAACCAATAGGACCGGGGTGCAGGTACCTACCCACCCTTTTTATAGTGTCTGCCTTATACGTCCTTTACTGGTACACGCCCATCACACATCTGTTACCAGGCTGTAAGGTTTAATAGTTTCTCCTGTGCCTCTGAACTCAGATCAGTAACATTAACTACTGACTTACTCCATTAAAATCACCCAAATCTCTGCTGTCATTCTATAACACTCCCCTGGAGTCAGAGTGAACATGACAGGTTAGCAGCCTCTTTCAATCTCGCCAACCCCATCCCTGTACAGTTTTCACCTCTGTTTTGCTCAGTTAATTTTGGTGCTATTTACGTCTATACAGGTATCCTAACCATAGTCATCCGTGCAAGCCCCATACTTGTATAATATCCTCTTGGCTCACTGCCTTCACTTAATATTTTCCCCAAGTATGTTTAAACTGTAGCCCAAGGGCAACTAGCAGTAGGTCCCGTACAGAGGTATAATGCATAAGTATGAACACCTTTCTCTCGACTACATGCTCCCCACTTAATGGAGAGGTTATCAATATTTATTTTGAAAACCACATCCTGCCCCACTCTGGCCACTATGTTATACTATTCACTTCTAGTGGAATCCTTATCCTGAGTCGTCTGTCTTTTAACTCTTTCCCATGGTAGAGTTTCATTTTTATTTTTGGTGAGTGGTGGATCTGGATGTATCAAAATTAAGACTGATGCAGCTCAGGGTCCCCCATATTCCCAAGAACCGCCAACCCTCTCCTGTCCTTAGTCAGTCTGCTGGGTACCACCCCATACTCACACCTCTAGGAACACACCACAGTGATGATAGGTCGGGGTAGGGAATCTTCATTAAGGAGGTAACCCCCGGACCCTATTGGTACTCGGTTCTGCTCCTTAACTCTGTGTGTGTGTGTTCAGCAGTGTTTGTATGTGTTCTTACCTCCTTGCAGTGGGCAACGTGGACCCAGGTCGCTCTCTTTCTGAACATATCTAAACGGCAAATAGGCTGTTTCCAACAAGACCTGGTAGGGCCTTCCCAACGGGGCTGCTTCTAGTCTTTCCTTTTCAATCATTGGACCCGCACCCCATCGTCTGGTTGGATAAAGTGGGTCACTCGCTCCTTCAGTTCACCTGTAGGTCACAAAATCTTTGACATACGGGTGTGATTAGCAAACATTCTTCTCATGTATTCAGCCAGAGTATTCTCAGTGTCTATCTCTGCCTACTCTGGTCCTCCTAACCCTCTTCAGAGGAAGATAACCCATCTCTGTCTGCCGTTACTCTAATGGTCATTAACACTATAGGTACTCATCTTACCAAGTTTCTTCCAGTACTTATATAGGTCTTCCTTAGTCTACTTGTTATTGTTCCATTCATGCGTTTAATTAAACCTGCCGATTGCGGATGACATGAACAATATTTCTTCATGGTAATATCTAACTTCTATCACAGTCAATCACCATTTCTTTCCTTCACCCCTTGTAAGTTCTATGATCATTACTTTGTGCACATATAACACACCTGGAACAATTTTTTTTTTTTTTTAAGTCATTTGTTTTTCCATATGCTACAATCATACTTCCTAATTGTTTTAAGTAATTAATTCTAATTACATATCTCCCCTGTTGATACATGACTCCGCCCATGTATCAAAATTACTACATATCTAAACAAAGACTTTGGTAATACACTTTACAGCGGGTTTCAGAATCAGATGTCAGTGATAGAATTACCCCCATGGTTTCATGGTCCCACTGACCTTCAGATGGACTAACCCACTTTAATCCCCATGATCTACAGCTTGGTGTGCTCAGGAATGGATCATTGGCTTCCTGGGGTCTACTGGGTAATACGATCTGTTTGTCAGACCTACTTTTTGTCAGCACTGGATTCCCAGGATATTTGGGCTACAGCACATTTTTATATTGCAGTATCTAAAAATTGGCGTAATACACCCCCCCCCCCACAGCTGCAAATGACCCACATTTGAGAAACATCGCTTGTTCTAAAAATACATTGTCATTTAATTAGGACGTTGGCCTTCATAGGTTTTCTATATGCAGTTGGTGTGTGTGTGTGTGTGTGAGCACGTGTGAGTGCTGGAGCCAAGCAAAATAATGTGTGCCTATGTTTAGGTGTGCACGTGTGTTTTCATCTTTAGCTAGTGCATAATATATGACATCAAAAAGTCAAACAGTGGGCAGACGGAGGGGACCCAGGACAGAGCCAATGAGCTGAACCAATTTTTTAACAGGTTCGATACTGGCCCTGTCCACCTCCCCTCCAGCTCCCCAGACCACACACCCTCACGGCTATCCCACCCCCACTTTGCTCACAGCACCTCTGCTGAGACAATCAGTGACCCCACCTCCGCCCCCCCTGGACTGATCCTCAACACCCCCCTTCCCCCCACCTCCCCACCTGGGCTGGCTTTCACCACCAACCAAGTGAAGAGAGAGCTGGAGAGACTACACCAGTGGAAAGCGGCGGGCCCTGATGGCATCAGCCCAAGGGTGCTGAGGGTCTGTGCTGACCAACTGTGTGGAATACTCCAGCGTTTTTTCAACCTTAGCCTGAGCCTAGAAAGGGTCCCTGTGCTGTGGAAAACATCCTGCCTCGTCCCAGTGCCCAAGAAGGCACACCCCACTGTCCTGAATGACTTCAGACCTGTAGCGCTAACATCCCACATCATGAAGACCCTGGAAAGGTTAGTCCTCGCTCACCTCAGACCCCTGGTGTGTTCATCAATGGACCCCCTGCAGTTTGCATACCAGCGCAACATCGGGGTGGATGATGCAATCATCTACCTTCTGCAGAGGGCCTACTCTCACCTGGACAACGCAGGTTGCACTGTGAGGGTCATGTTTTTTGACTTCTCCAGTGCCTTCAATACCATTCAGCCCCTGCTACTGGGTGAGAAGATGAGGAGGATGAAAGTGGAAGCACCCTTAGTCTCCTGGGTCACGGACTACCTGACCGGTAGGCCACAATTTGTGCGACTACAGAGCTGTGTGTCAGAACGGGCAGTTAGCAACACAGGGGCCCCCCAGGGTACGGTCCTGTCCCCCTTCCTGTTCACCCTCTACACCTCAGACTTCAGATATAACTCTGAAACATGCCACCTACAGAAGTTCTCAGATTACTCTGCTATTGTAGGGTGCATCAGGGGTGGGCAGGAGGAGGAGTACAGGAGCACAATCGGTGACTTTGTGTTGTGGTGTGAGCAGAACCACCTTCAGCTCAACATCAGCAAAACTAAGGAGATGGTGGTGGACTTCAGGAGAACCAAGGCACAACTGACTGCAGTCCCTATAAAGGGGATGGATGTGGAAATGGTTGAGTCATACAAGTTCCTGGGTGTCCATATGGATAACAGGCTGGAATGGGCTGGTAACACCGGGGCCCTGTACAAAAAGGGCCAGAGCCGACTCTACTTTCTGAGGAGGCTCAGGTCCTTCAACGTGTGCAGTAAACTACTGCATACCTTCTACCAGTCTGTGGTGGCCAGTGCCATCTTTTTTGCAGTGGTGTGCTGGGGAGCAAACATCAAAGCCGGTGATGCTTCTCAGGTAAATAAGCTGATCAGGAAGGCTAGCTCTGTCCTGGGGATGAGCCTTGACACTCTAGAGGAGGTGGCGGAGAGACGGATCCTGGCCAAACTGCTGGCCATCATGGACAACGTCACCCACCCTCTGCACGCTATGGTTATGACGCAGAGGAGCACTTTCAGTCACAGACTGATCCCACCACGGTGTGCCAGAGAGCGCTACAGGAGGTCCTTCCTGCCGGCGGCTATGAGACTATATAATGCCTCACCGGGGTGCCGTGCCGTCGGCAACATAGATCTGGAACTGTTGGGGTGCTAGGACCTAGTTTAACAATTATGCATCCATCCGTGAGTAACTCTGGTCCGTCAGCACTCATCCACTCAGGACCTATTTATTCATACAGGTCTGTATATACATACTCATGTACAGTTGTTATATTATATCACATGCAATATTGTAAGTAATTATTGGACGTAGGCATTCACTCAGGAATGCATATTAGTATCCTGCCAGTTGCACCTTTTCTCATTGCTTTTAGTATATCGAATGTGCAATAAATGCAGTTGTCTGTAATTAAACCCTGCGCACTAAGGACTGTATTTTAAGGGAATTACTATTATTACCCCAAATGATACACACATTTAGCTATTAAAGTATCTCTTCCTGTCATTTACCTGTACAGTTTGTGTAAACATGCAAGTATTCACTTATCTGTAAATATAACTGTATACATAACTGTACAGCTAATTTAACCATGCAAAATTTTCACTTACCTGTTCAATTACCCAGTCTGTCTTAAGTAAACTATTATTACCCTCGCTCATATCATACGCATTTTTAGCTACTGAAGTATTTCTCTGCCATCGACCTGTATAGTATAGTTAACCATCCAACATCCACCAATGTATAGTGTACATATTCAGCCAACCACTCATACTATGCAATGTCCTTTTATAGCTTTTTTTGCACTCCAGATATCTTGTATTTCTATACTTTTTCATACTGCCGCTCTATGTATCATGTACCGTGTATCTGTCTTTTGTGTACTTTCGTTGTGGCATTTTGCACCTGCCCTGTGTTTTTGTTGTAGCTGCTTGACAATGAAATTTCCCCCCCGGGGGATCAATAATCTATCTATCCTTCTCTTGTCCAATCCCCACAGACAGGGAGGCCCGACTCCCAGCCTACTCCCAGCAAAACACTCTCAAGCCTGACTGCACACGCCTTGGGTCCAGCCGGGCATACCAGCAGCAGCAGGTAAACCTACTCCCTGGTCCTCCAGCATACTGCTCTTGTCTGTGGGTGTGCGGGGGAATACGATGACTGTGTCATGATCTGGTCGTGTGGGGGAGTACTATGACTAGTGTGAGCTGATCTGTGGGGGAATACTGTATGACGGAACAGTCCAGCCCGCACCTCTGAAAAGAAGGTGTGGGGTGGTTATCACCAGATAGTCCTTGCTGATTGTGGATCCTGAGTTTTAAGATGAAAAGTCCTTTGCCTAATCCCAAAGGATTCAATGTTCATAATAACAAAGTGTGAAAACGTGCCGGCTGGATACAGAGGTAACTGCCCTCGGTACCATGTTGCTATATATAGCTTTTTCTGAATAATTCATCTGGCAGATACTGCAGTAAAGCCCTGACGATGAAACAGTGTCTTCTATTAATAGAAATGGCCCTCTCAATTTGGCAGCGCTGTTTCAGTTCAAATCAAAAAGGGCACGAGAGCCATACTAACTACAGCATAGCTTTATCCTTCAGTCAGAGGTGATGCCCTGGTATAACCTAGCCTTTTGGGCAGCTTTCGAGAGGATGTGTTACATAGAGTAGTGAGAAAGACTAGCAGCCAATGAACAAGAGCGAGTGAAGGAACTAGAGATAGAGAAGAAGAGAGAGATAGGAGATAGAAGAGAGAGAAAGAGAGAGAGGAGAGAGAAAGAGAGACTCCAAGTTGGGCTGAAGTGAAAACTTCTGTCGAAAGCAGACCTCCAAGGCGTTTGTCCCTGCTTCAGGTAACTCTATGCCCTGCCTGGGGGGCATCACAGGCTATTTGCTGCCTCATTACTGAATCAGCAGGAAAACTAGGAACACCCACTGCCTCAAACCTCGATATGTAATAAAACCTGTATTATCTCTGTAGATTTAACCTCGATTACCCTCTAAATGTTCTTCCTTCTCGCTCTGCCTCTCTCGCTCCTTTTTCTGGGTGTAGAACTGTGGCACAGGCAAAGTCACCCTGCCCAAGCTGGATACTAAGCCCTTGGTTGTGAAAAATGCCAAGTACCATCACCAGTCTGAAAGCATCCTGCCCCACATCCCCAGCAAGGGCCTGCAGAACACCTGTGATAGGCAGCTTTCAGGAACCAGGCACCAGGGCAGCTTCCAGGTGAGTCCTTGTTTCAATTTGGCTAATCTCTTGGTACTATGTACTTAGAGTCTAGTATATTAAATCAATGTAACATTGCAGTGAGATATTATAACAGTGTCAATATTAGATTGTTACCATACAAATCCTCTGCAACTAGTTCATTTCCTGTGTGTTTTGTAATTGACAGGATGAGAGATCACAGAGCTCCACAGTGGAGAGTCTGCCAGAGTCCATCAACAGGAAGAACAAACAGGAGAGGACTATTGAGGGACGCAATCTGCCCATGACTCCTGCAGGTGTGCGTGGGCTAAGGGTAGGACTAGGTCTGGGTAGGAGTTGGAGAGTAGGGAAGCGTTGGCGTTGGCGATTAATATTGGCAATTCTAAATGACGAGGAGTTTTCAGTCCCTTTGATCTTATTTAATCAGGAAGAAACAAATGCAAAGTGGGATTTGCTGACAGGAATTTCCTTTCCCTCCTATACAGAGGTCCTGAAGGCGTTCAAAGATGATCTGACTGAGCATGAGCAGGAGGAGATCATGGACTACTCCGAGGTCTGGTACCTGGGCCGGAACGCCATGAAGATGGAGGGCTCCCCCAGCCTGCCTCACAACTCTGGCTACGACGATGAGAGTGGCAGCTATCTGATGGTAACATACAAATGGTCACAAAGATGGCAGTAAAGAAACTATGTGAATTTCAGAACCAATTTTAGTGCCATATAGAGTTTCACGACCTGCAGTAAATTATGCCTTTTTTTCTGCAAGGTCGCGCATGACAGGTTAGCAGCCTCTTTCAATCTCGCCAACCCCATCCCTGTACAGTTTTCACCTCTGTTTTGCTCAGTTAATTTTGGTGCTATTTACGTCTATACAGGTATCCTAACCATAGTCATCCGTGCAAGCCCCATACTTGTATAATATCCTCTTGGCTCACTGCCTTCACTTAATATTTTCCCCAAGTATGTTTAAACTGTAGCCCAAGGGCAACTAGCAGTAGGTCCCGTACAGATGTATAATGCATAAGTATGAACACCTTTCTCTCGACTACATGCTCCCCACTTAATGGAGAGGTTATCAATATTTATTTTGAAAACCACATCCTGCCCCACTCTGGCCACTATTCACTTCTAGTGGAATCCTTATCCTGAGTCGTCTGTCTTTTAACTCTTTCCCATGGTAGAGTTTCATTTTTATTTTTGGTGAGTGGTGGATCTGGATGTATCAAAATTAAGACTGATGCAGCTCAGGGTCCCCCATATTCCCAAGAACCGCCAACCCTCTCCTGTCCTTAGTCAGTCTGCTGGGTACCACCCCATACTCACACCTCTAGGAACACACCACAGTGATGATAGGTCGGGGTAGGGAATCTTCATTAAGGAGGTAACCCCCGGACCCTATTGGTACTCGGTTCTGCTCCTTAACTCTGTGTGTGTGTGTTCAGCAGTGTTTGTATGTGTTCTTACCTCCTTGCAGTGGGCAACGTGGACCCAGGTCGCTCTCTTTCTGAACATATCTAAACGGCAAATAGGCTGTTTCCAACAAGACCTGGTAGGGCCTTCCCAACGGGGCTGCTTCTAGTCTTTCCTTTTCAATCATTGGACCCGCACCCCATCGTCTGGTTGGATAAAGTGGGTCACTCGCTCCTTCAGTTCACCTGTAGGTCACAAAATCTTTGACATACGGGTGTGATTAGCAAACATTCTTCTCATGTATTCAGCCAGAGTATTCTCAGTGTCTATCTCTGCCTACTCTGGTCCTCCTAACCCTCTTCAGAGGAAGATAACCCATCTCTGTCTGCCGTTACTCTAATGGTCATTAACACTATAGGTACTCATCTTACCAAGTTTCTTCCAGTACTTATATAGGTCTTCCTTAGTCTACTTGTTATTGTTCCATTCATGCGTTTAATTAAACCTGCCGATTGCGGATGACATGAACAATATTTCTTCATGGTAATATCTAACTTCTATCACAGTCAATCACCATTTCTTTCCTTCACCCCTTGTAAGTTCTAAGTCCCCTTCTACCATATACTTTAACAACTACAGTTTATCCCATCCGCATCCTACACCAGTAGGGTTAGCCCCTAGAATATCGTCTACATAAATCAAAATGTCTGTTTCCTCTGAGGCTCTAATTTTATTAGATCACTAGTGATAGCTTGTAAAAAAAAAAAAATTGGTAGGACTTTCCGTACAGCCTTACTAAAACCCCTTATATATGGCAATTTCTTCCCCTAAAAGGTAAACCCAAACCACCCTTGGCTAACAGGATGTACAGGTATGCTAAAAAACCATTTAGCCAAATTCATCATAGTTAGCTAAATATTTTCCCATCTCACTTGACTATGCAGGGTGTGTAAATCTGATACACCTAGAGCTCTATCACACTCTGATTCACTCCCTGGAGATCTAATACCATTCTCCAATCATTACTGGGAGCTGCTTGTTTTTTTACTGGAAACATTAAAAAATTAAACTATGCTTAGCTTGATCCTGTTTTCCATTCTGCTTGTGATGGATCACATATCTTTTAACTTCTACCAATTGTGCAGTCCCTCATATTCCCACCAATGTTTTCTTAACAGCTTCTACTCATTACAGGTCTCATTCCAGTGAGGAATACTATCTTTAACTGCTCTCTCTGTCCATGGTTTATACACATCTAATGTGGGCGCTGCCCCATCTATGCCTGCTAATGGATTAGGTAGGCTATCAATGGGCACTGGGAGACCTCCTGTTACCTCATCTTCAGACTCACTCTGCTTGGCTGTATCCTGGCTGAACTCTACACTGGCTTCCCCCTCTTCCCTGGGGAGAGTGAGGTGGAGCAGCTTGCCTGCATCATGGAGGTACCTACCTAGTACCTGCAATGTCATGCTCTCTTTGTTGATGGCTCTGTCAACATTGTGGTTTGTCGGCAACGTTGATGTATTACTCACTGTGTGTTTTTGCCTGATTTGTTCTCAGCTGCTGGGAATGCCTCCAAATGTTTTCTTGTCAACAGCGACCAGGAAAATGATTTTTTTTGGTAAGCATTTTCTCTGACTCTTCGATTGAAATTCTGTTTCTGAGACCTTTCACTTCCCTCGGATGTACCAATATGATCACAGTTAAATATATGAATTTCTGACATAGGGATTTGCATAATTTTAGTGTCAGAGGGTGTTTAATTGAGCAATAAGCCTGATGGAGTGTGGTATATTGGTCATATACAGTGGGGAGAACAAGTATTTGATACACTGCCGATTTTGCAGGTTTTCCTACATACAAAGCACGTAGAAGTCTGTAATTTTTATCATAGGTACTCTTCAACTGTGAGTGGCGGAATCCAGAAAATCACATTGTATGATTTTTAAGTAATTAATTTGCATTTTATTGCATGACATAAGTATTTGATACATCAGAAAAGCAGAACTTAAAATTTGGTACAGAAACCTTTGTTTGCAATTACAGAGATCATACATTTCCTGTAGTTCTTGACCAGGTTTGCACACACTGCAGCAGGGATTTTGGCCCACTCCTCCATACAGACCTTCTCCAGATCCTTCAGGTTTCGGGGCTGTCGCTAGGCAATACGGACTTTCAGCTCCCTCTAAAGATTTTCTATTGGGTTCAGGTCTGGAGACTGGCTAGGCCACTCCAGGACCTTGAGATGCTTCTTACGGAGCCACTCCTTAGTTGCCCTGGCTGTGTGTTTCAGGTCGTTGTCATGCTGGAAGACCCAGCCACGACCCATCTTCAATGCTCTTACTGAGGGAAGGAGGTTGTTGGCCAAGATCTCGCGATACATGGCCCCATCCATCCTCCCCTCAATACGGTGCAGTCCACCTGTCCCCTTTGCAGAAAAGCATCCCCAAAGAATGATGTTTCCACCTCCATGCTTCACGGTTGGGATGGTGTTCTTGGGGTTGTACTCATCCTTCTTCTTCCTCCAAACACAGGGTGGAGTTTAGACCAAAAAGCTCTATTTTTGTCTCATCAGACCACATGACCTTCTCCCATTCCTCCTCTGGATCATCCAGATGGTCATTGGCAAACTTCAGACGGGCCTGGACATGTGCTGGCTTGAGCAGGGGGACCTTGCGTGCGCTGCAGGATTTGAATCCATGATGGCATAGTGTGTTACTAATGGTTTTATTTGAGACTGTGGTCCCAGCTCTCTTCAGGTCATTGACCAGGTCCTGCTGTGTAGTTCTGGGCTGATCCCTCACCTTCCTCATGATCATTGATGCCCCAAGAGGTGAGATCTTGCATGGTGCCCCAGACCGAGGGAGATTGACCGTCATCTTGAACTTCTTCCATTTTCTAATAATTGCGCCAACAGTTGTTGCCTTCTCACCAAGCTGCTTGCCTATTGTCCTGTAGCCCATCCCAGCCTTGTGCAGGTCTACAATTTTATCCCTGATGTCCTTACACAGCTCTCTGGTCTTGGCCATTGTGGAAAGGTTGTAGTCTGTTTGATTGAGTGTGTGGACAGGTGTCTTTTATACAGGTAACGAGTTCAAACAGTTGCAGTTAATACAGGTAATGAGTGGAGAATAGGAGGGCTTCTTAAAGAAAAACTAACAGGTCTATGAGAGCCGGAATTCTTACTGGTTGGTAGGTGATCAAATACTTATGTCATGCAATAAAACACAAATTAATTATTTAAAAATCATACAATGTGATTTTCTGGATTTTTGTTTTAGATTCCGTCTCTCACAGTTGAAGTGTACCTATGATAAAATTTACAGACCTCTACATGCTTTGTAAGTAGGAAAACCTGCAAAATCGGCAGTGTATCAAATACTTGTTCTCCCCACTGTACCACAGCTGAGGGCTGGTCTTATGTCCTGAAGACCAACGATCCTCTCTTTCTGGACTTCATCAAACGCTGCCTCACGTATGTACTGTACACCTGTCAATATCACAGCCATAGAATCACCCAATCTCAAATATTACTAATACTATAGAATCATGTTAAACTGTCAGGTGAATCGAGCCCTCTTTCACATTATTATTTATTTACCCATCCAGGTGAGGCCCATTGAGATTGAGATGATTAACATGAAGTAACAGGCATCTTACTTTCCCATATCTGAATCAGTTGACAAGGCATTCTCCAGCCCGTTCTCCAACGCCGCAGACAGGCCCAAGAGAGAGAACTCTGTGAAGCCGGGGTCGGCAGAGTGCTTGCGTCCGATCGGGGCTTCGGCCGAGGGCCAGATGGGTCAAGGCAGGACCAAGAGCACCAGGGCGGTTAGCAGCAGCAAGCAGGAGGTACCCAGGAAGAGATCAGTCCACATCGTCATCAGGCCCCCGCTGGAGCACACTGCAGACGCAGACAGGGACAGTCTGGAGCACCAGCAGGGCCTGTCCCCCATCACATGAAGGCCCCAGGGACAGAGGGCTTGGGGCTGGGAGGGGGTTGAGGGGAGGGGGGGATGCATAGGACACATCAAGGTTAGTATCATCACACATAAGACACATATTAATAACATTAAACAGGAGTCATGCTTGGAGTCTATACTGTTTTGTAGAAAAGTGCACTGAAGCACACAGTCAATTATACAGTATTTGCCTTTGGCCCATGAATGTTTACCTTGTAACAGCATAGCCTTTTACACACCCACGAAGGTTCTAGAATCAGGCAGGGCCATGACTACACCAGTGAGAGGAACCAATTCAGTTCCTGCCTAGCAACAGAGATGTATTGGCTGTCTAGATGTGCAAGGAGTTGACTCCGCCTAGTAGGAGGTTATAAATATATGTGCTTGTGTAAACATGTCTTTGCAGCTGTATGACCCAGTGGGTGAATAAACTTGCTTAGAGCTTTTTCTAGTTGTTCGTTGTTCGAGTTGTTGTCACGAATGTGTGTGGGGAGAGACCAAGACGCAGCGCAGGGATAGTAATTCGACATTTATTTTATTTTATTCTATGTATAATAATAATAACGAACGAACTACCACAAATAACCAACACGATAAACACAAACACGAATGAACGAACGTAAACGAAAACACACTTACTTCACCGTGACTTTGACATACATCGATAACGACCCACTCCCGAGTAAGGACAGACTCAACATATATGGGATCCCTAATTAGAGACAATGCGTTGCAGCTGCCTCTAATTAGGGATCCAACCCAAACCCCACACAGAAACAGAAAAGAACGACACTGTCAGACTCTGACCATAGCTACATAGAGAAGCAAATAGGCTTCTCTATGGCCAGAGCCTGACAGTTGTTCAGAACATAACAGTACACCTGTCAATAACACAGCCATAGAATCACCCAGTCTCAAATATTACTAATACTAATGATTCATGTTAAACTGTCAGGTGAAGCAAGTTATCTTTCGCAATATTATTTATTTCGTTTATTTACCCTTTACCCATCCAGGTGAGGCCCATTGAGATTGAGATCTATTTTACAAGGTAGCCCAGTGTGTGGTTTTACCTCTGGTTCTCTCTGGGAGAATCTCATTTGCGTACTCCTCACATGCTCTACCACCTATTATTCCCTGCAGCTGTGCCCCATTATTCATTGACTCTCACCATTACGCGCAGCTGTTCTCCATGTTCATGGACTCTCTCCACAAATTTACACACCCAGCAGGATGGAGGGAGCACCCTCAACTCACCAGCCAGAGGGATGGAACGCAGCCAGCCTGGTTGATCAACTTCAACAGCAGGAAGCTCGCTTAAACCACCTGGAGACCAACATGCACCTCTCGCCCCGCTCACCACCTGCGCCATCTGGAGAGAGGAGCCCCATCCAAGTCGCCATGCCGGAAAGTACACTGTAAAAAGAGAACAGTTGGACCAACTTAATTGAATTACTTCAATTGGTAACCCACAAATTAATTATTTTTTTTCAAATCAAGTTAACAAGTTTGATTAACACAATCACCTTAGGTCACATGTACTTTCAAATCAAAGTTTAAACATTTTCAAAATCAATTATTTGCTTTACTCCAAAGTAAACTACCGCTCCTTTACAACCTAATACTATGGTTTCAGGAAAAGTGAATTTGTTTGTAACCTTAGTGTGAAATTTTTATTTGTTAAATATAATAAAAATACTGCTTGGTGTGTGAAGATAACGTGGATTGTATTTTTTTACAATTTTTATTTCACCTTTATTTAACCAGGTAGGTCAGTTGAGAACAAGTTCTCATTTGCAACTGCGACCTGGCCAAGACAAAGCAAAGCAGTGCGACAAATCACAGAGTTACACAGTAAACAAACATAGTCAAAAAACACAATAGAAAATCTATATACAGAGTGCAAAATGTAGTGCAAAATGCAGTAAGGTTAGGAGGTAGGACAATAAATAGACCATAGTGGTGAAATAAATTACAGATTATCATCATTAACACAGGAATGAAGGATGTGCAAATTGTGATGTGCAAATAGATATACTGGAGTGCAAGATTAGTGAAAATAACAAAAATAAATATAATATGGGGATGAGTTAGTAGTGTGGGCTATTTACAGAAGGGCTATATACAGGTGCAGTGATCGATAAGCAGCTTTGACAACTGATGCTTAAAGTTATTGAGGGAGATAGGAACCTCTAGCTTCAATGATTTTTGCAATTCGTTCCAGTCATTGGCAGCAGCGAACTGGAAGGAATGGCGGCCAAAGGAGGTGTTGGCTTTGGGGGTGACCAGTGAGATGTTGAGATGCTGGAGCGCATGCTACGGGTGGGTGTTGCTATCGTGACCAGTGAGCTGAGGTAGGGCGGGGATTTACCTAATAAAGACTTATAGATGACCTGGAGCCAGTGGGTTTGGCGACGAATATATAATGAAGGCCAGCCAACGAGAGCATACAGGTCGCAGTGGTGGGTAGTGTATGGGGCTTTGGTGACAAAACGGATGGCACTGTGATAGACTACATCCAATTTGCTAAGTAGAGTGTTGGAGGCTAGTTTGTAAATGACATCGCCGAAATCAAGGATCGGTAGGATAGTCAGTTTTACAAGGGCATGTTTGGCAGCATGAGTGAAGGAGGCTTTGTTGCGAAATAGGAAGCCAATTCTGGATTTAATTTGGGATTGGAGATGGTTGATGTGAGTCTGGAAGTTGAGTTTACAGTCTAACCAGACGCCTAGGTATTTGTAGGTGTCCACGTATTCTAATTCGGACCCGTCGAGAGTAGTGATGATAGTCCGGTGGGCGGGTGCTGGCAGCGTTCGATAGAAAAGCATGCACTTAGTTTTACTAGCATTTAAGAGCAGTTGGAGGCCACGGAAGGAGTGTTGTATGGCATTGAAGCTTGTTTGAAGGTTAGTAAACAGTGTCCAAAGAGGGGCCAGATGTATACAGAATGGTGTCGTCTGCGTAGAGATGGATCAGAGTCACCAGCAGCGAGAGCGACATCGTTGATGTATATAGTGAAAAGGGTTGGACCAAGAATTGAACCCTGTGGCACCCCCATAGAGACTGCCAGAGGATCGGACAATAGGCCCTCCGATTTGACACACTGAACTCTGTCTGAGAAGTAGTTAGAGAACCAGGCAAGGCAGTCACTTGAGAAACCAAGGCTGTTGAGTCTGCCAATAAGAATGCGGTGATTGACAGAGTCGAAAGCCTTGGCCAGGTCGATGAAGACGGCTGCACAGTACTGTCTTTTATCGATGGCGGTTATGATATCGTTCAGTACCTTGAGCGTAGCTGAGGTGCACCCATGACCAGCTCAGAAACCAGATTGCATAGCAGAGAAGGTACAGTGGGATTCGAAGTGGTCAGTTATCTGTTTGTTAACTTGGCTTTCGAAAACTTTAGAAAGGCAGGGCAGGATGGATATTGGTCTATAACAGTTTGGGTCTAGAGTGTCTCCTCCTTTGAAGAGGGGGATGACCGCGGCAGCTTTCCAATCTCTAGGGATCTCAGACGAACCGAAAGAGAGGTTGAACAGGCTAGTGATAGGTGTTGCAACAATTTTGGCTGATAATTTCAGAAAGAGAGGGTCCAGATTATCTAGCCCAGCAGATTTGTAGGGGTCCAGATTTAGCAGCTCTTTCAGAACATCAGCCGTCTGGATTTGGGTGAAGGAGAAGCGGGGGGGGGCTTGGGCAAGTAGCTGCCGGGGGTACAGAGCTGTTGGCCGGGGTAGGGGTAGCCAGGTGGAAAGCATGGCCAGCCGTAGCAAAATGCTTATTGAAATCTTCGATAATCGTGGATTTATCGGTGGTAACAGTGTTTCCGAGCCTCAATGCAGTGGGCAACTGGGAGGAGGTGCTCTTATTCTCCATGGACTTAACAGTGTCCCAGAACTTTTTGGAGTTAGTGCTACAGGAAGCAAATTTCTGTTTGAAAAAGCTGGCCTTTGCTTTTCTAACTGACTGTGTGTACTTGTTCCTAACTTCCCTGAATAGCTGCATATCGCAGGGGCTGTTCGATGCTAATGCAGTGCGCATCATGATGTTTTTGTGTTGGTCTAGTGCAGTCAAGTCTGGGGTGAACCAAGGGCTATATCTATTCTTAGTTCTACGTTTTTTGAAAGGGGCATGCTTATTTAGGATGGTGAGGAAAGCACTTTTAAAGAACAACCAGGCGTCCTCTACTGACGGGATGAGGTCAATATCCTTCCAGGATACCTGGGCCAGATCTAATAGAAAGGCCTGCTCGCAAAAGTGTTTTAGGGAGCGTTTGACAGTGATAAGGGGTGGTCGTTTGACCGCTGACCCATTGCGAACGCAGGCGATGAGGCAGTGATCGCTGAGATCCTGGTTGAAAACAGAGGAGGTGTATTTGGAGGGCAAGTTAGTCAGGATGATATCAATAATGGTACCCATGTTTACAGATTTTGGGTTGTACCTGGTGGGTTCCTTGATAATTTGTGTGAGATTGAGGGCATCTATCTTAGATTGAAGTACAGCCGGGGTGTTAAGCATATCCCAGTTTAAGTCACCTAACAGTACAAACTCTGAAGATAGATGGGGGCAATCAATTCACATATGGAGTCCAGGGCACAGCTGGGGGCTGAGGGGGGTCTGTAACAGGCGGCAACAGTGAGAGACTTATTTCTGGAAAGGTGGATTTTTAAGAGTAGAAGCTCAAACTGTTTGGGCACAGACCTGGACAGTATGACAGAACTCTGCAGGTTATCTCTGCAGTAGATTGCAACTCCGCCACCTTTGGCAGTTCTATCTTGACGGGAAATGTAGTTGGGGATGGAAATTTCCGAATTTTTGGTGGCCTTCCTAAGCCAGGATTCAGACACAGCTAGGACATCAGGGTTGGCGGAGTGTGCTAAGGCAGTGAATAAATCAAACTTAGGGAGGAGGCTTCTAATGTTAACATGCATGAAACCAAGGCTTTTACGGTTACAGAAATCAACAAATGAGAGCGCCTGGGGAATAGGTGTAGTACTGGGGGTTATAGGACCTGGGTTTACCTCTACATCACCAGAGGAACAGAGGAGTAATAGAATCAGTATTCGGCTGAGGGCTTTCAGAACTGGACGTCTAGTACGTTGGCTACATAGAATAAAAGGAGCAGATTTCTGGGCGTGGTGGAATAGGTTGAGGGCATAATGTATAGACAAGGGTATGGTAGGATGTGAGTTCAGTGGAGGTAAACCTAGGAGTTGGGTAATGAAGAGAGAGGTTGCATCTCTGGAGACACCAGTTAAGCCAGGTGAGGTCTCCGCATGTGTGGGGGGAGGAACAAAGGAGCTATCAGAGGCCAGTTGAGCAGGACTGGGGGCTCTACAGTGAAATAAAACAATAATAGCTAGCCTGAACAGCAAAAGACAAGGCATATTGAAATAAGGGGCAAAAAAAAATAAAAGAATAACAGTTAATTAAGAGAGCTAAGACAACGACGGGTAATGGAGATGAATGGACAAAGAGGGTCAGTTAGAAAAAGTGATGTACTACACACAGGACCTGAGGCCTGATAGTTAAACAGAAAGAAATACCATATAACCAAACAGTCCTGCAGGCATCAGCTGTGAAGCTGAGCAATCATAGGATCCAATGAATAGCAAAGTGGTGAGCCGGGGATCAGTTCAATGGGCACGGCGTTCAGAGTGTTAGCAGGCCGGGCTAGCAGGCCGGAGCTAGCAGATGGATCTTCGGCGACGTCGCAGAGGAGAACCCTGTTGAGACCACGTCGGACAATTACGTCGGCAGACCAGTCACGGTGGCTCGGTGGGGTTCCGTGTCGACAGTAGAAGGTCCAGGTAGGTTGACAAGGTACTGGAGCCCGGGAGAGTAGCTAGCACACGTCGGCTGTCCGGGAGATGAGCCTAGCTCACGCTAGCATTGGTAGCATGTAAACAATGGAGGTTAGCTATAAACGTCGGTCACTCAAATGCAGCTAGCTAGCTGTGATGATCCGGTGTGGTGGTCCTGTAATTTCAGTGGAAATACGGTGAAGTGGAAGGGAACGCAGTCCGATAAGCGCTGGGTTGGTAGCGCGCTGAGCAGACTGGCCAATATTGTCCGAACTGAAAGCTGGCTGAGCAGCCAGAGCGGTGGTGAGGACCGCTAGCAGTGGTTAGCGATGGCTGGTTAGCAAGCTAGCTAGCAGGCTAACTTTTGACTGCGGTTCAGTTAAATAGTGGAAAAGCACGGATATTTGATCCGATATTTGATCAGTATCACGTTGGGTAAGGTGGCTTGCAGGAGAGGTAAATCGGGAACAAATAAAAATGTATGTAAAGACAAATTACTACAAACTATTTACACGGGACACGAGACGGGACAAAAAAACACGTCTGCACTGTTACGCCATCTTGGAAGTTCAGTATGACAGTTGAGAAAATATTCCTTTTACAGCTTTACTATAAATATATATTTTTGTGTGTGTGTCTTTGTGTTGACATGCAAATTACTGTTGAAACTTACAAAATACTCTGATCAGGTTATCTGCATCTTCTCCCAGGAAGATGAGGGCTTTCAGGACACACTCCCTTTGAAGATGAATGTCCTCAGTCTAGAACAACATAATCTTAATTTAAAAATAAATATCATCTCTGAAAACAGACGTCCTTACTCCTACAGCTAAACTCCTACACTTGATTTAAAAACTGACAGATATTTACAATGTGAGCATAATGTTGTAGCTTTTGAGTAGCTGAAAATAGTCCATGCATATGAAACCACTATCAATATTGGTCTGACCACATTAATGTATCTATAAAGAATAAAGATAAAACTCACACCACCCATAGGTACCACGTAAACTCAGGGTCTCGTGTCATCAAACACATCTACCTGGTCCAAAGTGTCCATGACATCAGTCTTTAGCTGTGTTGCTCCTCCTTTGGCACGGATGACTCTGATCAGCTGACTAGAGTACATTTCTAACTGGGCCATGAACTTTTCCTCAAGAGGAACAGCCATGAGCCTTTGGAAATCTGCATTGATCTGAAACAATTGACAGTAGATATGGTATCCTGAATGAAAATGCATCTGGTCTCATCCAGTATATGATCTCAGTTGTAATAAAGTACCCACTGAAGCATACCTGTACAATAACCTAAAAGTCAATACACCAAAAAGTATAACAAATATGGAAACTGAAAATGTTAATTCTGTCCGTAAGCAGAGTTATACTTAACCTAAACCATACACAATTTTGACCAAATCACAAAAGCTCACTGTAACAAAACCTGAAAAATACAGACTTTGGTCACTTCACTTCCATTATTACCTCTTTCTGTTGGAACAGTGCAGGACATTTGTCCTTGAAGTCCCTAATGCTGGGCTCTTGGTTTACCACCTCCTGTCGTCTGTAGGCAAATGTGCAAGCAATTTTGTCTGCGATGACCCTTTCGTTGTTTCTTATGCCGATCTCTGTCAGAATTTCTAGTCTCATTTTTTCCAGGCTTTCCAGAGTTTCGCCAGTTGGGAAGGATGGATAGAAGTTAGCTTCAGCTCGTTTTGGCCTCTTCACTTTTTTTAGCAGGGAACACATCTGTAGTAGCTTTAGATTTCAGGGAGTTTACTGACAACTCAGGACACCTCTGCAATTTGAGCTGAGTCCTGTAGTTGCCCATCTTGTATTTCAGTCGCTGTTTCCAACCGTAGCAGCCATTGAATGAGCAAAGTTCTTTCGAACAAGGGTGATAAATGGCTCAGTAGGGCATTCCAAGTTTTGAATCTACATCCACAGTTTAAATAAGTGCATGGATATGAATGGCCCCGTCCGTAATGCCTATGATTCAGTTTGTAGTGCTTGAGCAGTTAAGATCTTCTTGTATGCGTCGTCCCACAATCCTTGCAACTCCACATGAAGTGCAAAACTGGGCGTATCTAAAATTTGAAAAATGAAGAGCCAAATAAAATGTAAAGCTACTGTTCAGTGTAAAATAAAGTTGAATTGACTTCAAGTGTGGAAAAATCAAGTGTGGATCTTCCAAAGTTGAGCCTATCAAATTTGGACTTGTCGTGTCAAATGTTCTTTGTGTTTCCCCCGCTAAGCAAGGCAACACTGTCTGGGGAAACACTGGAAATGTGGTGCTAAAATGTTTGACTGAACAAGTCTCATAGCTTCCACTGAACTCTGGAATAATTTTTCATGGAAAAAAAACTGCAAGGGTTGAGGGGCACCAGGAAAAGGGCAAAAAATAATCATCCAAACAGAATAATTAAAGTCTCAATGTTTTAAACTAAATTTGTCCGACTTAAAAGCAGTTCAATGTGTGTTTTACAACACATTGTTTGCTTAACTAATGGCCTAGTATATTAACAAAAGCTGTTGTCCAAAGCTCAAGTTAAAACAGTCCAATTAGCAATTAATGATCACCATTTTGTTCTCTTGAGAGCTGTGTTCATACAACCACATTAGAGCTTTGTCAATAGCACTATATCACTTTTCTAGGAGTATAACCTACTTTTGGTAGTCCAATGAGTGTCCAGGACTGAGATAGCCACGAGTCAAGGAAAGAAATCTGCAAAAATGCATTAATATTAAGGGGAGGGAAACTTCTATTCAATGCTTACCTTGAATTGTGCACGG
The DNA here is from genome assembly GCA_023634145.1 of Thymallus thymallus. Taxonomy (NCBI): domain Eukaryota; kingdom Metazoa; phylum Chordata; class Actinopteri; order Salmoniformes; family Salmonidae; genus Thymallus; species Thymallus thymallus. Next base: position 12,201,124 of record CM042420.1, read on the forward strand.
TTAAGCACGCAGCATTGCATGTGGCTGTTACGACTCATCAAGGCTCGCACACACATTGCTAACTAGCTAGCTAAGTGGCACAGCAGCAGGGCACTAGCTAGCGAAGCAATATTAATAACTCATTAGCCTACTGACCAGATTAAGTATGATACGTGTTTCACATCAGTGGATTGAACATATAGCGAAAACACATTTCACAAAAAACATAAGTGCGTCGGATATATTATGCTAATTTAAAACTTGCTAGCCAGCTAACGTTAGCATGACTTAACGATAGCTAGCTAACATTAGCTAGCATAACTGGTTTTCATTCAGTCGGTTCACTAAATACTTAAACAACATTTTAACCAATTCAGGTGGAACATTTTATATCTAACATATTATTATTTGCATATAAAAAATTGCGTCTTATATTAGACTTACCTTCTTTCCAAGTCGGGAGAATGCAGGTAGAGCAACCGCCTTTACAACGTCAGTCACCATTACAAAAAATGGCGGCTCAACTGCAGGTGGAAAAATCGGGAAAATACGTGGACGCATGACGTCAGACGCACAATCGAGAGAGAAACCTAATTGACGCACTTTCGCTGGAATAAGAATGGCAAGTTATGGGAACAATGTGTAATTTCAAGTTGTTAAGATCCACAAAAGTAGACTGCCATCACGAAAGCAGAAATCTGAATGAGACTCTCAAAACATGACCTTACTTTAACTACTACTGAAATACACTTTTACAGTGTATGGAGGAGCGGCGAGGGAATGTGCGGGCTTCCTGCGCCAGATGGACGTCTACCTGTCCCTTCAGTGCGTCAGCTCTTCAAGATTATAACAACTTCGTTTCCCAGATTCGGTTGGTTTTTGACCACCCGCCCGACGGTCGGGACCCAGCTGAGCGCATCCAACAGCTGCGCCAGGGCCAGCGGTCCGTTGCTGAAAACGGATTATGATTTCTTGTTGTTGCGTGTGAGATTCTCGTTTCTTGTTTTTGTTCATCGTCATATATAGTTCATCCTGCGCCTGGTCTCCTCTCTGTCACCTCATGACCCAAGGTTTTGTAGTCTTCATAAGTCATTGTCGTATACAAAGTGTCCCAACGTCCACAAAACAGGAATATTCCGACCAGTGATCCTCACCACTTGTTATTCAAATGTGCCTTTCAGCATCCAGTGACTTCCCTCTGACCCACATTGCATCATCTGTTTTTTACCCCTCCTCACACAAACTTCATTTTTAAAAAGCTATGAATTTCTCGTCAAAGCAGTTTGATTAACTTCTCTTACCTTGACAAAGGACAATTTGCTACAATGTTGAGCTTTTTCCAATAAAACCTGGGCTAAATGAAGTAGTGTAGCTTTTTTTTGTTTTCTGTAAACGTAGTTTTAAGGAATCGGGTGCTGATGCTTTTCATGTGCTCCAATTAGAGAAAGTAATTTTAAAACATGTTTATAAATCATTTTTATATTTGTAACATGATCAGAAATGGAATAGATTTCCTTTTTAACAGTACGATAGTGAATTTACATTTTACACTTTTGTTATGATTAAGTTATTGGTTTAAGGTGTGACTTGTATATGAAATGTTTGTGTTAATGTGTCTCAAGCACTGTATGTTTACATAACCAGGTCACATTGGCAATGTCTCAATGAAATATATATATATTTTTACCATGTTTCAATTATAATTTTTTTCTTGTTTATTTTTCAGTGCTTACTGAACATTGTTATTTAAGACATTAGCTGGTGCCCTTAATTATGATATTGTTTGATGTACTGAATGACTGTTTTGCTCTCTTTCTCTAAGTCAGTTGTCACAACGTGGTGTGTATGACACAACGACAGATATACAGGACCCAAAAGCGGACACGGAGGCAGAGATATGATTAAATATTTAATCAAGTATATGGGGCAAGACAGTCTCGTAGTGAATGACAGGCAGTGTTCGTAACAGGGAATCAGAAAGGCAATAGTCCAATAAGGGGAGTCAGGCTCGTAGTCGTAATGCAGGCAGCGTTCGGTACCGGGAATCAGAAGGATGGCAGTACAGAGGAGTAGACAGGCTCGTAATCCGTAACACAGGCAGAGTTCGTTTTAGCAGGAGATCAGAAGGTCGAAGGCACAGGAGGGGCTAGAGAGGCACGTAATCCAACAGGCAGGTAGAGGTCCAAATACCGGGAAACAGACTGGCAGAGTTAGTAATACAATAGAGCGCTGTAACGACTGACTAGGCAAGACGATCTGGCAAATGCCAACAGCACCCAAGAGGCTAAATACCCAAACTGATTAATGATGGTGATAGGGTGCACCTGGTGTGGGGAGGGGACAAACACAGACAGGTGAAACATATCAGGACATGACAGTGTAGGCAGACTAAGGCACAGCGCAGTTGCAGTTTAACATAATAGTTTATTAATTTAACTATATGCAAAACTACAAAAGAAGACAAAGTACTTACAGTAAGTCTAGTGTCAGCACAAACACTCCTTCTACATCTATGACATTCAAGTCAATGAACCACAGCTGCCTCTAATTGGGGACCCAACACAAAACACCATAGACATAGAATTCTAGATCTGTCAGGCTCTGACCATGGCTAAATAGAGGAGCCAAAGGCTTCCCTATGTCCAGAGCCTGACATCAGTATAATAGCATGCCAGGACATTGTTGATTTTTTTGTACTGTCCTACAACAAAAAGAAGCACATTCAGGTCTGCAGTTATGTATTTTGGTAAGGCCGGGGGTGGGTGTGGAGCAAGGAACAGCAGCAGGGATCAGACTGGAGGAACCAGTTCCAACCCAGCGCATATCGGATTGCGTTCCCTTCCACTTCACCGGATTTCTACCGAAATCACAGGGCCATCACACCGGATCATCGCAGCTAGCTAGCTGCAATCAAGTGGCTGCTGTTGTTTTGGCTAACACCATTGTCCATATGCTACCTTGAGCTAGGCCCAACTCCCGGCCAGCCGACATGTACTAGCTAATCTCCCGGGCTACAGTACCTTTGTCAACCTGCCTGGACCTTCTACTGTCGACACGGAGCCCCGCCTAGCAACCACGACTGGTCTGCCGACGTAATTGTCCAACGTGGTCTCAACAGGCTTTTCCTCTGCGACGTCGCCGAAGATCCATCTGCTAGCCCCGGCCTGCTAGCACTCTGAACGCTGTGCCTCCCGCTCGCCTAGTGCAGCGCCCACTGAACTGCTCCCTGGCTCACCTCTTTGCTGCTCATCGTATCTTATGATTACTCAGCTACACAGCTGATGCCTGTTGGACTGTTCCGTTACATGGTACTTCATTCTGTTTATCTGCTAGGCCTCAGGTCCTGTGTGTAGCACAACAATTTCTCTATCTGACCCTCTTTGTCCATTCATCGCCATTACCCGTCGTTGTCTTAACTCTTGATTAACTGTGTTGGTTTTATGCCTCTTTCTTATTCAATATGCCTTGTCTGCTGCTGTTTAGGTTAGCTATTATTGTTTTATTTCACTGTAGAGCCCCAAGTCCAGCTCAACATGCCTCAGATAGCTCCTTTGTCTCACCCTCCACACAAAGGGAGACCTCACCTGGCTTAACTGGTGTCTCCAGAGATGCAACCTCTCTCATCATTACCCAACACCTAGGTTTACCGCCACTGAACTCACATCCTACCATACCCTTGTCTGTACATTATGCCCTCAATCTATTCACCACGCCCAGAAATCTGCTCCTTTTATCTCTGTACCCAACGCACTAGACAAACAGTTCTTAAAGCCTTTAGCCGTACCCTTATCCTACTCCTCCTCTGTTCCTGTAGAGGTAAACCCAGGTCCTGTAGCCCCCAGCACTACACCTATTCCCCAGGCGCTCTCATTTGTTGACTTTTGTAACCGTAAAAGCCTTGGTTTCTTGCATGTTAACATTAGAAGCCTCCTCCGTAAGTTTGATTTATTCACTGCTTTAGCACACTCCGCCAACCCTGATGTCCTAGCTGTGTCTGAATCCTGGCTCAGGAAGGCCACCAAAAATTCTGAAATTTCCATCCCCAACTACAATATTTCCCGTCAAGATAGAACTGCCAAAGGAGGCGGAGGTGCAATCTACTGCAGAGATAACTTGCAGAGTTCTGTCATACTGTCCAGGTCTGTGCCCAAACAGTTTGAGCTTGTTACAGACCCCCCTCAGCCCCCAGCTGTGCCCTGGACTCCATATGTGAATTGATTGCCCCCCATCTATCTTCAGAGTTTGTACTGTTAGGTGACTTAAACTGGGATATGCTTAACACACCGGCTGTCCTTCAATCTAAGATAGATGCCCTCAATCTCACACAAATTATCAAGGAACCTACCAGGTACAACCCTAAATCCGTAAACATGGGTACCATCATAGATATCATCCTGACTAACTTGCCCTCCAAATACACCTCCTCTGTTTTCAACCAGGATCTCAGCGATCACTGCCTCATTGCCTGCGTTGGTAATGGGTCCGCGGTCAAACAACCACCCCTTATCACTGTCAAATACTCCCTAAAACACTTCTGCGAGCAGGCTTTTCTAATCGATCTGGCCCGAGTATCCTGGAAGGATATTGACCTCATCCCGTCAGTAGAGGATGCCTGGTTGTTCATTAAAAGTGCTTTCCTCACCATCCTAAATAAGCATGCCCCTTTCAAAAAACGTAGAACTAAGAATAGATATAGCCCTTGGTTCACCCCAGACTTGACTGTACTTGACCAACAGAAAAACATCCTGTGGCGCACTGCATTAGCATCGAATAGCCCCCGCGATATGCAACTTTTCAGGGAAGTCAGGAACAAATATACACAGTCAGTCAGAAAAGCAAAGGCCAGCTTTTTCAAACTGAAATTTGCATCCTGTAGTACTAATTCCAAAAAGGTCTGGGACACTGTAAAGTCCATGGAGAATAAGAGCATCTCCTCCCAGTTTCCCACTGCATTGAGGCTAGGAAACACTGTCACCACTGATAAATTCACGATAATCAAACATTTCAATAAGCATTTTAATACGGCTGGCCATGCTTTCCACCTGGCTACCCCTATCCCGGCCAACAGCTCTGTACCCCGCAGCAACCTGCCCAAGCCCCCCCCCCCCCCCCGCTTCTCCTTCACCCAAATCCAGACAGCTGATGTTCTGAAAGAGCTGCTAAATCTGGACCCCTACAAATCTGCTAGGCTAGACAATCTGGACCCTTTCTTTCTAAAATTTATCAGCCCCTATTACTAGCCTGTTCAACCTCTCTTTCGTATCATCTGAGATCCCTAGAGATTGGAAAGCTGCCACTGTCATCCCCCTCTTCAAAGGGGGAGACACTCTAGACCCAAACTGTTATAGACCTATATCCATCCTGCCCTGCCTTTCTAAAGTCTTCGAAAGCCAAGTTAATAAACAGATCACTGACCACTTCGAATCCCACTGTACCTTCTCTGCTATGCAATCTGGTTTCTGAGCTGGTCATGGGTGCACCTCAGCTACGCTACGCTCAAGGTACTAAACTATATCATAACTGCCATCGATAGAAGACAGTACTGTGCAGCCGTCTTCATCGACCTGGCCAAGGCTTTCGACTCTGTCAATCACCACATTCTTATTGGCAGCATCAACAGCCTTGGTTTCTCAAGTGACTGCCTTGCCTGGTTCTCCAACTACTTCTCAGACAGAGTTCAGTGTGTCAAATCGGAGGGCCTGTTGTCCGGTCCTCTGGCAGTCTCTATGGGGGTGCCACAGGGTTCAATTCTTGGGCCAACCCTATTCTTTATATACATCAATGATGTCACTCTCACTGCTGGTGACTGTCTGATCCATCTCTACGCAGACAACACCATTCTGTATACATCTGGCCCCTCTTTGGACACTGTGTTAACTAACCTTCAAACAAGCTTCAATGCCATACAACACTCCTTCCGTGGCCTCCAACTGCTCTTAAATGCTAGTAAAACTAAATGCATGCCTTTCAATCGAACGCTGCCCGCACACGCCCACTGGACTATCATCACTACTCTCGACGGGTCTGACTTAGAATACATGGACACCTACAAATACCTAGGCGTCTGGTTAGACTGTAAACTCAACTTCCAGACTCACATTAACCATCTCCAATCCAAAATTAAATCTAGAATCGGCTTCCTATTTTGCAACAAAGCCTCCTTCACTCATGCTGCCAAACATGCCCTTGTAAAACTGACCATCCTACTGAACCTTTGACTTCGGCGATGTCATTTACAAAATTGCCTCCAACACTCTACTCAGCAAATTGGATGTAATCTATCACAGTGTCATCCGTTTTGTTACCAAAGCCCCATATACTACCCACCACTGCGACCTGTATTCTCTCGTTGGCTGGCCCTCACTACATATTCGTCGCCAAACCCACTGGCTCCAGGTCATCTATAAGTCTTTACTATGTAAATCCCCGCCTTATCTCAGCTCGCTGGTCACCATAGCAACACCCACCCGTAGCATGCGCTCCAGCAGGTATATTTCACTGGTCACCCCCAAAGCCAACACCTCCTTTGGCCGCCATTCCTTCCAGTTCTCTGCTGCCAATGACTGGAACGAATTGCAAAAATCCTTGAAGCTAGAGGTTCCCATCTCCTTCACTAACTTTAAGCATCAGCTGTCAGACCTGCCTTCGATCACTGCACCTGTATATAGCCCTTCTGTAAATAGCCCACCCTACTACCTCATCCCCATATTTATTATTTTTGCTCATTTGCACCCCAGTATCTCTATTTGCACATCATCATTTGCACACATATCACTCCAGTGTTAATTCTAATTTTGCCACTATGGCCTATTTATTGTCCTACCTTCCTAACCCTACTGCATTTTGCACTACATTTGCACACTCTGTATATAGATTCTCTATTGTGTTATTGAAGGTATGTTTGTTTATTCTGATGTGTAACTCTGTGTCGTTTTTTTGTCGCACTGCTTTGCTTTGTCTTGGCCAGGTCGCAGTTGTAAATGAGAACTTGTTCTCAACTGGCCTACCTGGTTAAATAAAGGTGAAATATTTTTTTTTATTTTTTAAATGCAGCATTCCATCACTCTCCTTCTTGGTCAAATAGCCCTTACACAGCCTGGAGGTGTGTGCTGTGGTAGCCATGCTGGTTACCAGCAAAGTACCCCCACACCATCACACCTCCTCCTCCATGCTTCACGGTGGAAACCACACATGCGGAGATCATCCGTTCACCTACTCTGCGTCTCACAAAGACACAGCGGTTGGAACCAAAAATCTCAAATTTGGACTCATCAGACCAAAGGACAGATTTTCACTGGCCTAATGTCCATTGCTTGTATTTCTTGACCCAAGCAAGTCTCTTCTTCTTATTGGTGTCCTTTAATAGTGGTTTCTTTGCATAATTTGACCATGAAGGCCTGATTCATGCAGTTTCCTCTGAAAAGCTGATGTTGAGATGTGTCTGTTACTTGAACTCTGTGAAGCATTTATTTGGGCTGCAATCTGAGGTGCAGTTAATTGTTTTAGGCTGGTAACTCTAATGAACTTATCCTCTGCAGCATTTCATCATAGCGCTTGATGGTTTTGGAACTGCACTTGAAGAAACTTTCAAAGTTTTTGAAATTTTCCAGATTGACTGACCTTCATGTCTTAAAGTAATGATGGACTGTCATTTCTCTTTACTTATTTGAGCAGTTCTTGCCATAATATGGACTTGTTCTTTTACCAAATAGTGCTATCTTCTGTATACCACCCTTACCTTGTCACAACACAACTGATTGGCTCAAATGCATTGAGAACTAAAGAAATTCCACAAATTAACCTTTAACAAGGCACACCTGTTAATTGAAATGCATTCCAGGTGACTACATCATAAAGCTGGTTGAGAGAATTGCAAGCTTGTGCATAGCTGTCATCAAGGAAAAGGGTGGATACTTCGGTTACCACATGATTCAATATGTATTATTTCATAGTTTTGATTTCTTCACTATTATTCTACAACGTAGAAAATAGTAAAAAAAATAAAAACCCTGGAATGAGTAGGTGTGTCCAACCTTTTGACTGGTACTGTGTATATACATATATGTATGTGTTTTTATATGCATCTATGTATTTATGTATATTTATATATATGTGGGTATGTACAGTCGTGGCCAAAAGTTTTGAGAATGACACAAGTATTGGTCTCCACAAAGTTTGCTGCCTCAGTGTTGATGATGGCAATTTGCATATACTCCAGAATGTCATGAAGAGTGATCAGATGAATTGCAATTAATTGCAAAGTCCCTCTTTGCCATAAAAATGAACTTAATCCCCCAAAAACATTTCCACTGCATTTTAGCCCTGCCACAAAAGGACCAGATGCCATCATGTCAGTGATTGCCTCGTTAACACAGGTGGGAGTGTTGACGAGGACAAGGCTGGAGATCACTCTGTCATGCTGATTGAGTCAGAATAACAGACTGGAAGCTTTAAAAGGAGTGTGGTGCTTGAAATCATTGTTCTTCCTCTGTCAACCATGGTTACCTGCAAGGAAACACGTGCTGTCATCATTGCTTTGCACAAAAAGGGCATCACAGGCAAGGATATTGCTGCTGGTAAGATTGCACCTAAATCAACCATTTATCGGGTCATCAAGAACTTCAAGGAGAGAGGTTCAATTGTTGTGAAGAAGGCGTCAGGGCGCCCAAGAAAGTCCAGCAAGCACCTGGACCGTCTCCTAAAGTTGATTCAGCTGCGGGATCGGGGCACCACAAGTGCAAAGCTTGCTCAGGAATTTCAGCAGGCAAGTGTGAGTGCATCTGCACGCACAGTGAGACGAAGACTTTTGGAGGATGGCCTGGTGTCAAGAAGGGCAGCAAAGAAGCCACTTCTCTCCAGGAAAAACATCAGGGACAGACTGATATTCTGCAAAAGGTACAGGGATTGGACTGTTGAGGATTAAGTTCATTTTCATGGCAAAGTGGGACTTTGCAATTAATTGCAATTCATCTGAGTATATGCAAATTGCCATCATCAACACTGAGGCAGCAAACTTTGTGGAGACCAATACTACCAATACTGGAGAATCAAAACTTTTGGCCACGACTGTACATATGTATTTAAATATACAGTATATATTTACAAAATATATAGATGACTGACGCTATCTAAATAAGTTAATGCTCTGTTTGTATCAAAAGGAGTGACTCCTGTGACTCAACCAGTCACCTGTCTTTATTCTGGCAGCCTTAAACAATCTGAATTGTACAGTCATAACCAATGTATTACAGTGTGATGAGCAGCTATCATGTGTGTCCACAGCAAAGTCAATCAACGACCGGATCAGTCTGAAAGAGGGGCAGGCTGTGAAGGCTCCCGAGATCAAGAAGGAGAGGAAGGTGGTGAAGAAGTTGTACCCCAACTCAGCTCTGTTTACAAGCTGGGGTGACGAGCTCTCAGAGGAGGAGCAGAAAGAGGCAGAGGGGCTGTATCAGATGTGCGGATACAACGCCTTCCTGAGTGACAGACCACCCCTGAACAGGGAAATCCCTGATACTCGAGATCCTAAGTAAATTTTTCCTCTCGGCCACCTCTACTCAGCAAATTATGGATAAGCTGAAGACTTCTGAATTCTAACCACAGTCTGTTGCATTGCGGCCATCCGAGGTCAATTCCATCTCCAGCACTGTGAATGCAATTTGAGCAATCGTGACATTAAATTATAAGGTTCTATCTATCTGTCTTAAAACATTCTACCCCTCATTAGTTTGAATGGTGCAAGCAATGTTAATATTGTATTCTTTTAAACTGAACAACATCAATTGGGGTGTTTAGAGTACTATATAGGTAGAGAACATTGAACAGAACAAGGCTATGTCAATAAATCAATTTAGACGAAAATGCAGCTAGAGCCTTATAATTCCAACCTCTCGAAATGACATTGAACTTGACAATAACTTTAAGAGTGAAACAGCAGCTTTGGTGAAGTGAATGAAGGATATGAGCTGGACCAAATATTTTTATTGTGCTTGTCAGGTGTGCTAAGCACCAGTACCCCCATGACCTGCCCACCATCAGCGTGGAGTTGATCTACTTGGACGAGGCCCTGTCAATCATCAAGAGAGCTGTCCGCAGCATCATAGACAAGACCCCCCCAACGCCTGCTCAAAGACATCACACTGGTGGATGACCACAGCTCCAATGACTCGCCCCATAGAAACATTTGAAATCGCATTTGTTAACATTTAGATTGAACGTAGGTGTGGCTTTCAACTTTTGTTGTGTGTCACTGATTTGCAAGTTTCTGCTTTCACAGTGGATCTAAAGGAGAAGTTGATGTCTACATCAGCTTTATCCATGAAGAGCGTCCGGGCCTGGTGAAGAGAGTGAGACACTCAGAGCAGCTCGTCCTCACACAGGTTCGCTTCTCAGGGTGGAGGGAAGCTGAAGGAGACGTGGTGGCCATCTTGGATGCTCACATAGAGGTTCATGTGGAATGGTAGTCTAAATGGTTATAAAATATCTCAGTGAGAATTCCCCCCCCCCAACATGGTATTTTCAGTCTTTGTTTGTGTGAACAGGGCAGAGCCTCTATTAGCTCAGATAAAGGAGGGCCGCACGTTGGTGTTGACACCGGTGTTTGACAAAGTCAAACATTATTGGCCGGCTGCAGACGCTTTTGACTGGGCCCTGTGGTGATGTACGAGTCCTTCAGACCTGAGTGGTACGCCTTGAAAGTCACAGCCAGGAAAGTGAGTTGTTCACGATTTCATCATAGGATGGTAGTCCAGGTCAAAACGGGAAAACTAGAAAACAGGGAAAATCAAGACACAGGAGCAGAGGGAAAAACGCTGGTAGGCTTGACGAAACAAAACGAAATGGCAGCAGACAAACAGAGAACGCAGGTATAAATACACAGGGGATAATGGGGAAGATGGGCGACACCTGGAGGGGGGTGGAGACAAGGACACAGACAGGTGAAACAGATCAGGGTGTGACAATAACGTGAATAATCAAGTCAATAACCGTTGGGTAGTTGTAGGACGGGGCGATGTATCGAGTTTTGGAGATAAATCGATATATTTTCAAAAGCGATAGAGGACAAGACAATATCGTTAACATCAAGATATATATATATATATGCTGCATTAAAATTTATTTAAGCTTATTCTCTCCGCTCTCACACTCCGCACGTAACCCCACCCCCACTCACTCGCTCATGTTTTCTTGCGCAATAATGGAGGATGACACAGCCACAAGGCAAGATAGCAACAAGGAGCTGGTTTGTAAGAAGAGAAACAATGGCTCAATCATTTGGAGATGGTTCGGGTTTAAAAGGTTGGATGAGCAACAGAGCAATGTGATATGTAGAGAGTGCAATAAACATGTCGCAACAAGTGCTGGAAGCACTACAAACCTCTTTCACCATTTACAACAGCGACATAAACTACAGTACGAAGAATGTATTAAACTTCGTGGAGGTCGTGCTGTTGCAAGTGTAAGGGCTGATCTATGTTTTAGCTAATGAATATGTTAATCTACAACAAGAGTTATTAAGTGAATGTATTGTGTGATCATAGATCTTTAGAACTGCTGTAGGTTTGGGTAAGGGGGAGCTATGTGGAAGGAATGTGCTAGCTGGGGGTTTTACGATAGAACTGTGTCTTGTAATATGAAGCTTGGACTGAGAAGACCACTACTTCCGTCAACTGGATTGCGTCACGAGGCTGGGACCAGCCTGCACGCCAACGATAGGCTGAGTAAGTTTAAACCACACTCAGCCTCTACTCCGACAGGTCAGCGGTAACTATTCTGTCGGAGTATTTAAGGAAGAACAAAGGATCGGACTCTCTCTTCTCTAGGCTATGCGCTTCTATAGCGCTGCTCGCTGATTCTCTCTCTCGCGCTCTCTCTTTCTCTTTCTCTTTCTCTCTCTCTCCCTCTCTCTCTCTCTCTCTCTCTCGCTCTTCTCGTGCGCTGTTTGCCCTGCGTGGTGTCACAGTGAGCCTGTATATACGAACTTCATATTTACCATTTAAGGGTTTGCTAGAATAAAATACATAGATGATTTAAATGGCGTAGTAATCCTTTTGTTCCAATACCAGATTTGAATTGACGCAACTCAACAATTGGTGAACCCGACGTGATCTGGTAGCGGGACTTTGCGGGAGATTGACCAGCCGATTGGACATCACTATCGTTGAACGGTGTTTCATAAAGAGTCAACTAAAAAGGTAAGCAGACACCTATTGTGAATAACTAAAGTTCTGCACATTGGCTTTATCCAAATTAATGTTGTGAAACACCTGTTTGATGTAAGTGAACTGAATTATGAATTATTATGAATAGATAAGTAATATGATACCATGCAAACCTGTGATTTGGTGAATGTGAATTTCATGCTATGAATAGATAAGTAATACCATGCAACCCTCTGATTTGGTGAATGTCAAGCTATGAATAGATAAGTAATACCATGAAAACCTGTGACTTGGTAAATGTGATTGTGAAGCCCTGATATATTAGAGTATTGTTTTATCGGCAAGGTCCGTAACTACGAGTGTACGGCTAGGTTCGAGGAGTATAGGGAATAATTGGTTTAGTAATTAGATTCGGCAAGGTCCGTAACTACAGGGGTACGGCTAGGTTCGGCGGAAAATTTTTAGATATTAGGGCGGAGTTTAAAGTAAAGTTGGAGGGAGTGTTTAGTAACATAAAGGTTATCATTACAAAGTACAGAATAGAAGTATTTAAAACTGTCCTATAAATCTATAGAATGAAGGGGATAATTAACAGGTTGAAATCTAGTAATAAAATGGCATTAAAAGAATCAGACAGGATATTGGAGACGTTGAAATCCACATTGGAAATCCACGGGGGAAAGGATGGAAAAGAATGGAAACGAAGAGGAGAAAAAGTGTATAGGGAGTGGCTAGAAGATGGCTGGATCCAATCTTCTGATGGCATTCCTATTGAAGGCGAACCAGGTAGAATATTGGAAACATTGAAACGCAGAATCAAAAAAGTAGAGGAGAAATGGAGGAAAGAAGGTGAACCAAATAAAGGCAAACTCAAGGGAGTAATGGAAGAAGCCAGACTGGAGGAGAAAATAGTACTGGCCATGTTGGTGAAACTAAAGAACATATGGGAAGAAGGACAGAACAAAGACAAGAAAAAAGAAGAGGTCATAAAACTTCAACTATACCCGGTCCTGCCATCGGCACCTCCCCGTATGGGACACCAAAAGTGATGGCTCCAGTGTTGGACATTGTGGGAGAGGTCAAATATCACAAGCGACCAGATGATGAAGAGGGGGAACAATGGGTAAGAGTGAATGATATGGGAAAATGGAGACAGGAGGTGTCAGTATTATTAGAGGCAGCAAAAGCCATACAAAAGGTGGTGTCCAACTTGACCAGAATATCGACGGATGCGACCAGTATGAGTTTAACGGGTGGCAGTGAAAGTGGAGAACTGGTGCAGCAGGAATGGACTCAGATGGACCAAGAGGAAGGAGAAAGGGAGAGAATGGTGATAGAAAAGAATAGAAGAAAGCTGAAAGAAATGGAAGAGGAAGTGAGAAGAGGGGCAGAGCAGCTACAGGAAATGGAGAAAACAAGAAGGGACCTGAGTGAGGAGAGAAAGAAGGGAAGTAGAGTTAGTACACCACCAAGGAGGTACAGAACACCCACACCTCCAAGGGGACACTTTATTGACTTAGGGGAACAGGAGGAACCAGTGGAGCAGGAGAGAAGTGATCTCAAAGTGTTTTGTGGAAAATTTGAAGGAAATGTGTGGGACCCATGTGATGCCCCTGCCCACCACACTAGAGCCAGAACCCGGGAGCAAGAAACCAGGGGCCAATACCCAATGAGAGACACACCAGGGGGTGGTGCCATTTACAAGCCATGGGCCCACAGAGACATACAAACCCTGGTGGACGTTCTCCCTACTCCAGAAGAGTCTGGAGATAGGTGGGTCAAAGCTTTTGAAAGCCTTACTGCTGCAGATGAACTTACATTAGGAGACATGGCAGCGGTTATGAACAGATGCATGGGAGATCAAGAATGTCGGGAGATCATGACACAGGGGGGAGTAAGAGGAATGGTGGCATCAGCAACTCGATTTGATCAGCATCGCGGACAAATATGGGATGCCGTAAGATGCAAATATCCGACCCAACCAAGACCTCAGTTGATGAAAACGCTGACACTGGACGGAGAGGAGAGTGTGCCAGTGTATATGAAAAAGGCAAAAAACCTGTGGAGACAGGCCTGGAATGAAGAACCAGGAAAGGAAACCACCAAATACCTATTCCTGGCTAGCTGTTTGGAGGGACTCCCAGAACAGGTGAGGCTGGAATGCGAGAAAATGGTGGGCATCACTGCAAAGAGTGTGTTGGAGTTCACTGATATAGTCCAACACCATGTGGAAAGATGGAGGGAAGGTAAGCGAAAAGAAGAGGATGAAATTAAACAGCTACAGAAGAAGGTCTTAGAAAAGCAACTGATGGAGGATAAGCCCAGCAAGCAATTGGTGGTGACCAGTACACCTACGAGTGGGGCTACGACACCCACTCCCGATGTGGCAGCGTTAACTACAGCATTTCAGGCTATGGCAGGGTTGATGGCCCTGGAAAGAGCACCATATCAGCCCCCATCACCACCCGCACCCCTGGTGTATGCTGAACCTTTATATCAACAGTCAGCCTACATGCCGCTATCAACCCAGCCACATGATCTCAGATATGGGAATCAAGGATGTTTCAACTGTGGAAGATCCGGACACATGGCTAGAAACTGCGCTCTGCCAAGACAACCATTCCAGGCTAGAGGAAGAGGACAGTGGGCACCACGGGACAGTGGTAACTGGCAGGGAGGACGAGATGGACAGAAGCAAGGGCCCCTACAACAGCCATCCCAGCAACAGGGCAAATATCAGCCCGTGCCAAACCCAGGCCTGATCCCCAATATGGCCTGGGCTGGAGAAGGTGGCAACCAATGAAGCTGCCCGGAAACCCCAAATAGCACCACCACCAATATCTACACTTTTCCACCAGATGTGGAACCAGTGGTGAAGTGCGTAATAGGAGGAAGGGAGCATGGTATGCTGATTGACACAGGATGCACCTGGTCTTCTGTGCAGACAGCATATCAACTCACAACGAAAAAACAAGCTTTTTCTGGGGTTTCAGGGACAATTATGAGAAAGCCATACACGGTACCACTGGAAGTGGTATGGGATGACCTTAAAGTAACACATCAGTTCCTACACAACCCAGAATGCTCCGTTGGACTGATGGGCAGGGACTTGCTATCAAAAATGGGGTGTAGTATATACTGTAATCAGGCTGGGATGCACATCTCAACCACCCCTATACACCAACTTATGCCGATTATAATGGACAAACTATCCGACCCTCCACGTAATCTCACTGCAGTCCTAAAGTGGACTACTGAAGCAGAAACAGCATTCATTCAGCTCAAACAAACCTTAGCACAAGCAGAAGCACTGTCTCTACCTGACTACACGACACCATTCCATCTTGATGTTTCAGAACAAGACGGGTTTATTCATTCCGTCCTGTATCAGAAACAAAAGGGGGAGAGGAGAGTATTGCATTATTACAGTGCAAAATTGGACAACATTGAAACAGGCCAAACAGACTGTGCCAGACATATGGCTGCACTGGCAAAAGCAGTGGGAAAAACAGCACACATAGTGATGCGACATCCATTGGAAATCAACACAGACCATGGGGTAGCAGCTTTTATCGGTTCCAAGCTTTTTGCCCTGTCTAGCAAGAGAAAATCCGACATAACCAAGACAATTACGGCAAAACACATCACATATGTGACAACAGTCGCCAACATGACCGATGGCATGGGCAAGGGGGAACCACACGTTTGTGAAGACAGGGCAGCCAAGCAAATAAAGGTTCGAATGGATCTCGGAAACACACCACTGGATGGAATGAAGGAAACCCTATTTACGGACGGGTGCTGTTATAGGTCGAAGAATCCGAGTGAAGGAAACATTGCTGCCTATGCTGTGGTGCGCCAGGGAAAGAATGGAGATCATGAAGTGATGGAAGCAGGAAGATTGGAACCAGCAGGAGCCTCGGCACAACTAGCAGAACTGAGAGCATTGCGGAGAGCACTAGAGCTCTGCCAAGGAAGAGAGGTAGACATCTATACCGATTCTGCATACGCCCATGGAATTGCTCACATTGATGGCCCTCAATGGATGAGGAGAGGGTTCCTAACCAGCTCAAACGAACCTATAAAACACAAACAAGAGATCCAGAAATTGATTGAGGCAATCAAGCTGCCAAAACGGGTGTCAATCATGAAATGTAAAGGACACAGTAAAGAAAGCACTAGGGAACGTGAAGGGAATGATCAAGCAGACCTTGCAGCTAAGGAAGTGGGAGGTTACACTGCACAACAGATGGTGCAGAGGACAACCCATAGCCAGGAAGAGCTGACAGAAGATACAGTAAGACAGTTACAAGAGGCTGCTGATGTTTATGAACAGAATGTGTGGACCAGGCAGGGGGCAAGAAGGGATCACCAAGGAATCTGGAGGGCTACCACCGGAAAAACAGTGGCTCCTGCCAAACTCCTCAGATCTATCATCAGAGAAGAGCAGGAAAAATCACATGAAGGATTGAAGAGTGTGGGAAAGGCAATTGAGAAGCCATGGTACCACCCCAACATGATGGACATGGCCAGGGAAACATCTGAAAGCTGTGAAATATGCAAAAGTTACAACAACAAAGTGAGAAACTCCCCAGGCTCTGACACACATCTAACCCCTCATGAACTATTGACAGGGCGTAGGATGCCAGGGCCACCAGCAGATAATCTTAGCATGCCTAGACTAGACATAGCTAAAATCAGATACACAGACTACATGCAGGCGTTAACTTCTCTTGTCGAAAGACTGTCCAAACAGGTGGTGGAGGTCCGAACTCCTGCAGTCGAAACCACAGACGAAAACAGAGATATCCTGGTGGGAGACTGGGTGAGAGTAAAGGTGCATTCCAGAAAGTGGACTGAGCCCAGGTGGGAAGGACCGTACCAGGTGAAAGAGGTATCAAGTCACTCATTGAGAGTGAATTCAAACAAAAGAGATTCGTGGTACCATAGAAATCACTGTGCAAAAGACGAAGGCCCAAATCGCTCATTAGAAGAGACAGGGCGAGACTTGAGCAAGTTGGCAGATTTAGGCTAGAACATGTGGGGGATATGGGTGATATGCATAATGTGGGGGGTAACTCACTCTGCAGGAAGTATAGTTATCACTCTGGAGGAAGGGGAGTCTCAGGTTGTAACTTTAGAGCCTTGTAAAATATGGACATGGAGAAATAGGGCAAGGAGGATAGGGAATATCTGCCCGATACTCCAAAGGGGGGGTTGTAATATATTGGTGTCCTATGCGCGACAACGACCGACTTATCTGTGTGAAGGGAGCTGGTGTCAATACTGGGATTATATGGTTACCAATGTGGGGAACTTCTGGGAGTGGCGAAGGGATTATCCGTATACTCTAAGGGATGTCTCTAAAGTGTCTAGGTTCTCAATGATATGGGGTGTTCCGGGAACTATAAACAAACCATGTAAAGGTGATGAAATCCTACTAACCATAAGGAGTGTTAGGGTCACGGATGCAGGTATTTATACTCTGGGTGCTGAAAGGGCCGGGGCTGATGTTATGGGACTATTTGAACTAAAGGTCAATCCTCGGGTAATACATGAGCATGCCAGGGGGGAGAGGAACAGCACCGAACCCCCTGGAATAGCTGGAGCTGAGGGACAGAACCCAGTAAGGGTCATTAATGTCAAGGACATCTCGGATAGTGATCAGCTGGGAACTGAGACGGGATATGATGGACGGGAAAACATGTGGTTGGCATACATGAGATATACAGCTAGGACGTTAAAGAAAAAGGATTGTGTGGTCTGTGGGCACGCTAGACCCGAATTGGCTACTCACCCTTTTGCTTTAAGTAAAGGTGAGGGATGGAAGTGTATTTTAGATAGGTTCTATCATTCCCAACCTAATACCACCTTATGCATCACTCTGGGTTCAGTATTTCCTGAAGTACCACCTCAAAAAGCACCAGGGGGGGTTAAGGCATATGGGGGAAATTATAGCTGTATCACTAGGATAGGGAAAGGCATAGACTACGGTCAGTTACCTAGGTCTGACTGTGCAAGAAATGTGACCATGAATAGTACCTGGCCAGTTGAGGGAAAGAACCAAACTAGAGGTGTAGCTGATGTATGGTGGATGTGTGGGCCAAATAGAAAATTGACCCCAATTCTTAAAGGAGATTGGCAGGGCACGTGTGCTTTAACTAGTCTAATTATCCCACTGACTATTGTTGATGTTACCGCAGATCAACTCCTGGGATCCCCTCAGTCGATGAGTGAAAAAGGGAGATCAGGAAGGAGACAAAGGCGTAGTGCCCCTTGGTCAGAAGGGGAAGAAATCCACACAAATCTGTTGGGGGTACCTGTGGGGGTCCCAGAGGAGTTCCAGGCCCTTAACAGAAATGATGGTTTTCTGCACCTCCTCCCTATCATTGGTCCAGCAATTGATGCTGCTAAACAGCGCACCTGGATCAACTATATTTTCTACAACCAACAACGATTTGTTAACTATACCCGTACTGCCTCGAAAGGACTAGCTGAGCAGTTAGAAGCCACTCAGCATTAAGGGTGGAGAAACGAAGGATGAGCGGGTTGGTTGATTTGCTGCTACAGATGTGAGGGTTGTAAGTTTTGGAGTGACTGGTAGTTCTCTTTATATCCAGTAGGTGTAGCTGTAACAGGTTGAGGGTTTTTTACTTTTCTTAATGCATAAGCTTTGTATTTTTTGTATTGGGGTGAGTGACACCCTAGGGGGTGTCAAAAGGGGGACTGTAAGGGCTGATCTATGTTTTAGCTAATGAATATGTTAATCTACAACAAGAGTTATTAAGTGAATGTATTGTGTGATCATAGATCTTTAGAACTGCTGTAGGTTTGGGTAAGGGGGAGCTATGTGGAAGGAATGTGCTAGCTGGGGGTTTTACGATAGAACTGTGTCTTGTAATATGAAGCTTGGACTGAGAAGACCACTACTTCCGTCAACTGGATTGCGTCACGAGGCTGGGACCAGCCTGCACGCCAACGATAGGCTGAGTAAGTTTAAACCACACTCAGCCTCTACTCCGACAGGTCAGCGGTAACTATTCTGTCGGAGTATTTAAGGAAGAACAAAGGATCGGACTCTCTCTTCTCTAGGCTATGCGCTTCTATAGCGCTGCTCGCTGATTCTCTCTCTCGCGCTCTCTCTTTCTCTTTCTCTTTCTCTTTCTCTCTCTCTCCCTCTCTCTCTCTCTCTCTCTCTCGCTCTTCTCGTGCGCTGTTTGCCCTGCGTGGTGTCACAGTGAGCCTGTATATACGAACTTCATATTTACCATTTAAGGGTTTGCTAGAATAAAATACATAGATGATTTAAATGGCGTAGTAATCCTTTTGTTCCAATACCAGATTTGAATTGACGCAACTCAACACAAGCAAGACTGGAAAGCCTTCTGCCCCAAAACAAACCTCTTCACAAGCTTAATTTACTCGGTGGTGTGCCCTATGAAAAGAAAAGTGCCAAGTGGCGAGATATAACGGAGGCGGTAGCCTACCACATTGCTAAAGATATGGTCCCTGTTGCAACAGTTGAACAAGCTGGCTTTAAAAAGCTGCTGAAAACAATGGATCAAAGATACGATTTGCCCAGCCGTCACTACTTTACAAGAGAAGCACTACCAAAAATGTTACAGTGAAGTCAGACAAAAACTATCCTACCGGCTCGCAAAAGTGACACACTACTCACTGATAACAGATACAGTGGGGAGAACAAGTATTTGATACACTGCCGATTTTGCACGTTTTCCTACTTACAAAGCATGTAGAGGTCTGTAATTTTTATCATAGGTACACTTCAAATGTGAGAGACGGAATCTAAAACAAAAATCCAGAAAATCACATTGTATGATGTTTAAATAATAAATTTGCATTTTATTGCATGACATAAGTATTTGATCACCTACCAACCAGTAAGAATTCTGGCTCTCACAGACCTGTTAGTTTTTCTTTAAGAAGCCCTCCTGTTCTCCACTCATTACCTGTATTAACTGCACCTGTTTGAACTCGTTACCTGTATAAAAGACACCTGTCCACACACTCAATCAAACAGACTCCAACCTCTCCACAATGGCCAAGACCAGAGAGCTGTGTAAGGACATCAGGGATAAAATTGTAGACCTGCAAAAGGCTGGGATGGGCTACAGGACAATAGGCAAGCAGCTTGGTGAGAAGGCAACAACTGTTGGCGCAATTATTAGAAAATGGAAGAAGTTCAAGATGACGGTCAATCTCCCTCGGTCTGGGGCACCATGCAAGATCTCACCTCGTGGGGCATCAATGATCATGAGGAAGGTGAGGGATCAGCCCAGAACTACATGGCAGGACCTGGTCAATGACCTGAAGAGAGCTGGGACCACAGTCTCAAAGAAAACCATTAGTAACACACTACGCCGTCATGGATTCAAATCCTGCAGCGCACGCAAGGTCCCCCTCCTCAAGCCAGCGCATGTCCAGGCCCATCTGAAGTTTGCCAATGACCATCTGGATGATCCAGAGGGAGAAGGTCATGCGGTCTGATGAGACAAAAATAGAGCTTTTTGGTCTAAACTCCACTCGCCGTGTTTGGAGGAAGAAGAAGGATGAGTACAACCCCAAGAACACCATCCCAACCGTGAAGCATGGAGGTGGAAACATCATTCTTTGGGGATGCTTTTCTGCAAAGGGGACAGGACGACTTCACCGTATTGAGGGGAGGATGGATGGGGCCATGTATCGCAAGATCTTGGCCAACAACCTCCTTCCCTCAGTAAGAGCATTGAAGATGGGTCGTGGCTGGGTCTTCCAGCATGACAACAACCCGAAACACACAGCCAGGGCAACTAAGGAGTGGCTCCGTAAGAAGCATCTCAAGGTCCTGGAGTGGCCTAGCCAGTCTCCAGACCTGAACCCAATAGAAAATCTTTGGAGGGAGCTGAAAGTCCGTATTGCCGAGCGACAGCCCCGAAACCTGAAGGATCTGGATGGAGGAGTGGGCCAAAATCCCTGCTGCAGTGTGTGCAAACCTGGTCAAGAACTACAGGAAACGTATGATCTCTGTAATTGCAAACAAAGGTTTCTGTACCAAATATTAATTTCTGCTTTTCTGATGTATCAGATACTTATGTCATGCAATAAAATGCAAATTAATTACTTAAAAATCATACAATGTGATTTTCTGGATTTTTGTTTTAGATTCCGTCACTCACAGTTGAAGTGTACCTATGATAAAAATTACAGACTTCTACATGCTTTGTAAGTGGGAAAACCTGCAAAATCGGCAGTGTATCAAATATATTTTGTTTTATTTTGGACACATATTTAACCGCTTATTTGTGTTGGCACAAAACTACCTCCATACTTCCATTCATTTGTATGGGTTCACATCAAATCAAATCAAATGTTATTTGTCACTTGCGCGGAATACAACAGGTATAGACCTTACCGTGAAACGCTTACTTACAAGCCCTTAACCAACAGTGCAGTTCAAGAAATAGAGATAAGAAAATATTTACTAAAAAAACTGAAGTAAAAAATAAAATTAAACGTAACACAATCAACGTAAATTGTCTGGATGTCCATTTGATTAATTGTTCAGCAGTCTTATGGCTTGGGGATAGAAGCTGTTAAGGAGCCTTTTGAACCTAGACTCGGCACTCCGGTACTGCTTGCCGTGCGGTAGCAGAGAGAAGAGTCTATGACTGGAGTCTTTGACAATTTTTAGGCCTTCCTCTGACACCACCTAGTATAGGTCCTGGATCGCAGGAAGCTTGGCCCCAGTGAAGTACTGGGCCATACGGACTTCCCTCTGTAGCGCCTTATGGTCGGATGCAAAGCAGTTGCCATACCAGGTGGTGATGCAGCTGGTCAGGATGCTCTCGATGGTGCAGCTGTAGAACCTTTTGAGGATCTGGGGACCCATGACAAATCTTTTCAGTCTCCTGAGGGGAAAAGGCGTTGTTGTGCCCTCTTCACAACTGTCTTGGTATGTTTGGACCATGATAGTTTGATGGTGATGACCCGCTCCGTCGATGTGAATGGGGGCGTAGTCCACAATCAGCTCCTTTGTCTTGAGGGACAAGGTTGTTGTCCTGGCAGTGTGGCTGACCTCATCTCTGTAGGCTGTCTCATCGTTGTCGGTGATCAAGCCTACCACTGTTGTGTCGTCAGCGAAATCAATGATGGTGTTGGAGTCGTGATTGGCCACGCAGTCGTGGGTGAACAGGGAGTACAGGAGGGGACTAAGCACACACCCCTGAGGGGCCCCCGTGGCGGATGTGCTGTTGTCTACCCTTAACACCTGGGGGCGGCCCGTCAGGAAGTCCAGGATCCAGTTGCAGAGGGAGGTGTTTAGTCCTAGGGTCCTTAGCTTAGTGATGAGCTTTGTGGGCACTATGGTGTTTAACGCTGAGCTGTAGTCAATTAACTGGATTCTCACATACAGTGCATTCGGAAAGTATTCAGACCCCTTCCCTTTTCCACATTTTGATACGTTACAGCCTTATTCTAAAATTGAATAAATAACTTGTTATCCTCATCAATGTACACACAATTCCCCATATTGATAAAGCAAAAACAGTTTTATTTTACATTTTTGCAAACTGAAATATTCAGGCCCTTTACTATGAGACTCGAAATTGAGCTCAGGTGCATTCTGTTTCCATTGATCATCCTTGAGATGTTTTTACAACTTGATTAGAGTCTACCTGTGGTAAATTCAATTGATTGGACATGATTTGGAAAGGCACACACCTGTCTATTTAAGGTCCCACAGTTGACAGCGAAAACCAAGCCATGAGGTCGAAGGAATTGTCCGTAGAGCTCAGAGATTGTTTCCAGACACAGATCTGGGGAAGGGTACCAGAACATGTCTGCAGCATTGAAGGTCCCAAAGAACACAGTGGCCTCCATCATTCTTAAACGGAAGAAGTTGGAACAACCAGGACACTTCCTACACTCTTAGAAAAAAAGGGTTCATCGGGTGTCCCCATAGGAGAACCCTTTAAAAAAACGTTTTGGTTCCAAGTAGAACCATTGTGGGTTCCATGTAGAACCCTCTGTGGAAATGGTTCTAGATGGAACCCACAATGGTTCTACTTGGAACCAAAAAGGGTTCTACCTGGAACAAAAAAGGGTTCTCCAAAGGGTTCTGCTATGGGTACAGCCAAATAACCCTTTTAGGTTCTAGATAGCACCGTTTGTTATAAGTGTAGAGTAGGCCGCCTGGCCAAACTGAGCAATTGTGGGAGAAGGGCCTTAGTCAGGGAGGTGAACAAGAATCCGATGTTCACTCTGACAGAGCTACAGAATTAATCTTGTGGAGATGGGAGAACCTTCTAGAAGGACAACCATCACTGCAGCACTCCACCAATCAGGCCTTTATGGTAGAGTGGCCAGACGGAAGCCACTCCTCAGTAAAATACACATGACAGTCTGCTTGGTGTTTGCCAAAAGGCACCTAAAGGACTCTCACACCATGAGAAACAAGATTATTTGATCTGATGAAACCAAGATTGAACCCTTTGGCCTGAATGCCAAGCGTCACGTCTGGAGGAAACTGGCACCATCCCTACGGTGAAGCATAGGGGTGGCAGCATCATGCTGTGGGGATGTTTTTCAGCAGCAGGGACTGGGAGACTAGTCAGGATCGAGGGAATGATAAAAAGAGCAATGTACAGAGAGATCCTTGATGAAAACCTGCTCCAGAGCCCTCAGGACCTCAGACTGGGGCGAAGGTTCACCTTCCAACAGGACAACGACCCTAAGCACACAGCCAAGACAGCACAGTAGTGTGGAAGTCTCTGCAGTGGTGGAAAAAGTACTCAATTGTCATACTTGAGTAAAAATAAAGATACCTGTCAGGCTCTGGCCATAGAGAAACCTATTTGCTTCTCTATGTAGCTATGGTCAGAGTCTGACAGTGTCTTTCTTTTCCGTTTCTGTGTGGGTTTTGGGTTGGATCCCTAATTAGAGGCAGCTGCACCGCATTGTCTCTAATTAAGGATCCTATATATGTTAGTCTGTCCTTCACTCTGGTGTGGGTCGTTGTCGATATATGTCGCAAGTCACGGTGAAAGTAAGTGTATTCCTGTTGTTACGTCCGTTCTTTATTCGTGTTTGATTTTGGTAACGTGACGTTTTGTCTTTCGTGTTTGTTTGATGTGTATAGTTCATTCATTGGAAAATTATATTACATAGTAAATAAATAAAACATCTATGTCGAACTATAATCCCTGCGCTGCGCCTTGGTCATTCCCACACCCACAACGTGACAATACCTTAACAGAAAATGATGAAATGAAAGTAAAATTTGGTTTTAAATCTACAAGTATCAAAAGTAAAAGTATAAATCATTTCAAATTCCTTATATTAAACAAACCATAATAATAACGGATAATAATAATAATAATACATTTTATTTGGAGGACGCCTTTCAAGACACTCAAGGACATCTTACACAAATGGCCTATATAGTGGTTCAACATTGACAACATTTCAAATTAAAACAACGTATAAATCAAGGGATTTTACAAATTAAAACACTCAAAGACATCCTACGCAGTTGGCCTATACAGTGCTTTATCAACATTTGCAAGTTAAAACAAGGTATTGCACAGGGAGCCAGTGGAGTTGGATAAGAATTGGAGTGATATGTTCGGATGATCTGGTGTAGGTGAGAAGTCTTGCTGCCGAGTTCTGGACCAATTGTAGTCGGTTGATGAGTTTGGTGGGGATGCTGGTAAGAAGAGTGTTGCAGTAATCTAGGCGGGAAGTGACAAAGGCATGGATCAGAGTTTCGGTGTTTGAATGTGATGGTCGGAGTCTTGAAATATTGCAAAGGTGGAAAAAAGCTGTCCGGGTGATGGTTTTTATGTGGGATTCTAAGGAAAGAGTGTTGTCTAGGGTGACACCGAGGCTTTTTACTTTAGAGGGACCGGGGAGCTGTCAATGGTGATGCTGAGGTTTTGGTGTTTGGAGAGTAAAGACTTGGAGCCGATGACAATGACCTCCGTCTTGTCGCTGTTGAGTTTGAGGAAGTTAGTGTTTATCCAGCTACGGATATCTTGAAGGCAAGTGTTGAGGGAGACGGGTGGTAGGGAGGAGGTGGGTTTGGTGGAGAGGTAGAGCTGGGTGTCATCAGCATAGCAGTGAAAGTTGATGTTGTGGTGTCGCATGATCAACCCCAGAGGAAGGAGGTATATAATGAAGAGGAGTAGTCCGAGCACTGACCCCTGGGGGACACCTTGAGTGACAGCTACACACTGTGATCGGTGATTATTTATATTGACAAATTGTGGAAGGTCAATGAGGTAGGAAGAGAACCAGGAGAGAGCAATGCCCATGACACCAATACCAGCCAGATGTTCCAGGAGGAGTGGATGGGAAATAGTATCAAAGGCTGCACTCAGGTCCAGGAGGATGAGGATGGATAGCAGGCCAGAGTCAGCTGCACGGAGGAGGTCGTTGGTGATTTTGTTTCGGTGCTGTGTTTAGACCGGAAACCCGACTGGAATTTAGATGTAAATTATTGGAATTTAGATGGAGGGAAGGCATGCTTTAACAAGGCTAGTGGGCATGGGGTCAAGATGAGAGGTGGATGGTTTTGATTTACAGACAATATCAATAACAGAGTTTTCTGTGGCTAGTATGAAGTCGGAGAAGCAGGTGGAATGGACTGCTACTTCTGTAGTTTTCATCCAAGAAAGGTTGTCTGAGGTGTTAGTGGTGTTGAGTAGGTGTTGATGAATATTGAGGATTTTAGTGTTGAAAAAGGTAAGGAACTTGTTGGATTGTTCGGGGGAGGGGTCAACAGGGAGGCTGGCAGGGAGGCTGACAGGGGGCTGAAGGAGACGATTGGCTGTGAAAAATAGGACTTTAGAGTTGTTTCCAGCATTGATGATGTCAGAGTAGAAGGATGTTTTAGCAGCTGAGATAAGAGTTTTGTAGTTGGTAAGGTGATCCTTGTATGCTTGGGAGTGAATTTCAAGACCAGTTCTTTTGTATAACCGTTCAAGTTGCCGTCCAGCGGATTTTAACTGCCGTAGCTCAGGGGTGTACCAGGGAGCAGTGTGGGTGAAGGAATCTGAGCAGGTTTAAAGGGGAGCAAGGGTGTCGAGGGAGGAGGACAGGCAGGTATTGTAGTGGGTAGTGAGTTCAGACGGGGAGAAGGAAACAGGACTGGGGTATGATTCAATAAGGCTTGAGAGATCAGTGGGGTTTATGTTCTTTGTATTTCTAAATCTTATGTTACGGTTGACACGTTGGATAGAAAGCGGAACAGGGATGTCAAACAGAACAGGTTTGTGGTCAGAAATAGGGAGATGGCCATCAACAATATAGAAGGGACAGACACCAGTGGAACAAACTAAGTCTAAAATGTGACCTTTGTTATGAGTGGGGAAAGTGACATTCTGCGTGATATCAAAACCGTAGAGTAAAGACATCAAATCAGCAGCAAAATTGCAGGTGTCTATTTTGTCGAAATGAATATTAAAATCGCCCACAATACAAATATTGGGAGACATGGCAGAGACAGACGTCAGTAGTGAAGAAAATTCAGTTAAAAATAATTCAGACGGTTATGGATGTCTATAAATGGTTAAAACGATCAGAGGTTGAGAGCGGATGAGTTTAACGGCAAGATATTCAAATGAGGTAACACATAACACTAGCTACTTCTACAACTTCAATTACATAATATACAATTCAATTAAAATAAAGCACAAAACAATTTTTGTTGAACACAAAACCTCTTGAATTGTTAATTGATTAATGATTGTTGATTCATCTTTAATGATACTTTGTTAGAATCTGATCCTAGACCGGTGGTTACAGATTCGTAAAAGTTTTATTTCTTCCCAGCAGATTCGCCACTTATCTCCATCTCACACAAAGAGAACAAGGAGGGTTAGTTATAAATATCTTTGGGAAGATCTCAATTTTATTCTCGTTGCGTCCCGCCCTTCTGACGTTCTTCCCCATTGGGTTTTGAGAAGGAGACGAATAGAGGAGAGAGGTCGCGTGAAGAACAAGAAACGACGAATCATCGAATCTCAATCGTCAGATTTGTAATTACACTTTCGAGCGGGCTGATTGAAAGTTAGTTTTCGTGGACTAATGAAAATCTGAATAGTATGTTGTATGGCTACTTTTATGATACGATCAGTAAAACATTTGAGCAATAATATAATTTTGACCATCGCTAAAGAAAATAAAACTGATATGGAGCGACCATCGAGGTGTGTAACCAAAGCTTACCTTCTTTATTAGCTAAGCTTAGCTAGCTACAGTAGTGGCGTGCTAACGTAACGTTAACCAGTAGTACGAACTGACAACACAGACTAGTGTAGTTTATCCCAGACCTACATTTGTACATTGTGGGAGGCAACCCGTCTGTCTAGAGAGACAGCTTGATCTTGCCAAATCTCGTCACTTATAAGGTGTGTGTGTGTGTGTGTGTGTGTGTGTCTGTGTCTGTCTGTCTGTCTGTGTTTTGTTGACAGGAAGACAAAGCTTGTAAATTATTCAGATTTCCAGGACTTGGATGATGGTATGTAAAATCCCATGTATTTAATTAATGTGTGGTGTCAATAGCCAGTTGGTGTTGCAATTCCCTTCTCCTTTTATGGTTTGTATGTAATCATGTATCCTACTGTTTTTGATCATGTGAATCAGATGAGGATTTTGCCTCGGTGAAAACACCACTCAGCAAAAAAACCAAGGAGAGTGTGAAAGAACCAGCGCAGGAGAAGAGTAAGAAACCTTCAAGCAAGGCCTCCAGTCATGAGACTGGCTCACAGCCCATAGGCCGCAAGGACAGGTAGGAAGTGGAATCATAAACAAGGGTTTACTAAACAAAACCATATATTCAACAGAATAACTTGTTGTTTCTTTGTTCTTTAATAAATCTGTTGTAGAGACAAGTTATAACATTCTTAACAGTTTTGTAGTGTGTGGCAGTGGTCATTCTTAGCCAGACGTGTTGCTTGTGATCTGCCATGCATCAAGCCACAAAAAGCCACAAGGTGTGGTGAATCATTTGCAAGGTGTCCGAGGCCAGTTGCAGTAGGGGTGTTTTGATGTGTCATGGTGATACAAAGTGACAGGCACTCTGAATGTAACCTTGGGATGAATCTGCTCTATGTTGATCCGTATTGTCTGTGAAACTTCAGCACTGCAGGTCAGGATGACCAGAATTCACCTACACACCTAACTGTGTTACATGTCAACTCTGTCATACTCCTTGTCACATGTTTCTTTGAGAGGGCCTTTAATGTAAAAATATGCTAACATCAGAATTGTACCTGTGTTTTTCAGGAAACCATTGGATGAGAAGCTGTTTGACAGAGATTTGGAAGCAGCTCTTACTCTGTCATTGCTTAAAACCACAGAGATAAATGAGGATCAATGCTCTTATAATCCAGGTGGTTTGCATTGGACTGTTGATTCTTTAAAACTGGTGTTTGAAACATGTAATACACTTCCAAATTTCTGTTTGGCTGTTTGTCTAACTCATTGGTAGTTTTATCAAAACGTGCACACTATATAGCCATAGAGAATGGATGACTCGCATGTCTCGCTCACTGTCAACATATTTAAATATATATTTTTTTCTATTTCTATTTATTTTTAGAAAACAATGTCAAGAATCAACCGCAAAGAGATGGTGAAAATCTGAATGCATCATTACGCCTTTCCAACTGCAGTGTGGACATCAACCTTTTGGGTATTTATTTTTCATATTTCAAATGCAAGGGTGGTGATGCTACTACACATGCCCACCATTGACACATCTATTTAATATTATTGGATCTCATACAATTGCATCTCACAGACACTAGTGATTAGATAATCTCCTCCCTTAGGCCTTGAACAGATCACAAATGATCAGGGATCCCCTTGCACCCCCTCCAGACAGAGGAATGCAGCCTCCAAGGCTACAGAGCAGCAAAGGAGCATGCTGAAGGATGAGGACTACCAGCCCAAAGGGACACCAGGTTGTCATAGCAACCCAATGGCATAGGCTGTTTGTGTTTCTACATTCCAGGTGTATTTCATGACACACATTCTGTGTACTGCGTACTGAATATTTATTTCTATTCAGATTCGGAGAGCGATGCTGATTTCAGTGATCCAGCCGAAAGTGAAGATTATGATGATGAGTTCACAGTAAAGAAAGCAGAGAAAACTACCACGAAACAGAAGACAACCAAGAAGGAGCAACCAAAAACTAAACTGCAGGCCTCAAAGGAAGAAAAGCAGCCTTCAAAACCATCAAAAACCAAACCACATTTGACAGGTACTTAATAGCTTTAAGAATGACTTTTTCTTTGGTTGTAGTCGAATTGTCATTCTAATAACTAAATCTCTTTATGCTCCCAACCTGCAGAGTTGAAATCATATCGTCCTTCTATGCTTCACAGGGACTCCCAGTCTAAAAACTCCCACCTTAGGTAGAAGTCCAACTGCCAAGAATGCTTCTGTGCCCAAGAGGCCTCCTGCCACTTCTCCTGTCTCCAGATCTACAGTCTCTGGCAGTCCAGCAGGGGGCAGAATACCCAAGTGGAATCCTCCAGGTAAGACTGACTGAAAGGACAATGAGGTCATCGTAATCTCATAAGCAGGTGTAGGAATGTATGTTTGGAAACAAGGTTGTGCATTGTATTCAGGCATTTTAAGACCCAGCTCACACATTTTATTTTTCTCATACAACTTGTCATCAGGTCACGTTGGAAGAAGTCCAGGCTCATCACAGAGTGCCCCAGTGAAGTCTCCAGAGCAGGGTCTAAGACTTGGACTATCTCGCATGGTGCGGGTTAAACCCCTACATCCCAGTGTTGCTAGTCACTGACTCCACCTATCTATCAGAGAGGGTCTCTGTTCCTCTGCGTAATTGACAGTTGACTTTCAGGATTCCTTTTGTAATCTAAATCTTGTCTATTTTAATAAGTCATTCGAATAGTACTGTTAATTATTATTAGTCTGTTGTCATACATGCTCTCCTTTTTATAACAGCTCATCTTTTGCACCATTTGACTTAACAATGGTCAGTTCCCAACTTTTTCTGTTATTAGGCCTACAGCAAAGAGTTTTGTTATTTCAGAGAGAGGTTTTTGTCTTCTGTCTGTTCAGTCTTCACTCAAACATGTAAAAGAAATGGTGCAATGGTACAATCTGCTGGATATAATCATCTTAAAATGCAAAATGATCATTGTTAAAGTGGCAATCTGTAGTTGAATCAATAACAAAGCGTTGACCCCGCCCCTGTTTCGGTAAAAAGCTGAGGGATGAGGCTGAAGAAATTTAACCACACTGAAAGGACTGACCATCCATGATATCAAACCTATAGTTTTAACCATGTATTGAGGCTATATAGCCACTGGGCAAAAACTGGTTGAATCAACTTTGTTTCCACGCCATTTCAAACAAAAAATGATATGTGGTGAAGTGGAAAACTGATTGGATTTGCTAAAAGTCATGGTAAGGGCATTTCATATTATTTTCACCCAACTTTTAACCTAAAACGACATGATGCCATTTGTTGCAACTTAACCAAATGTAAAACAAAACAAGACGAGGCGTTCAACTGAAGTCTGCGTCCAGTGGGTAGTGTTTGTTTCTATTTAATTTATTAAAACAAAGCTTATATTTTGGGTTCTGATGGGAATGAACATTGAACTAGTTCTCACAGTATGAACAAAGTGACTAGAGAGAGACTGTCAACTAATACAGCGAAGAGCTGCTGTTTGTATAAGTGAGTTCATGTTTAAGTTCTTACTCCGCACTGTCAACACTTTGTATTCAACGCTTGTATAAACCATAAAATGCGTGTTTTCCTATTTCCATTTAGCGCTACAAGAAGCACTGCAGCAGTAATGAATGAGTAGGACAGTGTATAGATTGGCATGTGCTGTTGTTATTATTAGCAGCTTGGGTCTTTTTTAATATCAAGGAATATTTCACTTTCTCTGTTCATAGGAGTAACAACATGAATTTATGTACGAGGCAGAAATAATGCGGGTGCGACTCGAGTTTTGCCATCAGCTGGAAGACGGTGTCCCTTTTTGGTCAATGACTAGAGGAAAGGGAGCGCGGAGAGACGTTGAGAGGCTGCTGCTCTCTCCCTCCACTGAGACTGACCATCAGAGGCAGGCACCATCAGCCCAGTAAAATAAAACATAAATATACAATTATTTAAATGTATGCTCACTTAGCTGTGCCTTCAATAATACAACAGCGGATCTATTACCAGTAAAGCCTACCTCAAATTTTGAAATATATATTTTTAAATGTCCCAAACAATGCATTGGCAGGTCAATACAAATTCAAGCAAAGCCAATATGAGGCGATAATGTATTGGGTCTATAGCTTACTTCACAAACCTCATTGCTACGGTACTGTTTTTTTTGCACGTCATGTTAAAAAAAATCAGAGCGGTAGATCTCTGTTTGCATTTTGACTCAAAGTGATCTTGACTCAGAAAAGGTTGGTCACCGCTGAACTACAGAATGACGTTTAACGAATACATTTTTACCCGGATTTGATAAACCCAGTATAGACTACGTACGTGTTATATTTGTGTTGAACGTTTTGTGGATTTTTGTGATTTGTCTGTTTGGCGAAAGCTTTGTACAATTTTTAAATATAAAACATTAAAAATTCAATAGAAACTATAACTTTATGTAGTGAGCATGTTTCCAGTATAGCCTGTATAGGCCTAATGAGTTTGTGCTTGTGGAATGGAACATTGTGGACAGCTGCTTTTTGAGTGAATTATAATGCTTATTGCTACCAAACCCAGAAATGGAAAGTGAATCACCAAACATTATAATGATTTTTAGCGTACATAATGAATACGAGTTGATTTCACTTTTAGAGCTAATCTGCTAATCAGAATGTATCTCCATTAAGAACTCATGACATCACATTGACATGACGCGTATGTAGACATAGTCAGTTGGACCATTGCGTTTGAATGAAATCAATATTTAGTTTACTCCGTTACCATGCAGCAGTAAATACCAAACATGAGCGAAATGAATTCATCAAATGAGCGAAAGTAAGTGTGAATTAGTTGTATGACTTTCATTTCCGATTGTGTTTATCAATATGTTTTATTAATGGTGAATTTGCCTGTTATTTACGCAATTTTACTGACTGTACGCAAACTTAGACAAATGTGATTTAAAAAAAACAATTGCTAACAAAAGCTAATTCTGTTTCAATAGGAAAGAGACTTGTCGAAAACAGGAACCAACGTCTCCTATTGTTACAGATACTGCATTTCTCTTGACATTTACAATAGACATTTAGCAGGCACACTTAGATCATATCTGGACCACCTGAGGTCCCCCCACAATCTAACAGTCAGATAGGCATATTTTGTGACATACAAAAAGGGCACCAACAAAACTCCAGCCTTGGATCCAACCGGGCCTACCACCCGAAGAAGGTACGCTTACCATCAGGCTACTGGGATTTGGGATAAAAATAGCTGGACCACTGGAGGGCAGGACAGTAAATGTGGAATGAACAAAATGCCACGCCATCAAATGAGAGTGGTGCTAACTCATTTTAGCCTACTCTCTTGTGCATGCGTGTTCATACTGGTCCCCTGTAGGGAATTGAACCCACAACCCTGGTGTTGCAAACGCCATGTTCAACTATCTGAGCTACACAGGACTACATGTAGCATACCAGTGGGAGGAAGCCTGAAACCAAAGGCAGGAACATGAAATAGGGAGAGATGATGAATTCCCTTTACACGCCATCCACTCAGGAAAACATCTCTGTGCTATTAGAGATGTCATTATACATTTCTATTTAGGGCTGCTGGCTGCGGCACGATCTGCCTCAAACTCTGGAATATGTACTATCAGAACTCAGCCAGGGCTGATGATGAAAGCGAAGAGAAAGACACAAGCCTTGCGGATACATCAGCACTGCAATGCCTCGAATAAATATTATTTTGAAATCGTATAATGAATCTAGTTTTACAAAAGCTCTTTTTCATTGGACTCGTTGTTCCCATATGTGGTTGCTAACGGTATCAACCAACAATGGCCTGTTAGAGCACTAGCCCGTTGCCCTCTGTAGGGGGTGGAGGAGGTGACGTAAACCTGTCTTGGCTTACCTGGCTGACATTGAGCCAGACGGCCTGTCTCATCTCCAGCACCATGGACAGCGGACAGAGGAACAGACAGTGCAGCTCACCCCATCCCATCACATGGCGGATGTGCCGACAGATGGCTCAGAGTGGTAGACAATGCAGACAGCTGGCTTACACCATGTTCAGGGTTTAGGGGGGAGTGAGAAGCCAAAGGCATTGGGTGCTCAACAACATGTTATACATGCTATATAGACAGTCCACTGAGCAGTAATTTCATGCATGGCGATGGACATTTCTGTTGATTTGTCTGTGGTGAGTGTCCAGTGTCCAGATCCTGTTGGATGCATTTTTAACAAAGTGTTTAATTGGAAATTGGAAATGAAACATCATCTTCTAATCATGGAGGCTACATTGTATTATTTAAAATGTTTGTTCCACCTCATTTTGCGTTCTGGAGTTAAATCTCTACATTACAGCACAAAGAACATGAAGTATGTGCAGTGTGTTTGTGTATCTAGTGTGTGTGTGTTTCTGCAGTGTGTGTGTATCTGCAGTGTGTGTGTGTGTGTGTGTATCTGCAGGGTGTGTGTATCTGCAGTGGGTGTGTGTGTGTGTGTGTGTGTGTATCTGCAGTGTGTGTGTGTGTGTGTGTATCTGCAGTGTGTGTGTGTGTGTGTGTATCTGCAGTGTGTGTGTGTATCTGCAGTGTGTGTGTGTGTGTGTATCTGCAGTGTGTGTGTGTATCTGCAGTGTTAGTATCTGCAGTGTATGTGTGTGTGTGTATCTGCAGTGTGTGTGTGTATCTGCAGTGTTAGTATCTGCAGTGTGTGTGTGTATCTGCAGTGTGTGTGTGTGTGTATCTGCAGTGTGTGTGTATCTGCAGTGTTAGTATCTGCAGTGTGTGTGTGTGTGTGTCTGCAGTGTGTGTGTATCTGCAGTGTGTGTGTATCTGCAGTGTGTGTGTATCTGCAGTGTGTGTGTGTGTGTATCTGCAGTGTGTGTGTGTATCTGCAGTGTGTGTGTGTATCTGCAGTGTGTGTGTGAGTGTATCTGCAGTGTGTGTGTGAGTGTATCTGCAGTGTGTGTGTGAGTGTATCTGCAGTGTGTGTGTGTGTGTGTGTGTGTATCTGCAGTGTGTGTGTGTGTGTAGCTGCAGTGTGTGTGTGTATCTGCAGTGTTAGTATCTGCAGTGTGTGTGTGTGTGTATCTGCAGTGTGTGTGTATATGCAGTGTGTGTGTATCTGTAGTGTGTGTATCTGCAGTGTGTGTGTGTGTGTGTATCTGCAGTGTGTGTGTATCTGCAGTGTGTGTGTGTATCTGCCGTGTGTGTGTATCTGCTGTGTGTGTGTATCTGCAGTGTGTGTGTGTGTGTGTGTGTATCTGCAGTGTGTGTGTGTGTATCTGCAGTGTGTGTATCTGCAGTGTGTGTGTATCTGCAGTGTGTGTGTGTATCTGCAGTGTGTGTGTGTATCTGTAGTGTTTGTGTATCTGCAGTGTGTGTGTGAGTGTATCTGCAGTGTGTGTGTGAGTGTATCTGCAGTGTGTGAGTGTATCTGCAGTGTGTGTGTATGTGTGTATCTGCAGTGTGTGTGTGTTATCTGCAGTGTGTGTGTATCTGCAGTGTGTGTGTATCTGCAGTGTGTGTGTGTGTGTGTGTGTATATCTACGTCAAATAAACCACAAATTCCCAGAGGAATTAACCTGAAAGGTAGCCCACTCTCTGTTCCCATTCCTCAGGCACCACCTGCCTGAGGTGTCTGTCTGTCTCTCTGCCTGCATGTCTGGGACAGTTGTGTCACCACCACTGCCTAGTCAAAAGGATAGAGTTCACTCTGATCAGCAAGGTTAGACCGGTTATGACCCCTGGCAAACAGACAGACAGACAGCACTGTTTAGGGTACAGCCAGCAGTGCCAGATTAGTCTACTCAGGACACTATTTTGTCTAGCTGTCTCTGTACACAGATAGAAGTGGATACAATCTGTGTTATAAATGGGTCCTTGGGAAAGGTCAGCTACACAGGCCAAGACTGTCTGTTCCCAGCCTGTTCTGGGACACAAGGATGGTAAGACTCAAAACAAGGTAAGACTCAAAACAGGGCTGATTACTAATGCCTGTCATGACTTTGGCTTCGGATCAGCAGTGAAGAGATGGTTGTTATTGAATTCTATTAGTAACTGTTGGCATTACCTTGTACTTGATCATATAAATTCAAACTGCATGAAGGGATTTTGTTTGTGTGTGGAGGTCTGGGGTGGCAGGTATCCTAGTGGTAAGAGTGTTGGGCCAGTAACTGAAAGGTCGCTGTTTCGAATACCTGAGCCGACAAGGTGAAAAACCTGTCTGTGTCGTTGAGCAAGACACTTATTTGCCCCAGGAGCTGACCCTGTAGGGAGGCTGTCATTGTAAATATGAATTTGTTCTTAACTGACTTGTCTAGTTAAATAAAGGTGAAATTAGAAAAATTAAAATAAACCAAAGAGGTGTAGGCTTGGCCACTGTGTTCTAGTTCTATTGCTATAGTTAACACTCCATTGTGTGCTCTCAGGGTTGTATTGCTATTGACGTTCGCCACAGTGCTTATGCTCCTAACTCTGCTCCTTCCAGAAGGGTTTTCCTCTCTGTGTCTCTGTGGCAGTCAGTCCAAGGCAGGCTGCTAATGAGATTTAGCCCAATCCGGATTAGACCACTGGGGGTCCCTCCCTACTGCCTAGCCTTGGATACCTCCCACTTCTAAATTTAGAGAATAGCCCCCCCCCCCACACACAACAATACAGGTCTACTGGTGCACTCCATCACACTGCAGGGGGGAAAAACACATTTTGTTTTCACTAGAAAATAAAAAGGGCTATCCTTTACCTGTGCACAATTGTTTGCAGTTAGTCTAGTGACCCACGGTGCATAAAATACCATTGATTATTTTACAATTTTTGGGGGCTTATATCACTAGACTAACTAATACCCTTTGCCCCAATTATCTCAACCACACTGTTGGGTATAACTTCCACACAGCATTAAGAAGACACTGTCTTCATAAAAAATTACTGGGCTTAACCTATAGACATGAATAGATAAAGGCTGGAGGCTTACTAGTGAGGACTGGTTGTGACTGTATAAGCTTCTTCAATATTGTAGACAATATTGTGGACTGAAGATGAAAATCATATCACCATGGAGACTGCAGCTTGTATAATGGCAAAAAAACATATATGGATGGTATATCAAAAGTGAGAGAAATTCACTGGGTAGCAATGGAAAGAAAATAGCTATTTTCTGCCAGCACTGATGAAAACATGTTGTTATGAAACTACCACTGTTATGTAGTTGTGTCTACCCCCGAGATGACTGACTGTGCAGACGTAGGCTTCAGTAGAACATACTGTATCACCCACGTCACGCGTGGGGAATGTAGGATGAATCACATGAAAGTGTAGATGCCTCAAAGGATTCTCCTCTCTGGATGAACTAGCACGTTGTTAGCTTTTGCCTTGATGTGTCATTCACTTTCAATTATAAGATGTGTGTGTACATGTTTCACTATACCTGTACCAGAAGTCCTCACAAGAATAGTAAACCAACTCAAATGTTGAGAAGTGAGGACATTTTCACGGTCCTCACTTGTAAAAAGGCTATTTTAGGTTTAGGGGTTAAGGGTTAGGTTTAGGGTTAGGGAAAATTGGATTTTGAATGGGAATCAATTGTGTGTCCTCAATAAGTCCTCACTGGTATAGTAAGACGTGTGTGATTAAAAACTGATCTAATGTTTAAACATTTGATGATTTAGTACTGTTTTTTGACAATCGCATTTTTACAACTGTAAAGATCTTTACAATTGTAAAGCTGTTGTGATGTCATCCAATATGCCAGGTTTAATGTGGTTAGTGGTTATTTTGATGGTACCTTCGTGGGAGACTAAAGTGAAGTAAGTAATTATTAACCTCAGATGTGTGGTTGTTTTCAGCAGTGCTGGTCTGAATGTAAATTCCCCAGCAGTGAGTCTTGACACGTGAGCATTGAACCAGTGTAGGTGCATCTCATCCTCTACACGATTAGATAAAAACCGCGAAGACTGAACCCAATGATTTGGGGATTTAAGAAAAAATGGTTTCATGCACGGGCTAGAAAGAGAGCATTTGTTGTTGTTTGAGCTAGGTCACAAACTGTCGAGGGATTTTGTTTTGCTGGAGGACTTGGCAAATACAGTATATGCTGGAGGACTCTGCATTCTGTGGGCTACCAGCTACCTAACGGTTTTACGCGCAATGGTGATTCTCATGCTTGGAAAGTTATGTATTGT
The DNA here is from genome assembly GCA_023634145.1 of Thymallus thymallus. NCBI lineage: Eukaryota > Metazoa > Chordata > Actinopteri > Salmoniformes > Salmonidae > Thymallus > Thymallus thymallus. The sequence goes on from CM042420.1 coordinate 12,238,636, forward strand.
ATGCCGTGTCCGAGGAGACTGTGCGAAGTTGGACAGGTGAATGAATTGACAAACAATCTAATACCGGTAGTCCAAGGAGTCGCCTGTCGATGTGTAATAAGCTGTGACCGTAGAATACCTTAACAGGTGGCTCTCCGACGATGTGCGCGTCAGGCTAACAACAGCTTGCACCCTCTCCATAATCTTCGGCTGACAAAGCTTTTTCCTAGATCTACAGTCCGTTCATTGCTATTCTGCAGCACTTCACTGCAGTTCCCACAGAGCCCCAACATAATTTTGATGCAAAGCTGGATATTGGTTTCTGCACTTTTTCAGGAATAGAATTGGAAGAGCCTGGGAATGTTTCCAAGCTGTGCGCTCAAGTGGACCAACTAGGAGTGCCAACTCGAGTATATACAGTATATTCTGATTCTCGATGATAATTCACCCAAGTTATAACGCAATGTTTCCAGAAATTCTTATCAAGGTGAGGTTTAAAGAATGTTAATTCTTTGTTTTATGTAGCTTATTGGCTACAAACTCAATATGGGCTTTTTTTGCATTTTGTTTTAGTTCACAGTACTGCATCTGGAACCTCTGCACTCTTTCATCCTAACTTTGTCATTGTACTGTAGTAATTGTACAGACCGTAATTAAGTCTGAAAACACTTTACAGCGGGTTTCAGAATCAGATGTCAGTGATAGAATTACCCCCATGGTTTCATGGTCCCACTGACCTTCAGATGGACTAACCCACTTTAATCCCCATGATCTACAGCTTGGTGTGCTCAGGAATGGATCATTGGCTTCCTGGGGTCTACTGGGTAATACGATCTGTTTGTCAGACCTACTTTGTGTCAGCACTGGATTCCCAGGATATTTGGTCTACAGCACATTTTTATATTGCAGTATCAAAAAATTGGCGTAATACACCCCCCCCATTGCTTGTTCTAAAAATACGTTGTCATTTAATTAGGACGTTGGCCTTCATAGGTTTTCTATATGCAGTTGGTGTGTGTGTAGCACGTGTGTGTGTGTGTGTGTGTGTGTGTGAGCACGTGTGAGTGCTGGAGCCAAGCAAAATAATGTGTGCCTATGTGTAGGTGTGTGCATGTGTGTTTTCATCTTTAGCTAGTGCATATTATATGGCATCCTTCTCTCGTCCAATCCCCACAGACAGGGAGGCCCGATGCCTACTCCCAGCAAAACACTCTCCAGCCTGACTGCACACGCCTTGGGTCCAGCCGGGCATACCAGCAGCAGCAGGTAAACCTACTCCCTGGTCCTCCAGTATACTGCTCTTGTCTGTGGGTGTGCGGGGGAATACGATGACTGTGTCATGATCTGGTCGTGTGGGGGAGTACTATGACTAGTGTGAGCTGATCTGTGGGGGAATACTGTATGACGGAACAGTCCAGCCCGCACCTCTGAAAAGAAGGTGTGGGGTGGTTATCACCAGATAGTCCTTGCTGATTGTGGATCCTGAGTTTTAAGATGAAAAGTCCTTTGCCTAATCCCAAATGATTCAATGTTCATAATAACAGAGTGTGAAAACGTGCCGGCTGGATACAGAGGTAACTGCCCTCGGTACCATGTTGCTATATTGTCACGTGGTGGGTGTTGGAGAGACCAAGACGCAGCGCAGGGATAGTAGTTCGACATTTTCTTATTTATTGTATATGTATAAATCGAAAATAAACGGCGAACTACAGGATACAAAACTGAAACTATACTCTAACGTCCCATTCACAAAAACCACACGGAATGAACGGACGTAACAAAAGAACACTTACTTCACCCGTGACTGCGACATATACCTCGACATGTACGATAACAACCCACACCACGTGAAGGACAGACTCACCCTATATCGGATCCCTAATTAGAGACAACGGGAGCAGCTGCCTCTAATTAGAGATCCACTCAAAACCCACAAAGAAACAGAAAAGAAAGACACTGTCAGACTCGGACCATAGCTACATAGAGAAGCAAATAGGCTTCTCTATGGCCAGAGCCTGACATATATATAGCTTTTTCTGAATAATTCATCTGGCAGATACTGCAGTAAAGCCCTGACGATGAAACAGTGTCTTCTATTAATAGAAATGGCCCTCTCAATTTGGCAGCGCTGTTTCAGTTCAAATCAAAAAGGGCACGAGAGCCATACTAACTACAGCATAGCTTTATCCTTCAGTCAGAGGTGATGCCCTGGTATAACCTAGCCTTTTGGGCAGCTTTCGAGAGGATGTGTTACATAGAGTAGCGAGAAAGACTAGCAGCCAATGAACAAGAGCGAGTGAAGGAACTAGAGATAGAGGAGAAGAGAGAGAAAGAGAGAGAAAGAGAAGAGAGAGAGAGAGAGAGAAATAGAGAGAGAGAGACTCCAAGTTGGGCTGCAGTGAAAACGTCTGTCGAAAGCAGACCTCCAAGGCGTTTGTCCCTGCTTCAGGTAACTCTATGCCCTGCCTGGGGGGCATCACAGGCTATTTGCTGCCTCATTACTGAATCAGCAGGAAAACTAGGAACACCCACTGCCTCAAACCTCGATATGTAATAAAACCTGTATTATCTCTGTAGATTTAACCTCGATTACCCTCTAAATGTTCCTCCTTCTCGCTCTGCCTCTCTCGCTCCTTTTTCTGGGTGTAGAACTGTGGCACAGGCAAAGTCACCCTGCCCAAGCTGGATACTAAGCCCTTGGTTGTGAAAAATGCCAAGTACCATCACCAGTCTGAAAGCATCCTGCCCCACATCCCCAGCAAGGGCCTGCAGAACACCTGTGATAGGCAGCTTTCAGGAACCAGGCACCAGGGCAGCTTCCAGGTGAGTCCTTGTTTCAATTTGGCTAATCTCTTGGTACTATGTACTTAGAGCCTAGTATATTAAATCAATGTAACATTGCAGTGAGATATTATAACAGTGTCAATATTAGATTGTTACCATACAAATCCTCTGCAACTAGTTCATTTCCTGTGTGTTTTGTAATTGACAGGATGAGAGATCACAGAGCTCCACAGTGGAGAGTCTGCCAGAGTCCATCAACAGGAAGAACAAACAGGAGAGGACTATTGAGGGACGCAATCTGCCCATGACTCCTGCAGGTGTGCGTGGGCTAAGGGTAGGACTAGGTCTGGGTAGGAGTTGGAGAGTAGGGAAGCGTTGGTGGAAGGTGTTGGTGTTGGCGATTAATATTGGCAATTCTAAATGACGAGGAGTTTTCAGTCCCTTTGATCTTATTTAATCAGGAAGAAACAAATGCAAAGTGGGATTTGCTGACAGGAATTTCCTTTCCCTCCTATACAGAGGTCCTGAAGACGCTCAAATATGATCTGACTGAGCATGAGCAGGAGGAGATCATGGACTACTCCGAGGTCTGGTACCTGGGCCGGAACGCCATGAAGATGGAGGGCTCCCCCAGCCTGCCTCACAACTCTGGCTACGACGATGAGAGTGGCAGCTATCTGATGGTAACATACAAATGGTCACAAAGATGGCAGTAAAGAAACGATGTGAATTTCAGAACCAATTTTAGTGCCATATAGAGTTTCACGACCTGCAGTAAATTATGCCTTTTTTTCTGCAGGTCGCGCATGACCACATAGGCTTCCGGTTCGAGGTGCTGGAGGTGATCGGAAAAGGATCCTTCGGACAGGTCCTGAAGTGCCTGGATCACAAGGCCAATGAACTTGTCGCCATCAAGGTCATTCGCAACAAGAAAAGGTGACTAACGCCACTAGCTAACTAGCATATTGTAGCACATCTGGGTTTTGAAATACCAACCTTTCACTAATAACATGTTATGACACGTTGTAACACTATGACACATGTTATAACACTGTTTCTCTGATGTGATTGGCGGCAGGTTCCACCACCAGGCCATGGTGGAGTTGAAGATCCTGGATGTGTTGAGAAGGAAGGACAGAGACAACCAACACAACGTCATTCACATGAAGGAGCACTTCTACTTCCGGAACCATCTCTGCATCTCCTTCGAGCTCCTGGGGTAGGATTGACGGACACAGCCACTGCAGGGCCAAAGACAAGATCATATTCAGAAATGCAATGATACCTTTTTGTTATTTGTTGATTTAGTTCAGGGGAGAATAATTCTGCTATACAACAGGAGGTGAACATGTAGTATTAGGATTATTTGGGCATTGAAATCTAAAGGACGTTTGTTTGTCTTTGACCGTGCAGAGTGAACCTGTATGAATTCATCAAGAAGAACAACTTCCAGGGCTTCAGCCAGATCCTGGTGCGCCAATTTGCCTGCTCCCTCCTCAAGTGCCTGCAGATGCTGCACAAAGAGAAGATCCTCCACTGTGACCTAAAACCGGTACAACCCCTAGCCATGACCTTTAACCCCTAACAACCTTAACATTACATAAGGAAAGGGGAAGCATATTTGCACACATATTCCTTGTTGGTTCAGTGTAATGGTGCCACAGGAGATGGAGAGAATGTGCTCATACTTGGGTGTTTATGTTCCAGGAAAACATCCTTCTGTCACACAAAGGCCAAGGCAACATCAAGGTCATTGACTTTGGCTCCAGCTGCTACGAGCAGCAGAGAGGTGAGTGTCTTAGTTTGTAGGTTTCCTAATGTAAGGTTAGCTCAAGTAGGCAAACAGGGGACACAAACTCACAAACTCATTATAGCATCACAGTGTCACATTATAGCATACCTAATTCCTGACTCTTCTCCTCCATAGTTTATAACTACATCCAGAGCCGCTTCTACCGTTCCCCAGAGGTGCTCCTGGGCCATCCCTATAGCATGGCCATCGACATGTGGAGCTTTGGCTGTATCCTGGCTGAACTCTACACTGGCTTCCCCATCTTCCCTGGGGAGAGTGAGGTGGAGCAGCTTGCCTGCATCATGGAGGTACCTACCTAGTACCTGCAATGTCATGCTCTCTTTGTTGATGGCTCTGTCAACATTGTGGTTTGTCGGCAACGTTGATGTATTACTCACTGTGTGTTTTTGCCTGATTTGTTCTCAGCTGCTGGGAATGCCTCCAAATGTTTTCTTGTCAACAGCGACCAGGAAAATGATTTTTTTTGGTAAGCATTTTCTCTTTGACTCTTCGATTGAAATTCTGTTTCTGAGACCTTTCACTTCCCTCGGATGTACCAATATGATCACAGTTAAATATATGAATTTCTGACATAGGGATTTGCATAATTTTAGTGTCAGAGGGTGTTTAATTGAGCAATAAGCCTGATGGAGTGTGGTATATTGGTCATATACAGTGGGGAGAACAAGTATTTGATACACTGCCGATTTTGCAGGTTTTCCTACATACAAAGCACGTAGAAGTCTGTAATTTTTATCATAGGTACTCTTCAACTGTGAGTGGCGGAATCCAGAAAATCACATTGTATGATTTTTAAGTAATTAATTTGCATTTTATTGCATGACATAAGTATTTGATACATCAGAAAAGCAGAACTTAAAATTTGGTACAGAAACCTTTGTTTGCAATTACAGAGATCATACATTTCCTGTAGTTCTTGACTAGGTTTGCACACACTGCAGCAGGGATTTTGGCCCACTCCTCCATACAGACCTTCTCCAGATCCTTCAGGTTTCGGGGCTGTCGCTAGGCAATACAGACTTTCAGCTCCCTCTAAAGATTTTCTATTGGGTTCAGGTCTGGAGACTGGCTAGGCCACTCCAGGACCTTGAGATGCTTCTTACGGAGCCACTCCTTAGTTGCCCTGGCTGTGTGTTTCAGGTCGTTGTCATGCTGGAAGACCCAGCCACGACCCATCTTCAATGCTCTTACTGAGGGAAGGAGGTTGTTGGCCAAGATCTCGCGATACATGGCCCCATCCATCCTCCCCTCAATACGGTGCAGTCCACCTGTCCCCTTTGCAGAAAAGCATCCCCAAAGAATGATGTTTCCACCTCCATGCTTCACGGTTGGGATGGTGTTCTTGGGGTTGTACTCATCCTTCTTCTTCCTCCAAACACAGGGTGGAGTTTAGACCAAAAAGCTCTATTTTTGTCTCATCAGACCACATGACCTTCTCCCATTCCTCCTCTGGATCATCCAGATGGTCATTGGCAAACTTCAGACGGGCCTGGACATGTGCTGGCTTGAGCAGGGGGACCTTGCGTAGGCTGCAGGATTTGAATCCATGATGGCATAGTGTGTTACTAATGGTTTTCTTTGAGACTGTGGTCCCAGCTCTCTTCAGGTCATTGACCAGGTCCTGCCGTGTAGTTCTGGGCTGATCCCTCACCTTTCTCATGATCATTGATGCCCCACGAGGTGAGATCTTGCATGGTGCCCCAGACCGAGGGAGATTGACCGTCATCTTGAACTTCTTCCATTTTCTAATAATTGCGCCAACAGTTGTTGCCTTCTCACCAAGCTGCTTGCCTATTGTCCTGTAGCCCATCCCAGCCTTGTGCAGGTCTACAATTTTATCCCTGATGTCCTTACACAGCTCTCTGGTCTTGGCCATTGTGGAGAGGTTGTAGTCTGTTTGATTGAGTGTGTGGACAGGTGTCTTTTATACAGGTAACGAGTTCAAACAGTTGCAGTTAATACAGGTAATGAGTGGAGAACAGGAGGGCTTCTTAAAGAAAAACTAACAGGTCTGTGAGAGCCGGAATTCTTACTGGTTGGTAGGTGATCAAATACTTATGTCATGCAATAAAATGCAAATTAATTATTTAAAAATCATAATGTGATTTTCTGGATTTTTGAAAAAAATAAGGGTAGGACTAAAATTTACAGACCTCTACATGCTTTGTAAGTAGGAAAACCTGCAAAATCGGCAGTGTATCAAATACTTGTTCTCCCCACTGTACCACAGCTGAGGGCTGGTCTTATGCACAACGCGTAAGGGAGTGCCTGGATACAGCCCTTAGCCGTGGTATATTGACCATATACCACAAACGTATTGCTATTATAAACTGGTTACCAACACATATAGAACAGTAAACAAGTATGTTTACGTCACACCCGTGGTATATTGTCTGATATACACACGGCTGAAATGCTGTTTCAGCTTATCAGCATCCAGAACCCACGCCGTTTATAAATCCTAGTAAGAGATCCTCTTGTTGATTTAATCACCGGTTGTGCAGATTCCAAGGGCAACCTCAGGAACATCACCAACAGCAAAGGGAGAATGAGGCGGCCCAACTCCAAGGATCTGGCCAGTGTCCTGAAGACCAACGATCCTGTCTTTCTGGACTTCATCAAACGCTGCCTCACGTATGTACTGTACACCTGTCAATATCACAGCCATAGAATCACCCAATCTCAAATATTACTAATACTATAGAATCATGTTAAACTGTCAGGTGAATCGAGCCCTCTTTCACATTATTATTTATTTACCCATCCAGGTGAGGCCCATTGAGATTGAGATCTATTTTACAAGGAAGCCCAGTGTGTGGTTTTACCTCTGGTTCTCTCTGAGAGAATCTCATTTGCATCCTTCTCACATCCTCTCTTCTCTCTCCTCACCTCCATCTCAAAACCCACTGGAGGAGAAGGTCAGAGGGGACTGACTCTATGCTCTCTTCTCTCTGTCAGGTGGGACCCCAAGAAGCGCATGACGCCCAACGAGGCCATGCAGCATGAGTGGATCCAGGAGGCCCGCTCCAACAAGATTCGGCCCACGACCTATACTGTGAGAAGGCCCAGCGAGAGCCTCAGCAACGTGGAGAACAACAACAACAACAAGATAGAGCAGCATATTCCCCACAAACCAGCCCTCATCAACAGGATAGGTAAGAGGAGCAGTCATCTACCATACTACCACCATGCCCTCTCATATGTACAGTCATGTGAAAAAGTAAGTACACCCCCTGGAAAGTTCTCTTTTTTTAATAAACATATTTGGACAGATGCATATGTAATCTTCACTTCAACACTATTGACAGATAAAGGTTACCCAATTTAACAAATCAGACAAAAAAAACAACAACTTGTACTTTTTCACATGACTGTATGTGTTTACATGTAAATAAAAAAATATCTGCACTAGGCATTTTTTACACTTTGAGAGTGGCAGATTGACACAAAGACTCAATTGACTCCACATCTCTATGATTGACATGAAGTAACAGGCATCTTACTTTCCCATATCTGAATCAGTTGACAAGGCATTCTCCAGCACGTTCTCCAACGCCGCAGACAGGCCCAAGAGAGAGAACTCTGTGAAGCCGGGGTCGGCAGAGTGCTTGCGTCCGATCGGGGCTTCGGCCGAGGGCCAGATGGGTGAAGGCAGGACCAAGAGCACCAGGGCGGTTAGCAGCAGCAAGCAGGAGGTACCCAGGAAGAGATCAGTCCACATCGTCATCAGGCCCCCGCTGGAGCACACTGCAGACGCAGACAGGGACAGTCTGGAGCACCAGCAGGGCCTGTCCCCCATTACATGAAGGCCCCAGGGACAGAGGGCTTGGGGCTGGGAAGGGGTTGAGGGGAGGGGGGATGCATAGGTCACATCAGCGTTAATATCATCACACATAAGACACATATTAATTAAACGGGGTCATGGCTGTAGTATATCCCGTTTTGTAGATGTAGTGGGTAATCAATTTGTTATATACAGTGGGGAGAACAAGTATTTGATACACTGCCGATTTTGCAGGTTTTCCCACTTACAAAGCATGTAGAAGTCTGTAATTTTTATCATAGGTACTCTTCAACTGTGAGTGACGTAATCTAAAACAAAAATCCAGAAAATCACATTGTATGATTTTTAAGTAATTAATTTGTATTTTATTGTATGACAAAAGTATTTGATACATCAGAAAAGCAGAACTTAAAATTTGGTACAGAAACCTTTGTTTGCAATTACAGAGATCATACATTTCCTGTAGTTCTCTTACTGAGGGAAGGAGGTTGTTGGCCAAGATCTCGCGATACATGGCCCCATCCATCCTCCCCTCAATACGGTGCAGTCCACCTGTCCCCTTTGCAGAAAAGCATCCCCAAAGAATGATGTTTCCACCTCCATGCTTCACGGTTGGGATGGTGTTCTTGGGGTTGTACTCATCCTTCTTCTTCCTCCAAACACAGGGTGGAGTTTAGACCAAAAAGCTCTATTTTTGTCTCATCAGACCACATGACCTTCTCCCATTCCTCCTCTGGATCATCCAGATGGTCATTGGCAAACTTCAGACGGGCCTGGACATGTGCTGGCTTGAGCAGGGGGACCTTGCGTGCGCTGCAGGATTTGAATCCATGACGACATAGTGTGTTACTAATGGTTTTCTTTGAGACTGTGGTCCCAGCTCTCTTCAGGTCATTGACCAGGTCCTGCCGTGTAGTTCTGGGCTGATCCCTCACCTTCCTCATGATCATTGATGCCCCACGAGGTGAGATCTTGCATGGTGCCCCAGACCGAGGGAGATTGACCGTCATCTTGAACTTCTTCCATTTTCTAATAATTGTGCCAACAGTTGTTGCCTTCTCACCAAGCTGCTTGCCTATTGTCCTGTAGCCCATCCCAGCCTTGTGCAGGTCTACAATTTTATCCCTGATGTCCTTACACAGCTCTCTGGTCTTGGCCATTGTGGAGAGGTTGTAGTCTGTTTGATTGAGTGTGTGGACAGGTGTCTTTTATACAGGTAACGAGTTCAAACAGGTGCAGTTAATACAGGTAATGAGTGGAGAACAGGAGGGCTTCTTAAATAAAAACTAACAGGTCTGTGAGAGCCGGAATTCTTACTGGTTGGTAGGTGATCAAATACTTATGTCATGCAATAAAATGCAAATAATTTTTTTTTTAAAATCATACAATGTGATTTTCTGGATGTTTGTTTTAGATTCAGTCTCTCACAGTTGAAGTGTACCTATGATAAAAATTACAGACCTCTACATGCTTTGTAACTAGGAAAACCTGCAAAATCGGCAGTGTATCAAATACTTATTCTCCCCACTGTATGTGCTGCACTATAGAATTTTCCTAGTCCAATGGTATGTTGAGCGCTTGGACTCTGTCTAGCTGCAGGAGAGGTCTTTGTAACACAGAGGTAGTGGTGGGTCTTTGGGTAGAGTTAAATGAGCTGTGTATCAGCAAATGTCTGTCTTCTCTGGCATTGCAGTAGTCACAAATGGACTAGAATGTGGCCACATTCACTTGGAAAGTAGCACAGGTCACTTGCATTAGTTTAGAATGGCTGTGAGATGCTGTGAGGTGGGATACCTTAGCTTAGAACCCAGATGGATGCCCAGATTGGCCGATTTTCCACTCTCGGTCAAGCCAGGTTAGGCCGAGCCACGTTTACTGTCATTTCGCCAGAGGTTTAAAGCTCTTTGAGTAGGCTAATTCCCAGCACGTTTTCTACTGGCGTTGAAGTTTTGGCTTTGACAACACAGACGTCTCACCAGAAATATACGCAGGTTTGCACTGCCAGTGCCATGGATGCATGCTTAAGGCTCTTAGCAGCACAAAGCATCTCCCATGCACGGAGATGATGGTGATAATCGGAAACCAAAAAGCACTAGTGTGCACGAGCTCACCTCTAGATTACTCAGAGTTTACCATGTTTATGGAGTTTGACTTTGACTCAAGGATTTGTGTTTGTTGACCATAGTATTATTGGTAGTGTTGCATTACTAGTTTAATATGAAGATTCATATAACCCTAGGTGTTACTGAATAAATTACAATCACTTGTAAGTCAGTGAAAGGGCTGTCGAGCTGACAACAACTTGTTAGCTTGGACTGGGATTGGATGGTTTTATAGTCTTCATAAGTCATTGTCGTATACAAGTTTCCCAATGTCTACAAAACAGGAATATATATATATATATTTTTAATTCCTTAATTCCTCGTCAAAGCAGTTCCATCTCTTTTGATTAACATCTCCTACCTTGACAAAAGGACAATTTACTACAATGTTGAACTTTTTTCAATAAAACCTGTGCCAAATGAAGGAGTGTAGCTTTTTTTGTTCCCTGTAAGCTTATTATTAAGGAAACTGGTGCTGATGCTTTTCAAGTGCTCCATTTAGATAAAGTAATTTTTAAACAATGTTTATATTTGTAACATGATCAGAAATTGAATAGATTTCATTTTTAACAGTACATCATTTCATTTACATTTTACACTTTTGTTATGATTGAGTTATTGGTTGAAAGGTGTGACCTGTATATGAAATGTTTGTGGTAATATGTCTCAAGCACTGTATGCATACATAACCAGGTCACATTGGCAATGTCTCAATGAAATATATTTTTTACCATGTTTCAATTGTAATTTTAATGATTTTCTTGTTTACTTTTCAGTGCTCACTGAACATTGTTATTTAAGAGAGCCCCACATGATGTACTGATTACTGTTTTGCTATCTTTCTCTAAGTCAGTATAATAGCATGCCAGGACATGGTTGATTTTATTGTACTGTTCTACAACAAAAAATGTGTTCATTTCAACCAAATTAATTTCACAATTGACCATTTTATTAAATTTTTTATTTGACCTTTATTTAACTAGGAAAGTCAGTTAAGAACAAATTCTTATTTACAATGACGGCCTACCCCGGCCAAACACGCACGATGCTGGGCCAATTGTACGCCCACTATGGGACTCCCAATCACAGCCGTGTTGTGATACAGCCTGGAATTGAACCAGGGTCTGTAGTGATGCCTCTAGCACTGAGATGCAGTGCATTAGACCGCTGCGCCACTCGGGAGCATTCAACCTAATGAACTGTACATTGATACGAAAAAATGAACACGTAATTGAATAAATTGGTGTTTTATATTCCTTGCCTCTGCCCATTTGATTGGACCTTAGATCGTTTTGATGCTGTATAACACAAACATTCAGCATATGAGTTGATGAAACAATGGAAACTTACAGCATTACCATGCAGGTAGAGTGAGGGGTGAACATATGGGCCAGAGGAAGCAGAGAAGGTATGGTGGTCTGTCATCGGAATTTCTATCTCAATGTTCTAAATGAACTCTATAACTCTATCTGTATCCTGAAGGTTGTAATTTCTTCAGTTTGTTTAAATAATACAGAGAGAGCTCCAGCTTGCTCATTTATATAGGAATAACAAAAGTTTGAATTATACAAACAATTTTCCAAAACCTAGTTATCAGATGCCTGGGAAGTAGGTCTCAACGAGATTACCTACCCCATATCTGAACCCCCTAAACCTGTTAAGATTAAAAAAGGATTCTATAGAACTGTAGAGAGGATCATCACTAAGTTGAACGACCTCCTAGCCCTGAACCAAATGAAAAGTGTTGATCTACAATCCTATTCATAAAAAAAGCATACAAATCACAGGGGATGATGAACTACCTATACAGACCAGTGGTAATTTATCATACATGTTGGGGATGAAGCCCAATAAATAGGTGGCTGTGAAAGATAGATTTTTCCCCATACCCTGTGGATATACATGCAGAATTTTACAGAATGTTTGTGTATACCGACATCATATCCTATCAAAGGGTAGGAGACAGTTATGTACCCCTCCTGCGAACAGTACATATAGATGGAAAGGATGGGGATGTAGTCACTGTTAACTATGACAAGCCACTCTACGTACCTACAGTGGGGAGAACAAGTATTTGATACACTGCCGATTTTGCAGTTTTTTCCACTTACAAAGCATGTAGAAGTCTGTAATTTTTATCATAGGTACTCTTCAACTGTGAGTGACGGAATCTAAAACAAAAATCCAGAAAATCACATTGTATGATTTTTAAGTCATTAATTTGCATTTTATTGCATGACATAAGTATTTGATACATCAGAAAAGCAGAACTTAATATTTGGTACAGAAACCTTTGTTTGCAATTACAGAGATCATACGTTTCCTGTAGTTCTTGACCAGGTTTGCACACACTGCAGCAGGGATTTTGGCCCACTCCTCCATCCAGATCCTTCAGGTTTCGGGGCTGTCGCTGGGCAATACGGACTTTCAGCTCCCTCCAAAGATTTTCTATTGGGTTCAGGTCTGGAGACTGGCTAGGCCACTCCAGGACCTTGAGATGCTTCTTACTCCTTAGTTGCCCTGGCTGTGTGTTTCGGGTCGTTGTCATGCTGGAAGACCCAGCCAAGACCCATCTTCAATGCTCTTACTGAGGGAAGGAGGTTGTTGGCCAAGATCTCGCGATACATGGCCCCATCCATCCTCCCCTCAATACGGTGCAGTCGTCCTGTCCCCTTTGCAGAAAAGCATCCCCAAATAATGATGTTTCCACCTCCATGCTTCACGGTTGGGATGGTGTTCTTGGGGTTGTACTTATCCTTCTTCTTCCTCCAAACACGGCGAGTGGAGTTTAGACCAAAAAGCTCTATTTTTGTCTCATCAGACCACATGACCTTCTCCCATTCCTCCTCTGGATCATCCAGATGGTCAATGGCAAACTTCAGACGGGCCTGGACATGCGCTGGCTTGAGCAGGGGGACCTTGCGTGCGCTGCAGGATTTTAATCCATGACGGCGCAGTGTGTTACTAATGGTTTTCTTTGAGACTGTGGTCCCAGCTCTCTTCAGGTCATTGACCAGGTCCTGCCGTGTAGTTCTGGGCTGATCCCTCACCTTCCTCATGATCATTGATGCCCCACGAGGTGAGATCTTGCATGGTGCCCCAGACCGAGGGAGATTGACCGTCATCTTGAACTTCTTCCATTTTCTAATAATTGCGCCAACAGTTGTTGCCTTCTCACCAAGCTGCTTGCCTATTGTCCTGTAGCCCATCCCAGCCTTGTGCAGGTCTACAATTTTATCCCTGATGTCCTTACACAGCTGTTTGATTGAGTGTGTGGAGTCCGTTTGATTGAGTGTGTGGACAGGTGTCTTTTATACAGGTAACGAGTTCAAACAGGTGCAGTTAATACAGGTAATGAGTGGAGAACAGGAGGGCTTCTTAAATAAAAACTAACAGGTCTGTGAGAGACGGAATTCTTACTGGTTGGTAGGTGATCAAATACTTATGTCATGCAATAAAATGCAAATTAATTATTCAAAAATCATACAATGTGATTTTCTGGATTTTTGTTTTAGATTCCGTCTCTCACAGTTGAAGTGTACCTATGATAAAAATTACAGACATCTACATGCTTTGTAAGTAGGAAAACCTGCAAAATCAGCAGTGTATCAAATACTTGTTCTCCCCACTGTATAAGCAAGAAATATATTGAAAATATCCAGGTTGAGATTAAAACGGATCAGAAACAGAATATAGTGTTTACTTATGGTAAAGTGATTATAAAACTCCACTTTAGACCTGTCAAAGCTTCAGTACATATATAAATAAAAAAATAAAATAAATCATAAAAATAAAAAATAAAAATGCATATGGTACACAACCACCATCTCAATCCTAACCGCTATGTGTCATACTATGTTGATCAAGTGGGTAATGGATTAGAGGGCTATCATGGATCCCCAACCATGTATGGTTCGGGAATAGGGGGTATATTTCGTAACCGCTTTAGGATGGTTATACCCTTTATGAAGAGGCGTATTAGCATAGCCAAACCTCATTTAAAAATCAGCAACCAAAAATATATTAAGTGAGGTCGTGGCTAACGCTATGACTAGACGTGCGTCATCAGATCCTGAACATCAAGAAGGCTCAGGCCTTATGCTGTTGACTCGAAGACCAAAAAAGAGACCTCCGGGTATAAGACGTATGTCCCCCTTGAAAAGCGGAGGTTAACCATTATAAGAAAGTCAATAAGTCAAAGACGACGTAAAGTGAGGAGGTCTCGACTGCAAAAAGAATACTCTGAAGAATTTTCCAAAAAATAACAATCAACATGGCTCTTTTACAGCCCATGTTCTCTGAAGCTATAAAGACAGAGCTTGATCTTTTCACAGCCCCTTTAACCCAAGGAGATTGCCCCACTCTCTGCAATTACAGATAATGGACCTGGCCAGGGCATGGGGACAACTACCTGGTACACCTTATTAAATTTGCGTCTCAGAGTTACCAAAAGAGATGGTAACAATATTGCAAATGATGCCAAGGTGAGCCTCATTAATTACCCCTTGGCTACCATGTTCTCCCAAGTGGATGTGACTTTGGGTGAGCGCCTTATCAGTCAAAGCAGTGCCACCTATCCTTATAGAGCTATCATTGAATGTTCACTAAACTCCTCCGAAGACACTTTGAAGACACAATTCAGCGCTGGTCTATTTAGCAAGGATACTGCAGGAGCTTCTATGGAAGCCATAGACCCCACAACTGGTGAAAACAAAGGACTACTGTGCAGCCTCTCAAGAGATTCATCTGCTGGGTCCTATACACTCTGATATTTCCTTTCAAGAACTTTACCCTCTCCAAAGAATTACCATGAAAACATTCAGCATACCTGTGGGGAGTAGAATTTGCAGTTTTTAGGCACGTTATCCCGCTACATTGTTATAGGATTGGATTATCACGCCTGTAATACAGGCAGCTTACATAAAAAACGCACCATCATTTTCAGCATTTCATTGCAGAATATGTAGCTCTCTGTCAGGACGGACATCAGGTCCCAGCTAAGCCCTTCCAACCATTCAATAACAACATATCCGTGCGAGAATTTTACAATCTATTCCTGGCTACAGGGAGGCATCTAAAAGATCTTTCTTTACCTATTGACAGAAATGAATTTGCAGAGGGGTACACATTGTATGCTTTCAATTTATCACCGGATGAAGACACCTTAGGAAATCTGTCTGTGGTGTCCCAGGGTAACCTCAGGCTGGAAATGCGTTTCCGTACACCTTTAGATTGTACAGTTAGTATGATTGTTTATGCATGCTCTAATTCAATCTTGGAAGTGAATGCCAGAAGACAAGTCTCAGTGGATTATTATTAAGATATTAAGGATCACTGAGATAAACATGAATTCCCAAGAGCTACAAGATCTCATGAGCCGTTTGATCGGAAAACAATTTTGTGGAGTATGGGCCTGTGATGAACTACCTATTGAGAAATGGCATGATCGACCAGCCATGTTTATTGTCAATACCCATCCTAAACACATGCCTGGTGAACATTGGTTAGCTATGACCTTAGAAGATGACGAAGGAGGTAGAAAAATCTCAACCTTTTTTGATTCCTATGGCTTTCCCCCTGGATTTTCTCATTTCCCCCCAACTATTAAACAGTTTTTAAACAAAAATGGATCAAAGATCTACTACAGCATCAAACAAGTACAAGATAACCTTTCTGTGGTCAACACTGTATATTCTACCTATGTCAAAGAGCCCGTGGAGTTTCTTTTGAAGATGTTATGTCTCTTATTATGATGATTTAAGAAGTAATGATAGCATTGTAGATACTTTAGTTAGAAAATATCAAAAGTGTTTAAGTAAATGTCCTTTAAGATCCTATAATCAATGTGTATGCTCACATCAAATGTTTAAAGAATGTCACACATGTTAAATTGTATCATTTTATTGAAATAAAAGTTTATTGAATTCAATCATAAAGTCATTCAAAAGTCTAACCATGAGGAGAGATCAGGATTAGGAAATAGTCCGGAGGCAGTCAGGGTTGAGGGGTCATCCATAAAGGAGGTATTATTAACCCAGTCAAAGGGGGGAGGGGTTCCAAGAACATCTTTAGGAGTGCTGTAACTCTTGGAGGGGTTTGAAGGGTTTTGTTTTAATGTTTGAATCTGTTGGCGAAGCTTATAGTTTGGTACCCTGGAGAGTGGAATGTTGAGGATGGCCATGGCTTTAAGAAACTGCAGCCACCCCGGAGGTCTTCTATCCTCAGCAATCTTGTGGGATGCAGTGATACTTTTAAGCACGTCCATCATATGAGAACCCTTGACAACAGCCCCCTGAAAGATAAACTCTCCTTGGTCATTCCAAGTAGCGGCCCCCTTTGAGTCTTTTATTTTGTTCATAATGTATATACAATTTTTCCGGTTACATGTTGGAACATGTGTCAACATGTCATGCATAACATTATCTTCAACCTGTAAGGTCTCAGGTCCTGGCATTACATTCTCTCTGTGCTCTTCATCCTTTAAGGGTTCTGGTAGGGAAAGTGATAAATGATTGTTCTCTCTCTCACCTTGTTTTACCAAAGCCAAATACCTTTGCAAGAGGTGTGTGTATTTTTGTACCTTATCATAGGGATTCAATTATTTTCTGTTCAAAATATCCTTCATGGCCATATCCAAATCATTTCACGCTGTTTGTCTAATATTTTCAAGTCTATCCAACTCTTGCTGAGGCACTAAGTACATTTTATTGGCCATCACATGGTATGTATTTTAATTTGAAGACTTGCCCTTTTATTGGCAAAGAGTTTGATCGCTGTCTTTTGTCTCTTTAATTTTTTTTATTAGTTCGGGGTGAGTGGAATGTGTCCTTTGAGAAGATTCAAAGCAATCTCACATAGGGATAATATGAGATCTGAAGAACAATGACCAAAGATGGCCTATGTTCTTTATGAGTGGCCCCAACTAGGGATTTATAGGGAGGGGTAGGTTTCTTTTTAAACGCAGAGACATTTTTACTTTTTCGGAATGTAAACAGTCGGCCACTCCCACGGAAACAATCCTGTTCTGAGCCTCAAGTGTTCTGGAGTATTTGATTTTAAATCCACGATTAGCTTTCCATAAAGTAGGATTTCCGTCCAGGGTACATCTGCTGAGCTAGAATGTTTATTTGTAGTTTGTCTCTAGGGTTAGTAAGTAATTGGCGTTCAAACTAATGGTACGGCTATGTTTAACTTGTTGAAACACATTTTGTACCAAGTAAAGCACTGACAGGTTTCGATGATGAGTATATTGAGTAAAAGCTCAAGCTATTTCAGGATGTTCACTACTGGCAAAAAAAGCATATCATCCAAAACTATCAGATTGTTTTTATGAGGAGGCAAGAGTTCATCATTCAACAACTCATCATACAAAGGCTGATAACATGAATAACACCACACAATATTCTATAAAATACTTACAAAACAAGTTTTACCGCTATTGGATGGTAGTCTATCACAGTGCCATCCGTTTTGTTACAAAAGCCCCATACACTACCCACCACTGCGACCTGTATTCTCTCGTTGGCTGGCCCTCACTATATATTCGTCGCCAAACCCACTGGCTCCAGGCCATCTATAAGTCTTTATTAGGTAAATCCCCGCCTTATCTCAGCTCGCTGGTCACCATAGCAACACCTATCCGTAGCATGCGCTCCAGCAGGTATATTTCACTGGTCATCCCCAAAGCCAACACCTCCTTTGGCCGCCATTCCTTCCAGTTCACTGCTGTCAATGACTGGAACGAACTGCAAAAATCCTTGAAGCTAGAGGTTCCTATCTCCCTTATTAACTTTAAGCATCAGCTGACAAAGCTGTTTATCGATCACTGCACCTGTATATAGCCCTTCTGTGAATAGCCCATCCTACTACCTCATCCCCATATTTATATATATTTGTTTTAACTTCCGCTCATTTTGCACTCCAGTATCTCTATTTGCACATCATCATTTGCACATTCCATCATTCCAGTGATAATGCTAATCTGTAATTTATTTCGCCACTATGGCCTATTTATTTTCTTCCTAACCTTACTGCATTTTGCACTACATTTGCACTCTGTATATAGATTTTCTATTGTGTTATTGACTGTACGTCTGTTTATTTCCCATGTGTAACTCTGTGTTGTTGTTTTTTTGTCGCACTGCCTTGCTTTGTCTTGGCCAGGTCGCAGTTGCAAATGAGAACTTGTTCTCAACTGACCTACCTGGTTAAATAAAGGTGAAAAAATAATAAAAAATAAAATAAAGTATCTTAAGAGTTAAGACACACAAGGATTGTAACATAAAGTCAGTAACCAAAGGGTAAGGTGGTCTCGTCAGGTAAAAGCAATCTCTTGTCATAGACTACCCTGAATCTTTTAGTAAGTGGGGCATTACGTAGATGGAAGCCCTTTTTATCCCTAACAATCTTTTTGTAGGAGTTCAACATTTCTAATACACTATGTCGGTCGTTAATAAAACCCTCGACTAAGTGTGCGATTGATTCCAAGTTTAAACGAGGGGCATTTTCATAGTTTTTTGTCACGCCTACATGATTGTTTTTAGTCTTAAAAGCATAGCTTTTGGGTCCGCAGGATGACCATTCTATGATATGGTCACCATCTTCGAGTTCACTCGAAGTAAACTGCTAAGAGGGGGGTTCCAATCACCAGGGTTGCTTACATAGACCACAGAATCTGTGTCATGGTAAAGATCCCAACTCTGTAGCTGCTCCATGAGGTTGCATAGTTCAAGTCGACCATAGGCCGTGGTAAAAACTGCAAGAAACACGTTTACATTACCAGGGGGTAGAACCCATTTCTTGTTACGTCTCCATTGCACCAGAGCAATGTCTTGATTCAAGAATGAAAAATGTGAAATATCATATTGGTCTGAAAAAACAAATTCCATAAATTCTTCGGGATCTTTAATGATCGATGTTGTTCACATATTACTTCTCTGCGATCATTTGCCCCAAAGAGAACGTTGGTTTTGTTGACCTCTATTCTGTCAGGGTCGAGACGTATGCCCTCTTTTTAATGATAGTCCTGAATGTATCTGTCTTTTCTCTCTTGATCAATGACTGATGCAGGATAGCCTGATGCCATCTCAAGAAGGTCTTGATGTACTCTTTAAAAAGAGTGTCTGATTTCCTGGGAAAGTTCCACACTTCAAAGATTTTGGCCACACGATAGCCCTTCTCTATAGCCTTAGAGAATTCAATAGTGACTCTTTCTTGATAGTGGCTCTTTCTTGATCTGAATGATCACAAGACTTTTCCTGGTTGTTGTTTTCACTGCAGGTGCAAGGCAACACTGACAGAAACAAGCCCCGGGGCGGGTAAACAGTGGCTTTTATCAAACCAAAGTAGTTTTGCGGTAAGTCAAAGTCACTATGAATAATTTCTGGGTGTCCCATAGGATAACAAGAGGAACTCATGAATTATTCAAAGCATGTTGAATAAAAATGTTTTTAGCCCGGGACAAGTACTCCAACCACTGAATGGAACCGCTAGAGTATGACTTGAATTGTCTGCGGTAGTTGTCAGGCGATGGAATAGCTATAGAGGTTGGATGTAAAAAGTGTGTACGACGTTTTCCTGCATGCCAACGCAATAGTTGTACAACTCAAGGGGTCAATGCCGGCATCTTTGATTACCTCTCCTCTGAATCTGAGGCATCCTTCACGCAGTATAACCACATCGTTGTCACAGTATAATTCCATCTCTTTATGGAAATCATAGGTATTATGACGTATTGTCTCATACCAAGTTATGAATCTCTCTCTCTCTTTGGGAGACTTTTGATCACACCTGTACATTTCGGGACTGGGATAAGATACTAAATACAGTAGATTCTCCTCAGATGTGAAGAAATGAGGAAACCAGCCTTGAACAGAGTTTTCAAAAACCAATGCCTCGGCATTTGAGCCAATCTCATGGGTAAGAAACTTAAACTGTCAATGTATCTCTGGTTGAAGGCTGATTTGACTACCTTGGCCTATGACACTGGGTGCAATGCCTTGTTTTAACAAGGGGTTCAAAAGAAGATAGGAATCATAGGCTCTATTATTGTGAGCTAAAAAAGTTTTTGTATTTCGTAAATGTTTTAGAAAGAGTAGTGCACAATTGGGGCCCTCTGCCGAACATTTTTCACCCATGAAAGTCATGGTAGATACAGAAATAGGCAGATGAACCCCTGATTGCTGATTAGTCTCAAAGTCATAAAACACATATTTCTCTGAATGTTCATCTTCAGCCAATGGCTGAATGTAACACTCATGTTCCATGCTATTGACATGACATTTTCACCAGATGTTGGTAACAACCCAAGTAATCCATACATACAAAGAAACCAAAACAAATAAGTTCAGAAATTAAGTTATGTGTAAAATTGTGAAATGACACAGGGAAAAAGTATTGAACACACTTACTGATATTTATTTAATACTTTGTACAAAAGCCTTTGTTGGTAATGACAGCTTCAAGACGCCTCCTTTATGGAGAAACTAGTCGCATGCATTGCTCTGGTGTGATTTTGGCCCATTCTTCCACATTCTACCATTTGCTGAAAAGCAGCCCCACACCATGATGTTCCCACCTCCAAACTTCACTGTTGGTATGGTGTTTTTAGGGTGATGTGCAGTGCCATTTCTCCTCCAAACATGGTGTGTATTATGACATCCAAACAGTTCAATTTTGCTCTCATCTGACCACACTATATTCTCCCAGTATTTCACTGGCTTTTCCAAATGTTGTGCAGCAAACCTTAAACGAGCTTCAACATGCTCTTGGACAACTCTTCTGATTATTCTTTTCACTCCTCTGTCAGAAATCTTGCGAGGAGCACCTGGTCGAGGCAAATTTATGGTGAAATGATTGTCTTTCCACTTCCATATTATGGCCCCAACAGTGCTCACTGGAACATTCAGAAGCATAGAAATGCGCCTATAACCAATGCCATCATTATGTTTTGCAACAATTAGTTTGCGAAGGTCTTGAGACAGCTCTTTGCTTTTACCCATCATGAGATGTGTCTTGTGTGACACCTTGGCAATGAGACCTTTTTGTAGGCCATCAGTTGGGACAGAACCAGCTGATATTAATTTGCACTGACAGGGGGCTGGATTGCTTTTTAATTACTGATAGTTTTCAGCTGTTGTCTTGGCTTTCCATGCCTTTTTGCACCTCCCTTTCTTCATGTGTTCAATACTTTTCACATTATTAAACATAACTTAATTTCTGAACTTATTTGTTTTGGTTTCTTTGTATGTATGGATTACCTGGGTTGTTACCAACATCTGGAGAAAATGTCATGTCAATAGCGCCTTTGGAAATATATTTACTGAGAAAAATGGTGACGTGTTCAATACTCATTTCACCCGCTGTACGTGAGGTTGGGGGTTGACTATTTTAAGGTTGTAATTGTAATGGCATTTTGGACATTTCTTTTTAATGTCACAACTGCTGAAAGATTTACAAGCATTGGGATGCCGTGTTTCAAGTTTGTGTGTTTCGTAGCAGTAGGCAGAACGACATGTACGATGACAATCCTCACATGATGTTAGTTGTAAAGGTTGCATCGGACATTTTTTCATCCTGACACACTGAACAGTTCTACTGAAAAGAGTGCCATCCCCCCTGTCGGGTGTAGCCTGAATGACATGCTGGCGCTCCTAAGAAAGCTCTGATGTTGGTAATACCATAAAAATGGTTGTTTTGCACATAAAAGTACAGAATATGAGGATGAGGTTGAGGGTTGTTCTGTAATTTCAAGAGCTCTGAATTAGCCCTACTATGGTACATAGCCACAATCTTGATGTTAAGAAATGTTTCAAATTTGACTATGCCTGAGAAAGCCACAGGCTCATGTGTACATAGACCTACAGCCTTTTGGAGATCATTAGCCTTTTGTAAAGCTTCTAGATCAGTACAACCCAGGTTGAGTAAATGGGACAGACATAGTGCAAAACATAACTGATTACCGGTATTGTTAATGAGACATGCCTTCTTATTTGTTATGTTTTCTGATTGCATGAGACTATCAAGTTTCCTTCTTTGACCACCTACGGGTTGGCGGATTATTTGTAGAACAAGTTCTAAGGTCCTATCAGCTATGATGGATAAATTAGATTGAACAAGACGTTCCAGCAGGGCTATAAATTGTTCAAGATCCGCTTCGCCATTAGGTAAAACAAGAGATACAGTGTTTTGCATACTATCACCACTTATTTCAAGCTGTAAGAAATCATGAGGTTCGGCTCATGAAACGTTCTCCTAGAGTATCCAAAATCATCACATAAACAACTGCATAATCATGACTCTCATTCATGTGTGAAATTAAAAAACTGACGAATCGCTGTTTTGTTAAATTTATTGCGGTACAAAACACGGACACTTCTATCAATACCCTCCCCCCCCCTGATTTATTATACCATTTTCCAATTCATCAAAATCATTATGTGGTTGCTCAATGTCCCCATAGACTGCAGGGGGTGTAGGTGCCCTGGGTTGATGTGTGGGTGGTGGTGTGGGGCAACTCTTGTTCATTTGATTCATTAAATAGATACGTTCTTGGGGTACCTGTGATAATGTAACATCATGTGCATGATTTAAAAGAGGTGGTGTGTTGGGGGGTGTGGGGGATGAGCATCTCTCATTAATTTGGTTAGTTAAGGAGATAAGTTCTTGGGGTACCTGGGATAATGTATCATCATGTGCTTGATTTAAAAGAGGAGGTGTGTTGGGGGGTGTGGGGATGAGCATCTCTCATTAATTTGGTTAATTAATGAGATAAGTTCTGGTGGTATTCTAGAAGTATCCATGTTACATACGTCTATATCGTTTGTTTGGACGTTGTTTAATCAGATTGCTGTTTATCAAGTTTGGAATGGTTTTCTTCCAGAATGCAAGGTCTTGACTGTACTGACGTCTTAGCAAAGCCTCCATACGTTTATGTCGCTGGACATCTCTGGCTTTTAGAGCCCTGAAAAAGGCTGTGAGAAACCTATCTTGGAGATCTATTTCCTGATCTTCGTCCACACTGCTACTATCTTCAATCTGTATAGACTCAGAATTGATTGTATCAAGCTGATTAGCCGCATCATACTCCATTACATCATCCTCATCATCACCATAATTGACATTGTCATCATTAAATGTATCGACCTGTTAAGATGTTTCACTCAGTATATCATCAGCGTCTTCTTCCTCTTCCTCCTCGACCTGCTTAGATGTTGTACTCAGTATATCATCAACGTATATTGATATATATTGTATAGGCCGGGGAGCAGTCTGAAAAAAACAAACAAACAAACAAAAAATATAAAATATATATATATATATATATATATAAATATAATAATAATTAATCATAATAAAATATGTATAATATATATTTATAATATATTAACAATATATGTCATAACTGTTTCTCACTGTCCGGACTTGGGTTTTAGGTAAACGGCGGTTTGTTGTCTGTTGAGTGTTTTTCTGCTGAGTCCTGGATGGCGTGTTTTCTCCACAGATTTCCTCTTCTTGAATAGACTCGGTGTGATCCCGATAGGCACTGTCGGAGTCTGAAAAATATAAATAAAATAAGTTAAATTGTTTTAACATAGTCTTTTAAAAGTTGTAACTATAATAAAACAGATCTTACCGTAACCATAAAGAGCATGTTCTTCAATCCAGTCGTTTTCAGACCACTCGTGCTCCTCAGTCAACCGTGAAGCAGTTCTGTGTACTTGAACTACGTGTCTGGGAAACCGTGCCGGAGACGGATATGGCTTGGGCGACCGAGTATATACCGAATGCCTTGGGGGGCTGTACAGATACAGTCGTATGAAAAAGTTTGGGCACTCCTCTGAGGCTGCATAATAATTTACTCTGTCGTCACAGAAAATGATCACAGTGGCATGCCATTCATTTTCTAATAAAAGCTGTGTACTGGGGTATTGTCCAGACGAAGATTTTTAGTGTAGCAATATTAAGTTGTATGAAATTAAATCAGATGTGAAAAATAGGCTATGCAAATATTTGGGCACCCTTGTCATTCTGTTGATTTGAATACCTGTAACTACTTAGCACTGATTAATTGGAACACACAATTGGTTTGGTGAGCTCATTAAGCCTCATAGACAAGTGCATCCAATCATGAGAAAAGGTATTTAAGGTGGCCAATTGCAAGTTGTTGTTCTCTTTGACTACATGGGGGGCCTCAAAACAACTCTCAAATGACCTGAAAACAAAGATTGTTCAACATTATGGTTTAGGAGAAGGCTACAAAAAAGCTATCGTAGAGATGTAAGCTGTCAGTGTCCACTGTGAGGAACATAGTGAGGAAATGGAAGACCACAGGCACAGTTCTTGTTAAGGCCAGAAGTGGCAGGCCAAGTAAAATATCGGAGAGGCAAAGGTGAAGGATGGTGGGAACGGTCAAAAACAGCCCACAGACCACCTCCAAAGACCTACAACTTATTCTTGCTGCAGAGGTGTCACTGTGCATCGTTCAACAATTCAGCGCACTTTGCACAAGGAGAAGCTGTACGGGAGAGTGATGCGGAAGAAGCCTTTTCTGCACACACGCCACAAACAGAGTCGCTTGAGGTATGCAAACGCACATTTGGACACGCCAGCTTCATTTTGGAATAAGGTCCTGCTGACTGATGAAACAAAGACTGAGTTATTTGGTCATAACAAGGGGCGTTATGCATGGCGCCAAAAGAACACAGCGTTCCAAGAAAAACACTTGCTACCCACAGTAAAATTTGGTGGGTGTTCCATCATGCTGTGGGGCTGTGTGGCCAGTGCCGGTACTGGGAATCTTGTTGAGGGTCGCATGGATTCCACTCAATATCAGCAGATTCTTGGGAATAATGTTGAAGAATCAGTCACAAAGTTGAAGTTACGCCGGGGCTGGATATTTCAACAAGACAACGACCCAAAACACTGCTCAAAATCTACCCGGGCATTTATTCAGAGGAACAAGTACAATGTTCTGGAATGGCCATCCCAGTCCCCAGACCTGAATATCATTGAGAATCTGTGGGATGATTTGAAGCGGGCTGTCCATGCTCGGCAACCATCAAACCTAACTGAACTGGAGATGTTTTGTAAGGAGGAATGGTCCAAAATACCTTCATCCAGAATCCAGACACTCATTAGAGGCTATAGGAAGCGTTTAGAGGCTGTTATTTTAGCAAAAGGAGGCTCTACTAAATATTGATGTGATTTTTCTGTTGGGGTGCCCAAATTTATGCACCTGTCTAATTTCGTTTTGATGCATATTGCACATTTTCGGTTAATCCAACAACCCTAATTTCACTACTGAAATATTACTGTGTCCATCAGTTATTTGATAGATCAAAATGAAATTGCTGATCCAAACACCCAATTATTTATAAATGGAAATCATGGAAATTGTCAGGGGTGCCCAAACTTTTTCATACGACTGTATGTAAATTCCTCTGTTCTGTGGTTGTTTTGAGTAGTGTATATGCCAAAGCCGGCCGTACAGAGCGGTAGAAGATCGTCGTTTTCAACACCATTGTAGTCCACTTGGCCTTGGGCAGAGCTTTTGTATGGGGGCTGTAAATACAATATTATGTTTTTAAAACATCGTACCCCATTTATTTATTGCTTATTGTATAAAGATTATTACTCATTTTATTTTTTAATCACGTCTAAAATATCTTGATGGCGTGGGACTGAGTAAAGATACAATCTCTTTCTATTGGTCGTCATTGTCCTCTATAACGATCACTTCTGTTGGGGTTGTTGGTTCATGATCCACATCTATTATTGATGTTAACACCTGGGTAAATGTAGGGTAACCTATAGACTTTTAAAAACAATATTAAAATGTATTCATATACAATAATAATGACTTAAAAATACATTTTACATAAAATACTGTATAGTGATAATATTAATAACCTGAAAATTGTATGTCATCCAGTCTTAAAATGTCTGCATAAGTCACAAAACAAAACATAAACTTTTACATACATTGAGAGAGATGTATAATATTATGCTAACATTTTAAATACAGTACACGCATAAAATGTCTAGTAATTTGTCTTAAGAGGCTATGTAACTGAACATCCACTAGGTGGAGCCAGTGTTTCACTCTTGAGTGCATCTTTGTTTCACATGTCTTATTGATATTTGTATGGTAAAAACATTTTTGACAAAGACATTCTCGTTTAAAAAATAATCATCAATAACACAACATCTTAGGACTGGGCGATGTATCGAGTTTTGGAGATATATCGATATATATCGAGGACAAGACAATATCGTTAACGTCGAGATATATATATATACAGCGGGTGAAATAAGTATTGAACACGTCACAATTTTTCTCAGTAAATATATTTCCAAAGGTGCTATTGACATGACATTTTCACCAGATGTTGGTAACAACCCAAGTAACCAAAACAAATAAGTTGAAGAAAAAGTATTGAACACATGAAGAAAGGGAGGTGCAAAAAGGCATGGAAAGCCAAGACAACAGCTGAAAACTATCAGTAATTAAAAAGCAATCCAGCCCCCTGTCAGTGCAAATTAATATCAGCTGGTTCAGTCCCAACTGATGGCCTACAAAAAGGCCTCATTGCCATGGTGTCACACAAGACACATCTCATGATGGGTAAAAGCAAAGAGCTCTCAAGATCTTCGCAAACTAATTGTTGCAAAACATAATGATGGCATTGGTTATAGGCGCATTTCTAAGCTTCTGAATGTTCCAGTGAGCACTGTTGGGGCCATAATATGGAAGTGGAAAGACAATCATTTCACCATAAATTTGCCTCGACCAGGTGCTCCTCGCAAGATTTCTGACAGAGGAGTGAAAAGAATAATCAGAAGAGTTGTCAAAGAGCCAAGGACCACTTGAGGAGAGCTTCAAAAAGACCTGCAATTAGCAGGTACTGTTGTCTCAAAGAAAACAGTAAGTAATGCACTCCACCGCCATGGCCTGTATGCACGCTCACCATGCAAGACTCCATTGCTGAAAAAAAAGCATGTTGAAGATCGTTTAAGGTTTGCTGCACAACATTTGGAAAAGCCAGTGAAATACTGGGAGAATATAGTGTGGTCAGATAAGAGCAAAATTGAACTGTTTGGATGTCATAATACACACCATGTTTGGAGGAGAAATGGCACTGCACATCACCCTAAAAACACCATACCAACAGTGAAGTTTGGAGGTGGGAACATCATGGTGTGGGGCTGCTTTTCAGCAAATGGTACTGGCAAACTTCACATAATTGAAGGAAGGATGAATGGCCAAATTTACCGAGACATTCTTGACAAAAAATCTGCTGCCATCTACCAGGATGATGAAGATGAAACGAGGGTGGACATTCCAGCAAGACAATGATCCCAAACACACAGCCAAGGAAACTCTCAATTGGTTTCAAAGAAAAAAAATACAGTTGCTAGAATGGCCCAGCCAATCACCTGACTTAAATCCCATTGAAAATCTATGGAAAGAACTGAAGATCAAGATTCATAGAAGAGGCCCATGGAACCTTCAAGATTTGAAGACTGTTTGTGTGGAGGAATGGGCCAAAATCACACCAGAGCAATGCATGTGACTAGTTTCTCCATACAGGAGGCGTCTTGAAGCTGTCATTACCAGTAAGTATTAAATAAATATCAGTAAGTGTGTTCAATACTTTTTCCCTGTGTCATTTCACATTATTACACATAACTTAATTTCTGAACTTATTTGTTTTGGTTTCTTTGTATGTATGTATTACTTGGGTTGTTACCAACATCTGGTGAACATTTCATGTCAATAGCACATTTGGAAATATATTTACTGAGAAAAATGGTGACGTGTTCAATGCTTAATTCACCCGCTGTAACAAAGCTGTTGGTGTATCATTATTCTTACATCTTTCAGGGTAAACGGCTATGAAGTTACATGGTAAAGATTAATTGGCCAAAGGCAAATATAAGTTACTTTGTGCTTTCACTCAGAAACTCATTTGAATATTAGGACAAGGAACTCACACCCACTGAGTGCCAGCCAGGTATGGTGCACCACACACTCTCTCCTTTCAGGTGAGCCTGGATCTTAGTTGGAGAGTGAGAGAGGAAGGCCGTCCTGTCTGTATCCCCAGACTGAGCACTCATACGCAGAGGGAGGATGAGGCTAGGCTGGGTCCAAAGGCTGGCCCCTATGCTGGCCATGGCTGCTGGAATACTCTACATCACATCCATTAAGCGGGAGGTTCATTCTCATGGGGAGAGACTGCAGAGGGCCCATCAGAATGACTCGGTCAGGGGCCAGGACATGCTCAAGAGGCTGGAGAAGATGGAGGCTCACATCGAGAAGCTGGGTGAGTCTCAATATCCTTAATTTAACTGTGACTTACCTGGAAGGGAAATGCCAGTAGCTCTGCCCACATACTGTACCTGGACTACAGTCTGCCACTGTTCTAGATGGCTGATTTAGAGGGTAGGATTTGAGAACACATTAGAATCTAGCATGAGCCTACATTGAGAGTTGATCCCCAAAGAAAGTTATTTTACACTTCACAGTGATTGTAAAAGGGAATTTGTTCTCAATTAAATAAAGGGTTTAAATGTGGCCCATAATCATTTTAGAATATGCTTTAATCCTGTATATTGTTGCTTGTTGCACAGCTTTGGTAGATTATGATCTATCAACTTCTACGTGCAAAACTTTGCCACATTGCTTACTTTTACTTAAAGAAATATAATAAATACTTCTACGACGGTTACATCAAGGTAATTCTCCAAGGCTGCAAACAGTGACTGAAGCTATCTAAATAAGTTAATACTCAGTTGTTATCATAAGAAGTGACTCCTGTGGCTCAACCAGTCATCTGTCTTTCATTGATTCTGGCAGCCTTAAACAATCTGAATTATACAGTCATAATATATTTATTACAGTGTGATGAGCAGCTGTCATGTGTGTCCACAGTGAAGACAGTCAACGACGGGATCAGTCTGAAAGAGGGGCAGGCTGTGAAGGCTCCCGAGGTCAAGAAGGAGAGGAAGGTGGTGAAGAAGTTGTACCCCAACTCAGCTCTGTTTACAAGATGGGGTGACGAGCTCTCAGAGGAGGAGCAGAAAGAGGCAGAGGGGCTGTTTAAGATGTACGGATACAACGCCTTCCTGAGTGACAGACTACCCCTGAACAGGGAAATCCCTGATACTCGTGATCCTAAGTAAATAATTTTCTTAATCTCACAGCAAATTATGGATAAGATGAAGACTTCTGAATTCTAACCACAGTCTGTTGCATTGCAGCCACCTGAGGTCTATTCCATCTCCAGCACTGTGAATGCAATTTGAGCAATCGTGACCTTAGAATTCTAAGGTTCTATCTGTAAAAAATAACATTCTAAGATAACTGGCTCCAAACCCTCATTAGTTTGAACGGTGTGAGCAATTTTTATCTTGTATTCTTTTGAATTTCACAAGTTTAGAGTACTATATAGGTAGAGAACATTGAACAGAACAAGGCTATGTCAATAAATACATTTTGACAAAAATGCAGCTAGAAATGTATAATCCCAAACTCTCACATTGAAATTGACAATAACTTTAAGAGTGAAACAGCCGCTTTGGTAAAGTGAATGAATGATATGAGCTGGACCAAATATTTGTATTGTGCCTGTCAGGTGTGCTAAGCACCAGTACCCCCATGACCTGCCCACCATCAGCGTGGTGTTGATCTACTTGGACGAGGCCCTGTCAATCATCAAGAGAGCTGTCCGCAGCATCATAGACAAGACCCCCCAACGCCTGCTCAAAGATATTATACTGGTGGATGACCACAGCTCCAATGGTTCGCCTAATTGGTCTCTTCTCTCCACTTAGAAACATTCAAAAGTATTTGGCAACATTTAGATTGAACTTTGATTGAAAGGTGTGGCTTTCAACTTTGGTTGTGTATCACTGATTTGCAAGTTTCTGCTTTAACAGAGGACCTAAAGGAGAAGTTGGATGCATATATCATTGTCATCCATGAAGAGCATCCGGGCCTGGTGAAGAGAGTGAGACACTCAGAGCAGCTCGGCCTCACACAGGCCCGCCTCTCAGGGTGGAGGGAAGCTACAGGAGATGTGGTGGCAATCTTGGATGCCCACATAGAGGTCCATGTGGAATGGTAGTCTAAATGGTTTTTGATATAAAAAATCTTAGTGAGACTTTTTGAGCCCCCCCCCCCAACATGTTTTTTTCACTCTGTGTTTGTGTGAACAGGGCGGAGCCTCTGTTGGCTCGGATCAAGGAGGACCGCACATTGGTGTTGACACCGGTGTTTGACAAAGTCAGTTTCGATGACTTGTCAGTCACACGTTATGGGCCTGCTGCAGACGCCTTTGACTGGGCCCTGTGGTGTATGTACGAGTCCTTCAGACCTGAGTGGTACGCCTTGAAAGACGAGTCACAGCCAGGAAAGTGAGTTGTTCATGATTTCATCATAGGATTGTAGTCCAGTTTCACAAGTCTGTTTTAATAGGCGATAAGGAAGTCACAGCATTGGGAGGACAATCTTACCTAATATTTACACCTGTATTATTATTTTGCGATATCTATTCATTAAAATGAATGTTACTTCTCCCAGTGTAGAAATTACAATGATTTGTACTGTATGTTTGTCAGGAGCCCCTCCATTATGGGCATACTAGTGGTTGACCGGCTGTTCTTTGGGGAAATTGGTGCTCTCGATGGTGGTATGAAGATCTATGGAGGTGAAAATGTTGAATTGGGCATCCGGGTAAGCCACTCTGCTACAGTTGCTAAATGAATGCAGAATGACTTTCTGTAATTGATTCGTTCAGTTTGAACAAACCAATCTATGTACAACATCCAGACACTTCTGTCCATATCTGTAAACTCTTCCTTCTCTCTTGGTGTTTGGTTTGTCTAGGTGTGGCTGTGTGGTGGAAGTGTCGAGGTCATACCTTGCTCTAAAATAGCCCACATCGAGAGGGCCCATAAACCCTATCTCCCCGACCTGAGCATTACAATGAAGAGGAATGCTCTGAGAGTGGCTGAGGTCTGGATGGATGAATACAAACATAATGTCAACATCGCCTGGAGCCTCCCACTGAAGGTACTGTACCCAACAAACCATTCAAAAGTAGGCTTTGTTCAACTGCTTCTATAGAATAACAATCATCGCTGTTATGCATGCATTGTGTTTGAAAATAAGTAGACTTCAATATAATGAAAACTGTCTATTACTCAATAAAATAATAAAGAGGATAGGATCTATGTAAAATGAGGGCGTTAAGCAAAAATTGATAATAGGTGGATTGCTCACGTGGCCTGTGTTTCTGAAATAGAAATCGTCTTCTTTCTCACTACAGGATCATGGCATAGATATTGGGGATGTTTCAGAGAGGAAGAAGTTGAGAGAGAGGCTCAACTGCAAACCCTTCCAGTGGTATCTGGACAACGTGTATCCCATGTTAGACCCCCTGGGTGACTTGCTTGGTTATGGAACTGTGAGTGATCCTAAAACGTTACTGTTGTTGTGGAATTATTTCCTCAACAACTGTGTTTGGTGACATACATGTCATCCTTCTTTCAACAGGATGCAGGGTCAAAAATCCAACTCATTATAGGAAACTGCACTTTTATAACTGTTTAATGTCTGTCAATAAAATCAACAGCTGGTCAATGACCTGAAGACAGATCTCTGTATAGATCAGGGCCCAGTTCCAGGGAACACACCTATTTTATATGGATGCCATTATTTTGGTCCTCAGGTTTGTAGAATCATTGCTTAGTATTTTTTAACTTAACTACATATATTGTATGATCCATCCCATGACAGACCCGGAATTCAACTCATACCACAATGCAAAGTACTGTCAATACCACTGACTCAGACAAGCCTAAATATCTATCCTCTCTGTCCAGAACTGTTATTATCAAGCCAGTGGGGAGATCTACATTGGAGGCATCAAGTCTCACAAATACAACAGTAATCGCTGTCTGGTGGACACTGGCATTCAAACCCCAGGACTGTATGAGTGCAAGGTGGCCAAGCAGAAGGGACTCCACATGCTCTGGGAATTTCAACAGGTAAGCACTCCAACATGAACATAGGGAAATGTATGCTGTTGGAAACTGTTGGAAACAAGGGAGATGTCTTTGATAGGTTTTTTCATTGTGATGTAGTAGAATGTTTGCTGTGTTTTACAGGGAAAAGCCATCCAGAACAGACAGACAAAGAGATGTCTAGAGATTGCCGAAGGGGAGGACACTTACTACCAGCTCGTCATTCAGGAGTGCAGTGGGCAGCACTGGAAAATACAGAATCTGATAAAAGACTTCTGACACACTGAGATATTTAGGTTTGGGTAGGTTACTTTCTAAATGTAATCCATTACAGTTACAAGTTACCTGTTCAAAATTGTAATCAGTAACGTATCTTTTGGATTCCCCAAACTCAGTAACGTAATCTGATTATGTTACTTTTAGATTACTTTCCCCTTAAGAGGCATTAGAAGAAGACAAAAATGTTTGTTACCAATTGAACAACATCTATTGCAGGATAAATCAATGTTCAAGTTTACATACGTGGCCATATAAGGATGTTACATTTTACTTCATGGGTTGGTTATGTAGGCTCCTTCCAACCCATCACTTTCTACTACATATAATAACATGATTAAATTATAGCTTTACATTAAAAACCAAAGTCTATCAGAATTCCAGTCATTCCAATTAAGGTTATACCCCTTGATCTTCAAGAATAGGACTTGGAAATATGGAAGTATAGATTAGCCAAATTGTTTTACCTGAGCATGACCCCAAAACTAAGGACTTATTAACCAGCCCTATTCTGTTGTTTATGATTTTGTTGTCTTGGAGGACTGATTGGGCTCATTGATTGATAAAAGCTGTGCTCATGGAATGGTATGCTTTGCCAAGAGTGAGCAAAGCTGTCATCAAGGCAAAGGATGGCTACTTTGAAGAATAAATCTAAAATACATTTAGAACACTTTTTTGGTTACTACATGATTCCATATGTGTTATTTCATAGTTTTGATGTCTTCACTATTATTCTACAATGCAGAAAATAGTAAAAATAAAGAAAAACCCTTGAACGAGTAGGTGTGTCCAAACTTTTGACTGGTACTGAAAAATGAATGCAGTAACTTCAGACTGCCCCTTTAAGTCTATCAAAAGTTGGAGCAATAAAAGCCCCACTGTTGCAGGAGCGCATTTTTCACTGGCTGTCCACTGGTTTCAAAAACAATGATTGAAACGCAGCTTAAACTTCTTAAATTCAACCATTATTGGGTTCAAATACAAATGTATATTTGTGAACAGCTATCCACAACAACCACAATCCTTCCAAATAGCTAAATGAGAGAGCAGCAGTGTGATCCACATCAATGCGCTATGTAGATAAATAATAAGTGATATCCGTATCGCCGTCATCCTTACCTCGAAGCGTTTATTCAAGTTGGATAATCTTTGGATGCCGACAGCAGTCGCACCATTGGAAGACATAGCTTAGACTGTCACTGTTGCCAACAAAAGCCCTATTCTGCTCTTTTCCCGCGATCCATAAAACACATTTGGTGTGTCATCATAGTGGTCTCTGACTTGTGGTCAGACTCGCTCAGGTGGAACAAATTTAAACTTGCGTCTTTTTTCAATGCTGATTTGAATTTCATTGAGAAAACAGAAGTGTCAAAGCTTTTCTGAATTGAAAAGTAATCCTTGAAGTAATCATCTAGTTTTTCAAAAGTATCTGTAATCTGATTACAATATTTTTGCTGGTAACGTGTAATCCGTTACTGTAATCAAATGGGAAGGTGGAAGTTACCACATATGACTGGTACATGTAATTCGTTACTCCCCAACCCTGCCAGACAATAGGAGTTATGCTGCAATCATAAGCAAATGGGAAGGTGGTATTTACCACATATGACTGGTAAAAGTCCACTTCACCAACTGGTAATTACTAGTGGGAAACTCATCTATCATCCCTGAGCTCCGACTTTTCCCACATGCTGACCTCTGATTTTACCTACTAAGGAAATTTCCTTTTTAACAGCATTTTCAGCAGTTAAATACAACAACAAAACATTATTTACGAAAAGCAGTCTATAAATATGTTTTTGAACACTATAATTCTTTCACAAACTTGACAACTATACTTGTAGTTTATGGTTGATGCAGCTTGTTGGCCATTAGACATTCAGCGTTTTTAACGAATTCAAAGCACGTGAATACATCCAACTGGTATTTACGACTTCACAACAGGTAATTACCACCTTCCCACTTTAGTTATGAACACATGCTTTGAAAATCCTATCAGTAGTCAGCAGTGAGATGACTGTGTGATCTTAGTTAGCTGTTGCTTCATGGGGACAGATGTACAGTTTCTTCACAGAATGTGGGATGCTATTGAGCTGTGTTTTCCTTGATCCTGAATGTAAATGCAAAGTAATATTAAATATGATTCCTGTATTTACGCTCATTTGTGGTTTGTTATTGATTCACTGTAGATTTTAACCAAAGAGGGTCATAGAATATTTGTCTGCATTGACATCATATTTAGCCGAGTTGACATCTGTGTAGTTTTGCTCAGGGAGTTCTCTATGAGTTCTCAGACATGAATTTATCCCATGCATGGCCAGCCCCCTCTTCTACAGCTGCGTTGGCAGTGAGCTATATACTGTATATATAGATATTTTAGCAGTGGTTACTAGGACATATAACTACTGTACTATCTCAAACCCATGTGTTTCACTACTACAAATTAGGTAGTTGGTAATCTGAGAACCCACAACTAAAACTCCTATACACTAACTAGCTAGCATTGTTAACAATCTGTCATGATAAATTAGACAGTTAGTATCCAGAGCAAACAGAGGTAATACCATAGAGATACATGAAATACTAGTTCATTTTCATTCAATAAGAACTCTTGACCTCACCTTATTGAGTTGATGTCCAGCTCCTTGAGAGTGCCCAGGTTGTCCCTCAACTCACTGATGTCCACAAACTTCTGTATTTTCAAGTATTGTGGTGGCAGCATCATGTTATGAGTATGCTTGTCACCAGTAGGGAGTTTGTCAGGATCAAAAAATATATGAAAGGACCATGTTCTATCTTGATTCTTCAGATTAACAGGAATGGGGAATGGGGAAGGGGATGGATAAATAGTTTTACTGAAAAGGTGTGCGTCTTACATTATTTCAGGAAGTCCGTCTAATAACCGACTTCAATACCCATAATGCTTAGCGTTATAACTACGGTTACAGGAATCCACAGTACATAAATACTTAGTCCCAAAATGCACTCACCGGTCAGTTTATTAGGTACATCGAGTACCGGGTCGGACCACAATTTGCCTCCAGAACGGTCTGAATTCTTCAGGGCATTCTTAATGGCATCAAGCAGATTGAACGGTGGTAACCCTTTTCATCTCATCCCAAAGATGCTCTTTTGGGTTAAGTTCTGGGGACTGCGCAGGCCACTCAAGTAAACTGAACTCGCTGTCATGTTCCAGGTCATTTCTTTCCACTCCTCAATTGTCCAGTGTTGGAGATTGCGTGCCCACTGGAGACACTTCTTCTTGTTTTTTCGCTGACAGGAGTAGAACCCAGTGTGGTTGTTTTATGCCTACTTACAATTGCAAATGGCCAAAAATGTACCATCCTACATAAAACAATAATTTAAAGAAAAAAAGGCGATGTCTGTATCTGAATGTATGTATCGGGATAGCCTGCTCCTATAATGACAGAACAAACAGAAAATACTGTCAGCTTGAGACCTAAATATCCCTGGATAAGCACTCACAATACTGTTAGTTTTGACTAAATACAGTCATATAGGCCACTAAGTTACTTATTCAATGTGGATGTCGCATGAGATGGATGTGATTTTGGTGCATAGGCAGATTTATTTCAAAGCCAGTTCCTGTCGTGAATCTATATTGCCTTCATAGAGGAAAATGAGTACTCGTAGGTGTAAGTCGATCCAAACATTGTTAGCACAGAAAATGCTTTTTTTTTTTATATTGTGCTGTATTCCTCTGACATGCCACCCAAAACGCACACAAGGACTCTGCACTCCTGAGCGCATCCCTGATTTGGCTCGATATCTGGAATTCAATCAGCTCAGTTTGAATTGCGGCCTCATCCAGCTTGGTATCGTTTTCTTAGCAAGGGAGGAGAATTCTCCACCTGTAAGAGGATAACGTACAAACGCAATGATATCCTTGGGCATGCTGTAGTCTTCGAATCTGGTGGAGAAGTTGTCCCTCAGCTGCTTGATGAAATCATCAGCCTGTCATTTCTTCAGTGTGCTGAAGTGCAGTAGCCTTCCAGATTACAAGTCCAAATCGTACAACTCAATCTTCCTAATAAAGGCCTCACGTTTTTTCACCATGTCCACGACTATTGTCCCTCTTCCTTGTAACTGCAAATTTAACCCATTTAAGTGACAGAATATGTTAGACAAAAAAGCCTTGTGTGTAGCTTGCAGTTAACATTTTCATTGCAAATAAGACACACTGGATTGGCATTGGGAAAAGATGGTCAGATGAAAGCATATCTCTCTACATTCTCCCCTGAAACTTCGATGTTCATTATCTACTTTGCTTTTGATACTTTTTGAGAGCAACATTTTCTCTTGCTATCATGCTAATTGTTCTGAACGAATGTTGACGTTAAAAAAGTAGTGTAGGCTACGTAGTCCTGTTTTTCCCAACAAATCAATAAAAAAATAATAATAACTGAACAGTGATTTTATGAGCGTAATCAGATCAAAAGTATTATCTTCTAATCAGATGTGTTAAAAATGTGTAGTGTAGGCCAATTAATTGTGCTAATATAATATAATAATTAGGTTCTGGCCCGTCGACTATTAGCTCAGAAAAAATGTGTCCCTAGGCCAAACCTAGTTGACGAAACCTGCTCTTAACCCAAAGGGAATTATTCTGCCCCTTGCTGACAAGGTTAGCACTATGTATAACATTCAGGAGGTTTTCTTTCTCTAGGTAGGTTGCACCATAACCTGGGATCAGGCTCAGGCTCAGGCTCAGGCTCCGGCTCAGACTAAGCCTCAGGTGCAGTTGGAGGTATAGCTTCTGTTGGCGGCGGTATAGAAGAAGCTGGTAGGGGTGCTGACTTGTTCTGTGGTGTGTCAGCTCACTTGTGAAGGGGAACTCTGGTGCCTCTGCTTCAGGGATTGTAGCTGCAGGTTCTCGAGGGAACAACTGGTCAACATGTCTCCTTCAGGTCTGCTTGTCTCTGGTGCAAACTCTGTATGAGACAGTTCCAGTCTTTTGAAGAACAGTTGTGGGTGCAGACTTTTCTTTTAGTGGTGTAGTTGCTTGCAAGGACTGGATCTCAGATAGTAAACTGTCTATCTTTAGAACGCTTAGCTCGCTGATTGACTTGGTCTTGCTGCTCGTCTTGGACCAACGTTTTGGTGGACGTTGGCCTCAATAGGTAAAAGCGAGTCCTGAGATGTCTTTTCATGAGCATGTAAGCACAGGACGTTCCAGCTGTCGAAAAAGGGTTTTTGCGATATTAGAGCAGGACAACGTTGACGCGCTGCTTCAGTGGTGCTTCACTTCTGGAAACTTTGAGTGAATGTTCGTCTGAACCATTCTCTCTTCAAGTCCATGAGTGGATGGATGATAAGTACTTAAGAGGATGTGTTTGATTCCATTGCCCTGTAGGACATTTTCCATCCCTTTGGAAAGAAAAGTCTATTATCCGTGACTATCTGCTCAGGCAGTCCGAGACATCCAAACATCTCCCTCAGGATGGTGTTCTCAGATTTTATGGTGGACAGACTGCAACCTCTGGCCACGTCAACGGCAACCAGCAACATCACTTCTTCCACTGGTCCTTCAAAATCCACGTCAATGCGCTGCCACAGGCTCGCTGGCCATGGATGCAGTGGTGTTAGGCTCTGCATGTTTCTGATGGTTTGACATAACACTCAGGATCTGTCTTTGGCTTCAATGTAATGGTCTAGTACCGGCAACCAGAAATAGCTACAGCTGAGGTCGGAAGTTTACATACACTTCAGTTGAAGTCATTAAAACTCATTTTTCAACCACATCTACTTTGTGCATGACACAAGTAATTCAGCCAATTGTTTACAGACAGATTGTTTCACTTATAATTCACTATATCACAATTCCAGTGGGTCAGAAGTTTACATACAATAACTTGACTGCCTTTAAACAGCTTGGCAAATTCCAGAAAATTATGTAATGGCTTTAGAAGCTTCTGAAAGGCTAATTGACATCATTTGAGTCAATTGGAGGTGTACCTGTGCGTCTTTGCTCGACATCATGGGAAAATCAAAAGAAATCAGCCAAAAATTCCAAACGCCTGAAGGTACCACGTTCATCTGTACAAACAATAGCATGCAAGTATAAACACCATGGGACCACGCAGCCATCATACTGCTCAGGAAGGAGACGCATTCTGTCTCCTAGAGATTAACGTATTTTCGTGCGAAAAGTGCAAATCAATCCAAGAACAACAGCAAAGGACCTTGTGAAGATGCTGGAGGAAACAGGTACAAAAGTATCTATATACACAGTAAAACGAGTCCTATATCGACACAACCTTGAAATGCCGCTCAGCAAGGAAGAAGCCAGTGCTCCAAAACCGCCATTAAAAAAGCCAGACTACGCACATGGGGACAAAGATCATACCTTTTGGAGAAATGTCCCCTGGTCTGATGACACAAAAATAGAACTGTTTGGCCATAATGACCATTGTGTTTGGAGGAAGAAGGGGGAGGCTTGCAAGCCGAAGAACACCATCCCAACCGTGAAGCACGGAGGTGGCAGCATCATGTTGTGGGGGTGCTTTGCTGCAGGAGGGCGATCACAAAGCCTCGACCTAAATCCTATAGAAAATTCAGTTACACCAGTTCTGTCAGGAGGAATGGGCCAAAATTCACCCAACTTATTGTGGGAAGCTTGTGGAAGGCTACTGTAATAAATATATTCTTGATGTCGCTTATTACCAACGCTGTATTACACACATTAGCTCGAAACATTACACAACCCGTATAGTAACACATCTTTTAGAACAGTTAATCCTAAACACACACACACACACACACACACAGACTTATGAGGGCTGGACTCCGAGGACAAAGAACACTGCCAAGAGCCAATGGGAAGTCGACACTGCCCGAGGAGGGACTGCCCTCCATAACAACGACCAGTCAGGCGTGTGAATCTACCAGACTCTACCTACGTCATTTTATTACTATTGCTCTGTATAAGTATGTGTGCCACATGGTTAGGGGTTCTCTTTGTTCCGGACGACTCCCTAAGAGCTGAAGGAACGAGCCCGTGCACGAGTTACCAAATATCTTTGCATCAAATAAATCGCTTGATTGAATATCAATTCCACCTGGTCCCGAGTTATGACTTGTCTCCTTCTCGAGTAATTGTAAACATTAACAAATTTGGTAGCAGAGGATGGTTTTCTACACTTCTGATTTCGATCCATAGTTAGTTGATGTGAGAGGAGACGGGTCTTTGACGAATTTTCAAGGACGGGTGACCTGTTCGCAGGAGCCATCGGCAATTCTTCTCGCCCCGGGAAACTGATCAACGAGCTCGACTAAATAAGGTAAGCAGAACCTGTTTAATCGAATCTGCAATATTGTATTATAGTATTATCCAAATTTTGATCAGTAGTACTGGGCGTGAGTATGAATTGTTGTTAAAATATTTCTTATAGATGTATTACGAATGCGAAGGCTGATTGCAAAGATATTTGTGTAATAGTTATATAGGAAAAAGGTAAAAGAAGAAGTGAGCCTGTGTGGCACCCTGTGTGGGTTAAAGTCTGTGAGACTCCCTGGTTAAGATTAAAAGCCTGTGTGGCGCAACATTGATAGCATTATCTGCCAACTAGAGAAGGCCTTTTGGACTGGCTGACCAGAAGGGAACCCTCAGTTAAGGTGGAGAAATAAAGTAATTATAACTTAAAATACATCCCCATAGATAAAGTATGAGATACCCCGTCCTATTGACTTAGAGGACTCTGTTACGTGAAATCGTAAAATAGTTTCGTCCCGGTCGTCTAGAATTTATTCTAGCCCGGTTGACTTTGTTTAGGGAGGGATCTGTGCGCCTCCAGGTCGTCTGAGTGATTTATTACCAGCCCTGTTTGAGTGTGCTTGTTTGTCCGTACCCTAGAGGGAGTACGTTTTGTTTGTCTGGATAATTGATTTGAAATAGTTTCGTCCCGGTCGTCTAGAATTTATTCTAGCCCGGTTGACTTTGTTTAGGGAAAGATTTGTGCGCCTCCAGGTCGTCTGAGTGATTTATTACCAGCCCTGTTTGAGTGTGCTTGTTTGTCCGTACCCTAGAGGGAGTACGTTTTGTCTGTCTGGATAATTGAGTTGAAATAGTTTCGTCCCGGTCGTCTAGAATTTATTCTAGCCCGGTTGACTTTGTTTAGGGAAAGATTTGTGTTTGTGTGTACGTGCCCCGGAGGTCTGAAACTAAGGGGTTTCAGCCCGGGTGTGCATTTTGTTCGTCTAAATAACAGAATGAGGGTTTGATGTGCAGTTACTCCGTAGGTTTTGCACCTGTCGTCTCACTAGAGTGATCACCGGGCCGTTGGTATAAACCTAGTGGGGTTAAAAACATAAAGTAGACATATTACACATATTGCACACATTACATATATATTACACTTTGTATACGAGGGTGGAGCGTCAGAGATAAGGCTGCGTGGGCACCGTGAATACATCGTTGGTTTTGACCTGCGACAGGCTCAGAAAATAAACACAATCATGGCGTCTACTCCGACATCCAAGCTTAAGTTTAGTGAAACTTCACCACCACCGGGAACCTCCCTATTAAACACAAGGCACAAATGGAAAAACTGATTAGGGCAGTCGCACTACCTGAAAAGGTAGCAATCATGAAGTGCACAGGACACCGACAGCTGAAGAACAGAATAAGTAAGGGAAACTACGCAGCTGACCAAGCAGCTAAAAAAGCAGGAGGATACACTCCCAGACAAATGGTGTTACGACCAGAAACACCTCAGACTGAACTCACCCCCACGCCATCAGGGAATTGCAACTCGCTGCCGGACCTTACGAACACTCAGTCTGGGCACAAAAAGGAGCCGTCAAAGGACCCGACGAACTATGGAGATGTCATGACGGCAGACTGGTGGCCCCCGCAAACCTGTGCCCTGAACTCATAAGAGAAGCACATGGACCCACCCACGAGGGAAAGCTGAGAACGTACCAAAAGGTGTCTTACGTTTGGTGGCACCCTCACCTGAAAGACATGACAGATTTGCACTGTGATGAGTGCCATGTGTGTGGGAGTCACAATCCAAAGAAGCCATATCAAACGCCTATGGGAGCTTACCCAGTACCAAATGCTTGCTTTCAAGACATTAGCATAGACTACACAGATATGGGAGCAGACAACGTAGTGGGGGGAAAAAGATACCTGTTGGTAATGGTAGACAGATTTTCAAGATGGGTAGAGGCAATACCAACGGCACGGGAAGATGCCAAGTCAGTAATAAAATGGCTACAGACAGACCTAATACCTAGGTATGGGGTCCCTCGACAAATTCGCTCTGACAATGGGTCTCATTTCAGTAACAAACATTTGAGGGAGGTGGAGGAAAGGTTGGGTATTGTGCACAAGTTTGGGTCAGTGTACAGACCACAATCTCAGGGTCTAGTGGAACGCGCAAATCAAACCTTGAAAGCTAAAATTGCAAAGGTATGTGCAGGCTCTAAGTTGACCTGGGTGGAAGCCCTGCCCCTGGCCTTGATGGCTATGAGGTCCTCACCCGGGGCAGGGACCATCTCTCTCCCCATGAGATAATGACAGGGAGGGCTATGCCTGGTCCACCAAGGGAGGGAGGTCATATGCCCGCCCTTGATGTACAACAAATTGTAATGTCTGATTATGTGAGAAAACTGACGGAACTTTCTGCAGCTCTTTCCACACAGATCCGCAAGGTCCAAGAGGGGGAGCTGTTGGGAGACTCGTCACCACTGAAGGTAAAAGTTGGGGACTGGGTGAGGGTTAAAGTCCACAAGAGAAAGTGGCTGGAACCCAGGTGGACTGGACCGTACGAAGTGAAGGAAGTTACTTCACACTCTGTCCAGGTCAAAGGCAAATCAGGAGCACCTTGGCACCACCTTACACATTGCACTCCAGCCCCAACCCCTTCCAGAATTTTGACTGAAACCAGGGCCGACTTGCGCGCCCTAAACAATTCGATTCCAACCACTGACACCTTAGTTGGGGAAAATGTGACCATGGGTTCCGTTATTCACGTAGAGCCTGAGTGCTACATTCTGCTCTTCACACAGAGAGAATTAGAAATATGGAAAAAGGGAGGGGCAATCCTCTGAGATGATATTTGGCATTAGGGTAATTTACCAATATTACTAAAGTCCTTGTTTAGATATGTAGTAATTATGATACATGGGCAAAGCCATGTATCACAGGGGGGAACTAATTACTTAAAACAATTAGGAAGTATGATTGTAGCGTATGGAAGAACAAATTACTTTAATAAAAAAAATGTTGTTCCAGGTGTGTTGTATGTGCGCAAAGTAATGATCATAGAACTTACAGGGGATGATAGAGTTTTAA
This sequence comes from Thymallus thymallus, assembly GCA_023634145.1. Classification (NCBI taxonomy): domain Eukaryota; kingdom Metazoa; phylum Chordata; class Actinopteri; order Salmoniformes; family Salmonidae; genus Thymallus; species Thymallus thymallus. The sequence goes on from CM042420.1 coordinate 12,281,718, forward strand.
TTTTGGTGTATCTTAAATACATTCCAATGAAGGGCGATTGCCTGGGCTGTGATTTTAACGTTTGAACTTGATAAGAAACAAATGTGAGGGATGGGCTGTGTTAAAATATGAGATTGACTCAATTGCTAGGACAGTATTTATAGAATATGGGTTAGTTTTATTTTTATTTTTTTAGTTGACAGTCTTACTTAATAGGACAATATTGATCAACTTTATTTGTGGTTTATTTCACTTTTGTGATTACAGGTTCTAATTTACTATGATGGCCCTCACTGAGTCATGTAAACTAGGTAGTGGTGTACATGTGAACAGATATTCTGATTTAGATTGGTGTTTGCCCACTATGAGTAGGAGTTTGGAAAAGTAGTGATTTTATGAATGCATTATGGAAATATTAAGTAAATAATATGTTTACAGATTGAGGCCCTGCTGGAAGCTAGGTTGCTCCCAGTTAGGTTGGCATTTTGAAGGTTTGTGCCTGCAAGGCAATCAAGATAACATTAGCTTAAGTAATAAAGTTGCTGCTGAAAGGTTTCACACCCATGTTGTGTATCTGGTTTTTGCTATGGCCTCGCCTGTTGTTGAGTTGCAACAACAACAGGGGACTGACCATATGTCTCACTCCCTATGGGAGACCAGAGGATGCTCCCAGGGCCCTGATGGCCTCTGTAGACAACACCTTTCAGGTAAATTTGTGTTGCTAGAGTAACTCATTCCGTAGGTTTGCCGAATATAAGACTATTTTTAATATGCGTTATGTGCATTTAATATAACATTGCCAAGTGGATACTTCTTAAACCAGGTAATGTTACTTAGTGATTTCTTTACACACATTGCATTAGACTTTATTGATATGATTGAGAAAAAGTGCTCTTGTCTAGTGATAGGGAAATAGTTGAAGTCAGAACCCACGGCCACCCATAGATAATTCTGGATTGAAATTGTATCCCTCATTAGTAGATTGGGCATGGGGGGAGAATCCAGATGATGAAGTAGTAGTGGTGAGGGACCCCCACCCCCTATCCTAATCAGAGGGAAACTGAGGGAGCTCAGGGGGGAGAGGGGGATAAGACAGATGTAGAGATACGTATCACAGAAATTTTAAAGGAACTATTGGCGAGACAGGGAAGCAAGGGGGTGAAGGAAAGTAATGGTGATTGACTGTGATAGAAGTTAGATATTACCAGGAAGAAATATTGTTCATGTCATCCGCAATCGGCAGGTTTAATTAAACGCATGAATGGAACAATAAATAGTAGACTAAGGAAGAACTATATAAGTACTGGAAGAAACTTGGTAGGATGAATACCTATAGTAGGATGTAGAGTTAGGAGGACCAGAGCAGGCAGAGATACACTGAGAATACTCTGGCTGAATACATGAGAAGATTGTTTGATAATCACACCCGTATGTCAAAGATTTTGTGACCTACAGGTGAACTGAAGGAGAGAGTGACCCACTCTATCCAACCAGGTGATGAGGTGCGGGTCCAATGATTGAAAAGGAAAGACTGGAAGCAGCCCAGTTGGGGAGGCCCCTACTAGGTCTTGTTGGAAACTGCCTATTTGCCGTTTAGATATGTTCAGAAAAAGAGTGACCTGGGTCCACGTTGCCCACTGCAAGGAGGTAAGAACGCATACACTGCTGAACACACACAGGGTTAAGGAGCAGAACCGAGTACCAATAGGGTCCGGGGGTTACCTCCTTAACGAAGATTCCCTACCCCGACCTATCATCACTGTAGTGTGTTCCTAGAGGTGTGAGTATGGGGTGGAACTCAGCAGACTGACTAAGGGCAGGAGAGGGTTGGCGGTTCTTGGAAATATGGGGGACCCTGAGCTGCATCAGTCTTAAGTTTGATACATCCAGATCCACCACTCACCAAAAATATAAATGAAACTCTACCATGGGAATAATTAAAAGACAGATGACTCAGGATAAGGATTCCACTGGAAGTGAGTATTATAAACATAGTGGCCAGAGAGAGGCAGGATGTGGTTTTCAAAATAAATATTGATAACCTCTCCATTAAGTGGGAGTATGTAGTCGAGAGTGAGTATTCATACTTATGCATTATACCTCTGTACAGGACCTACTGCTAGTTACCATTGGCCTACAGTTTAAACATACTTGGGGAAAATATTAAGTAAAGGCAGTGAGCCAAGAAGATATTATACAAGTATGGGGCTTGCGTGGATGACTATGGTTAGGATACCTGTATAGACGTAAATAGCACCAAATTAACTGAGCAAACAGAGGTGAAAACTGTACAGGGATGGGGTTGGCGAGATTGAAAGAGGCTGCTAACCCACCCCAGTTCACTCTGACTCCAGGGGAGTGTTATAGAATGGCAGCAGAGATTTGGGTGATTTTAATGGAGTAAGTCAGTAGTTAATGTTACTGATCTGAGTTCAGAGGCACAGGAGAAACTACTAAACCTTACAGCCTGGTAACAGATGTGTGATGGGCGTGTACCAGTAAAGGACGTATAAGGCAGACACTATAAAAAGGGTGGGTAGGTATGTACCTGCACCCCAGTCCTATTGGTTTAGCCAGTTAGAATTAGTTACCAGAAACCAAGGAAAGGTTTAATCAGGCGTAGGAGAGGTTGTGCCAAGGAGGAGAATGGCCCTATTTGGATTGATGCGATTGGAATTCCTAGGGGAGTCCCTGATGAATATGAAGTTATGAATCAAGTAGGTGAAGGTTTCAGGACAATGTTCTTTTGGTGGGTGACGTTTAATAAATATAAGCAGGCGTCCAAGCAGATGGTGAGACATAGACCAGTTCCAGATTCTGATCAGTGGGAGGAGGAATACAATTCACCAGCAGTGGTGGACGAGGAGGACACTGATGATCGATTCAATCCAGACAACTACAGATTGAATGAAACATTTCTTAGATCTAATGTGAAAATCTTGAATAAAGAGTGTAACTGGGAGGGGAAATGGGAATTTTGTTCAGGCTAACATATGTTGTATACATTTAGTGGTGTGATGAAGATACCCTCCAAGCCTAGTAGATGATTGAGATCCTTTCAATTCCAAGGAGCCCAGGTTGAATGAGACACTCTTTAATGATTAGAAAAGACTGATTCTTTATATGAAGGTCATGACGAAGATCCTAACCGGAAGAGTTATGACTGAATAGGCCTAGAACAGTAGTTGATGAGTTTGGAATATAAATGCATGTATTGGTTTTGTTTGGATTAAGTTTGATTTTGTATGACATTTAGGAATCCTATGAGGATAGATGTGTAATGATCAGTGTGAAAATTTAGTCAAAGGGTGGATTGATAAAGGAATTTGTATGTTTAATGACTAAGATGTTTCACCCTGAAACTGTGTAATGTGTAAAGATGTATTAGAAATTACATAGACAATGGTTAGAATGTTACCATTTGGTAAATGAGTCAGGATGTAGTTCTTAGGCTAGCAGGAGATTAGCCATAAAAGTTTACCAGCCTCATCTATCAGAGTGGAGGTCTCTGAACCCACATATATATTGGACTAGCCGTTGGCCTATTTTTCACGTCTCTTGTGAGACGTGAAGAGGGGGATTTGTAATAAATATATTCTTGATGTCGCTTATTACCAACGCTGTATTACACACATTAGCTCGAAACATTACACAACCCGTATAGTAACACATCTTTTAGAACAGTTAATCCTAAACACACACACACACACACACACAGACTTATGAGGGCTGGACTCCGAGGACAAAGAACACTGCCAAGAGCCAATGGGAAGTCGACACTGCCCGAGGAGGGACTGCCCTCCATAACAACGACCAGTCAGGCGTGTGAATCTACCAGACTCTACCTACGTCATTTTATTACTATTGCTCTGTATAAGTATGTGTGCCACATGGTTAGGGGTTCTCTTTGTTCCGGACGACTCCCTAAGAGCTGAAGGAACGAGCCCGTGCACGAGTTACCAAATATCTTTGCATCAAATAAATCGCTTGATTGAATATCAATTCCACCTGGTCCCGAGTTATGACTTGTCTCCTTCTCGAGTAATTGTAAACATTAACACTACCCGAAACGTTTGCCCCAAGTTAAACAATTTAAAGGCAATTCTACCAAATACTAATTGAGTGTATGTAAACTTCTGGCCCACTGGGAATGTGATGAAATAAAAGCTGAAATAAATAATTCCCTCTACTATTATTCTTACATTTCACATTCTTAAAATAAAGTGGTGTTCCTAACTGACCTAAGACAGGGAATTTTGTATATTATGTACTGTATATTATGAACAGATGGACCCTAATTGTATTAATATGTGTTGTCAACAACAGTGATATTTGAAGCGTGAGACTGGTATAAGACATTAAGTCTCCCATTTTCTCCAGTAGTAAATTGGACAACGCTTCAGTATTGGTTCTAATACAAGGTATCAGGTGCCGTGACCAGTTAAAAGGCACAAATGCCATAACTACTCTCAGAGAGAGACGCAGAAATATAGCCATTGAAATGTCATCTGTTGTTTCTGACTGTCAGGCTCTGGCAATAGAGAAGCTTTGCTTCTCTATAGTTCTATGGTCAGAGTCTGGCAGATCTAGTAATTCTACATCTGTGTGGTGTTGTGTGTGGGATCCCTAATTAGAGGCAGCTGCTATGCATTACCTCTAATTAGGGATCCTACTTAATTGTCTATGTTCCACTCCCTTGGCGTGGTTCATTGTTATGTTGTTGTATGTCCCGTGTTCGTGCTACGTGTGTTTCGTTATTATATATTGTATTTGTTATTTTGTATAGTTCGCATCCTGTCGAGTTTATTTAGTTTAATAAACGATGTCGAACTATCGATACGCTGCGCCTTGGTCTTTCTACACACCTGAACATGACAGAATGAACCACCACCCGACCAAGCAGCGTTATACTGGAGCAAAGGAGAACAAAGGAAGACAGCAGCGTTATCGAGGTAAAGGAGCCCGTAGTCAACCCCAGGAAAATTTCGGGGGGGGGCTATGGGGATGGTCTGGCAACGAGGAGGACGCGCCAGTACCACTCTCCATGTGGGATACACTGTGCCCAAATTATAAATGGGGGGCGCAAAGTGTAGAAGAGGAAGAATATTTGGAGAGACATTTTGGAGATGTTCTGGAGGAAATGTGGGAGATAGCGGAGGAAGTAGAAAAGGAAATGTCGGAATGGAATAATCCGTGTCCAGTCGCCTACTCCACTCCCGTGAAAGAGCAGTCCGCTTTACCGGTGCCCAGTCGGGGTCCGGCCGTCTGCTCTACTCCAGTGCCAGAACAGTTCGCTCCACCGGTGCCCAGTCTGGGTCCGGCCGTCTGCTACACTCCAGTGCCAGAGCAGTTCGCTCCACCGGTGCCCAGTCTGGGTCTGGCCGTCTGCTACACTCCAGTGCCAGAGCAGTCCGCTCCACCGGTGCCCAGTCTGGGTTCGGCTGTCTGCTACACTCCAGTGCGCCTCTCCAGTCCGATACGTCCTGTGCCTGCTCCCCGCACTCGCCCTGAGGTGCGTGTCATCAGTCCGGTGCCATCAGTGCCGACTCCACGCACCAGGCTTCCAGTGCGCGTCTCCAGTCAGGTACGTCCTGTGCCTGCTCCCCGCACTAGCCCTGAGGTGCGTGTCATCAGTCCGGTGCCATCAGTGCTGACTCCACGCACCAGGCTTCAAGTGCGCGTCTCCAGTCAGGTACGTCCTGTGCCTGCTCCCCGCACTAGCCCTGAGGTGCGTGTTATTAGTTCGGTGCCACCAGTGCCGACTCCACGCACCAGGCTTCAAGTGCGCGTCTCCAGTCAGGTACGTCCTGTGCCTACTCCCCGCACTAGCCCTGAGGTGCGTGTCATCAGTCCGGTGCCATCAGTGCCGACTCCACGCACCAGGCTTCCAGTGCGCGTCTCCAGTCAGGTACGTCCTGTGCCTGCTCCCCGCACTAGCCCTGAGGTGCGTGTTATTAGTTCGGTGCCACCAGTGCCGACTCCACGCACCAGGCTTCAAGTGCGCGTCTCCAGTCCGGTACGTCCCGTGCCGACTCCCCGCACTCGACCTACAGTGCGTGTGCCCAGCCAGGTTCCTCCAGTGCCGGCTCCACGCACCAGGCCTCCAGTGCGCCTCTCCAGTCCGGTACGTCCCGTGCCGACTCCCCGCACCCGACCTCCAGTGCGTGTGCCCAGCCAGGTGCCTCCAGTGCCGGCTCCACGCATCAGACCGTCGGTGCGCCTCACCAGCCCGGAGACTCCCGTGATGGTCGACAGCCCGGAGCCTCCCGTGACGGTCGACAGCCCGGAGCCTCCCGTGACGGTCGACAGCCCGGAGCCTCCCGTGACGCTCGACAGCCCGGAGCCTCCCGTGACGCTCGACAGCCCGGAGCCTCCCGTGACGCTCGACAGCCCGGAGCCTCCCGTGACGCTCGACAGCCCGGAGCCTCCCGTGACGCTCGACAGCCCGGAGCCTCCCGTGACGCTCGACAGCCCGGAGCCTCCCGTGACGCTCGACAGCCCGGAGCCTCCCGTGACGCTCGACAGCCCGGAGCCTCCCGTGATGATTGAAAGGCCGGAGTCACCTGCCACACCGGTGCCCAGTCCTGGCCCGGTTATTTGCCCCGCTCCATGGCCTGAGCCTTTTGCCCCACCATGGTCATTTCCAGTACCGGTGGGTTATCCCTTTAAATGGCCTGAGTTGCCTGCCACACCGGGGCCCAGTCCGGGCCCAGTAGAAAGGAGGAGGTTATCCACTTCGCCGGGGCCAGAACCGCCACCGGCGATGGTTATTATTGGATGTTTTTTTCCCTCCCTGACCCTTCCCTCATGTTTTTGTTTGTTTCTCTTGCGGCCGGGAGTCCGCGCCTTTGGGGGGGGTACTGTCAGGCTCTGGCCATAGAGAAGCTTTGCTTCTCTATAGTTCTATGGTCAGAGTCTGGCAGATCTAGTAATTCTACATCTGTGTGGTGTTGTGTGTGGGATCCCTAATTAGAGGCAGCTGCTATGCATTACCTCTAATTAGGGATCCTACTTAATTGTCTATGTTCCACTCCCTTGGCGTGGTTCATTGTTATGTTGTTGTATGTCCCGTGTTCGTGCTACGTGTGTTTCGTTATTATATATTGTATTTGTTATTTTGTATAGTTCGCATCCTGTCGAGTTTATTTAGTTTAATAAACTATGTCGAACTATCGATACGCTGCGCCTTGGTCTTTCTACACACCCGAACGTGACACTGACACTCCCGTAAAAGTAGGAATAGAAGAGGTAAACTATAGCAAAGCCATAGAGGCACTAAAAGAAGCACAAGGGCATCATATTCCTTCCACCACTTCAGAGGATCTGTATCACTCTCTACACTGACTGACTCTTAAGTATCTTGAAAGTTCATTTTCAATAGCCTGCCTCTGTGTCAGGTTGGTGCTGGTGGTGGCTGTGCTCTTCTTAAAGAAGCTTGCGAGTATCTTCTTCTTAACTGCTGGTGACACAAATGCTGCTCCCTCTTGGTCTGCAGGCATGGGCACAGTGGGCACAGCTGTGTCAGGATGAAAACATCTCTGATCAGCCAGCTGAGACTCCACCTCCAAGACAGCTTTGTGCTTCAACATGTCGATCTTGTCACTTGAGACGTACTTGGTTTTGAACCATGGATCCACAAGTCATGTCCAATAGGTCACTAGTGGCTGGGTCAGCATACTTTGTGTTGAGATAATCCACAATGGTGGTCTTGATGGATTTAGTCAGCTCACCATCTCCCTCATCATGTGCCAGGAGACTTGTATTGAAAAGATGAAGCACAGGTCTGACATACGAGAGAGTAATATAGTCCTCACCTCATCTGTGAAGTCCTGAAGGGGTTTGAGAGCCTTCTGGACCGCCTCTAGGACCTCTATATCCTGCCAGGTAAGGACTAGATGCCTGGATTTCTTGTCAGAGGACAAAACTTTGGCAAGGGCGCCCTGCTGCTCCAGAACCCTCTCAATCATTTGCTGCCTTGTTCCCCATCTCGTAGCTGACTCAGTGATGAGCTGGTGAGTGGGCAGACCCAGCTGAATCTGAGCTTCAGCCAATTCTCTCCTTTTCTTCCAGCTATAGGAAAAACTGCTCACTATTTTCTTGAACAGGGAAATAGCCCGAGAGATGTGGTCATCATCCATGCCATGTCCTGTGATTCAAAAGACTTTATTAAATTATTTATTTAACAGATAACAAAAACTTTAATATGTGCTGACATCACTTAAACCAGTCCCTCTCTTCAAATTTTATATTTATATTATTTTATAATATTTATATATTTGTATTATTTTAAAACTGTTATGCAGTCAACTCCTTCAGCATACTCACCAATTGCAAGATGAAGCCGGTGACCAAAGCATTGCATCCTCAGCCACTTAGTCAGTTGCACCGCTTTGACAACGTTGGTCCCGTTGTCGGTGGTTATTGCAACCAGTCCCCTTTCGTCAACTTTCCAGCTTGTAAGGGCATCCTGCAGGGCTTCAGCCATATTATATCCGGTGTGGTCTTGGGGAAAGTAGCTTGTTTGGAGACACGCACTTTTCTTCTCCCAATCTTCAATAAAATATACAGTCAAGCTCATATATGGCTCGCATGTTCTGCTCGACCATATACAGTGGGGAGAACAAGTATTTGATATACTGCCGATTTTGCAGGTTTTCCCACTTACAAAGCATGTAGAAGTCTGTAATTTTTATCATAGGTACTCTTCAACTGTGAGTGACGGAATCTAAAACAAAAATCCAGAAAATCACATTGTATGATTTTTAAGTAATTAATTTGCATTTTATTGCATGACATAAGTATTTGATACATCAGAAAAGCAGAACTTAATATTTGGTACAGAAACCTATGTTTGCAATTACAGAGATCATACGTTTCCTGTAGTTCTTGACCAGGTTTGCACACACTGCAGCAGGGATTTTGGCCCACTCCTCCATACAGACCTTCTCCAGATCCTTCAGGTTTCGGGGCTGTCGCTGGGCAATACGGATTTTCAGCTCCCTCCAAAGATTTTCTATTGGGTTCAGGTCTGGAGACTGGCTAGGCCACTCCAGGACCTTGAGATGCTTCTTACGGAGCCACTCCTTAGTTGCCCTGGCTGTGTGTTTCGGGTCGTTGTCATGCTGGAAGACCCAGCCACGACCCATCTTCAATGCTCTTACTGAGGGAAGGAGGTTGTTGGCCAAGATCTCGCGATACATGGCCCCATCCATCCTCCCCTCAATACGGTGCAGTCGTCCTGTCCCCTTTGCAGAAAAGCATCCCCAAAGAATGATGTTTCCACCTCCATGCTTCACGGTTGGGATGGTGTTCTTGGGGTTGTACTCATCCTTCTTCTTCCTCCAAACACGGCGAGTGGAGTTTAGACCAAAAAGCTCTATTTTTGTCTCATCAGACCACATGACCTACTCCCATTCCTCCTGGATCATCCAGATGGTCATTGGCAAACTTCAGACGGGCCTGGACATGCGCTGGCTTGAGCAGGGGGACCTTGCGTGCGCTGCAGGATTTTAATCCATGACGGCGTAGTTTGTTACTAATGGTTTTCTTTGAGACTGTGGTCCCAGCTCTCTTCAGTTCATTGACCAGGTCCTGCCGTGTAGTTCTGGGCTGATCCCTTACCTTCCTCATGATCATTGATGCCCCACGAGATGAGATCTTGCATGGTGCCCCAGACCGAGGGAGATTGACCGTCATCTTGAACTTCTTCCATTTTCTAATAATTGCGCCAACAGTTGTTGCCTTCTCACCAAGCTGCTTGCCTATTGTCCTGTAGCCCATCCCAGCCTTGTGCAGGTCTACAATTTTATCCCTGATGTCCTTACACAGCTCTCTGGTCTTGGCCATTGTGGAGAGGTTGGAGTCTGTTTGATTGAGTGTGTGGACAGGTGTCTTTTATACAGGTAACGAGTTCAAACAGGTGCAGTTAATACAGGTAATGAGTGGAGAACAGGAGGGCTTCTTAAAGAAAAACTAACAGGTCTGTGAGAGTCGGAATTCTTACTGGTTGGTAGGTGATCAAATACTTATGTCATGCAATAAAATGCAAATTAATTATTTAAAAATCATACAATGTGATTTTCTGGATTTTTGTTTTAGAATCCGTCTCTCACATTTGAAGTGTACCTATGATAAAAATTACAGACCTCTACATGCTTTGTAAGTAGGAAAACCTGCAAAATCGGCAGTGTATCAAATACTTGTTCTCCCCACTGTATCTGTTATCAGTGAGTAGTGTGTCACTTTTGCGAGCCGGTAGGATAGTTTTTGTCTGACTTCACTGTACATTTTTGGTAGTGCTTCTCTTGTAAAGTAGTGACGGCTGGGCAAATCGTATCTTTGATCCATTGTTTTCAGCAGCTTTTTAAAGCCAGCTTGTTCAACTGTTGCAACAGGGACCATATCTTTAGCAATGTGGTAGGCTACCGCCTCCGTTATATCTCGCCACTTGGCACTTTTCTTTTCATAGGGCACACCACCGAGAAAATGAAGCTTGTGAAGAGGTTTGTTTTGGGGCAGAAGGCTTTCCAGTCTTGCTTGCAACAGCACGACCTCCACGAAGTTTAATACATTCTTCGTACTGTAGTTTATGTCGCTGTTGTAAATGGTGAAAGAGGTTTGTAGTGCTTCCAGCACTTGTTGCGACATGTTTATTGCACTCTCTACATATCACATTGCTCTGTTGCTCATCCGACCTTTTAAACCCAAACCATCTCCAAATGATTGAGCCATTGTTTCCTTGTTGCTATCTTGCCTTGTGGCTGTGTCGTCCTCCATTATTGCGCAAGAAAACGTGAGTGAGTGAGTGGGGGTGGGGTTACGTGCGGAGTGTGAGAGCGGAGAGACGCAAAAACTAGCGAGCTGAATAAGCTTAAATACATTTTAATGCAACATATATATATATATATATATATATATATATATCTAGATGTTAACGATATTGTCTTGTCCTCTATCGCTTTTGAAAATATATCGATTTATCTCCAAAACTCGATACATCACCCAGTCCTACAACTACCCAACGGTTATTGACTTGATTATTCACGTTATTGTCACACCCTGATCTGTTTCACCTGTCTGTGTCCTTGTCTCCACCCACCTCCAGGTGTCGCCCATCTTCCCCATTATCCCCTGTGTATTTATACCTGCGTTCTCTGTTTGTCTGCTGCCATTTCGTTTTGTTTCGTCAAGCCTACCAGCGTTTTTTCCCTCTGCTCCTGTGTCTTGATTTTCCCTGTTTTCTAGTTTTCCCGTTTTGACCTGGACTACCATCCTATGATGAAATCGTGAACAACTCACTTTCCTGGCTGTGACTTTCAAGGCGTACCACTCAGGTCTGAAGGACTCGTACATCACCACAGGGCCCAGTCAAAAGCGTCTGCAGCCGGCCAATAATGTTTGACTTTGTCAAACACCGGTGTCAACACCAACGTGCGGCCCTCCTTTATCTGAGCTAATAGAGGCTCTGCCCTGTTCACACAAACAAAGACTGAAAATACCATGTTGGGGGGGGGGGGATTCTCACTGAGATATTTTATAACCCTTTAGACTACCATTCCACATGAACCTCTATGTGAGCATCCAAGATGGCCACCACGTCTCCTTCAGCTTCCCTCCACCCTGAGAAGCGGACCTGTGTGAGGACGAGCTGCTCTGAGTGTCTCACTCTCTTCACCAGGCCCGGACGCTCTTCATGGATAAAGCTGATGTAGACATCAACTTCTCCTTTAGATCCACTGTGAAAGCAGAAACTTGCAAATCAGTGACGCACAACAAAAGTTGAAAGCCACACCTACGTTCAATCTAAATGTTAACAAATGCAATTTCAAATGTTTCTATGGGGCGAGTCATTGGAGCTGTGGTCATCCACCAGTGTGATGTCTTTGAGCAGGCTTTGGGGGGGTTTTGTCTATGATGCTGCGGACGGCTCTCTTGATGATTGACAGGGCCTCGTCCAAGTAGATCAACTCCACGCTGATGGTGGGCAGGTCATGGGGGTACTGGTGCTTAGCACACCTGACAAGCACAATAAAAATATTTGGTCCAGCTCATATCCTTCATTCACTTCACCAAAGCTGCTGTTTCACTCTTAAAGTTATTGTCAAGTTCAATGTCATTTCGAGAGGTTGGAATTATAAGGCTCTAGCTGCATTTTCGTCTAAATTGATTTATTGACATAGCCTTGTTCTGTTCAATGTTCTCTACCTATATAGTACTCTAAACACCCCAATTGATGTTGTTCAGTTTAAAAGAATACAATATTAACATTGCTTGCACCATTCAAACTAATGAGGGGTAGAATGTTTTAAGACAGATAGATAGAACCTTATAATTCTAAGGTCACGATTGCTCAAATTGCATTCACAGTGCTGGAGATGGAATTGACCTCGGATGGCCGCAATGCAACAGACTGTGGTTAGAATTCAGAAGTCTTCAGCTTATCCATAATTTGCTGAGTAGAGGTGGCCGAGAGGAAAAAAATCAGGGATTTCCCTGTTCAGGGGTGGTCTGTCACTCAGGAAGGCGTTGTATCCGCACATCTGATACAGCCCCTCTGCCTCTTTCTGCTCCTCCTCTGAGAGCTCGTCACCCCAGCTTGTAAACAGAGCTGAGTTGGGGTACAACTTCTTCACCACCTTCCTCTCCTTCTTGATCTCGGGAGCCTTCACAGCCTGCCCCTCTTTCAGACTGATCCGGTCGTTGATTGACTTTGCTGTGGACACACATGATAGCTGCTCATCACACTGTAATACATTGGTTATGACTGTATAATTCAGATTGTTTAAGGCTGCCAGAATAAAGACAGGTGACTGGTTGAGTCACAGGAGTCACTCCTTTTGATACAAACAGAGCATTAACTTCTATATATTTATATATTTTGTAAATATATACTGTATATTTAAATACATATGTACAGTCGTGGCCAAAAGTTTTGATTCTCCAGTATTGGTAGTATTGGTCTCCACAAAGTTTGCTGCCTCAGTGTTGATGATGGCAATTTGCATATACTCAGATGAATTGCAATTAATTGCAAAGTCCCTCTTTGCCATGAAAATGAACTTAATCCTCAACAGTCCAATCCCTGTACCTTTTGCAGAATATCAGTCTGTCCCTGATGTTTTTCCTGGAGAGAAGTGGCTTCTTTGCTGCCCTTCTTGACACCAGGCCATCCTCCAAAAGTCTTCGTCTCACTGTGCGTGCAGATGCACTCACACTTGCCTGCTGAAATTCCTGAGCAAGCTCTGCACTTGTGGTGCCCCGATCCCGCAGCTGAATCAACTTTAGGAGACGGTCCAGGTGCTTGCTGGACTTTCTTGGGCGCCCTGACGCCTTCTTCACAACAATTGAACCTCTCTCCTTGAAGTTCTTGATGATCCGATAAATGGTTGATTTAGGTGCAATCTTACCAGCAGCAATATCCTTGCCTGTGATGCCCTTTTTGTGCAAAGCAATGATGACAGCACATGTTTCCTTGCAGGTAACCATGGTTGACAGAGGAAGAACAATGATTTCAAGCACCACACTCCTTTTAAAGCTTCCAGTCTGTTATTCTGACTCAATCAGCATGACAGAGTGATCTCCAGCCTTGTCCTCGTCAACACTCTCACCTGTGTTAACGAGGCAATCACTGACATGATGGCATCTGGTCCTTTTGTGGCAGGGCTGAAATGCAGTGGAAATGTTTTTGGGGGATTAAGTTCATTTTTATGGCAAAGAGGGACTTTGCAATTAATTGCAATTCATCTGATCACTCTTCATGACATTCTGGAGTATATGCAAATTGCCATCATCAACACTGAGGCAGCAAACTTTGTGGAGACCAATACTTGTGTCATTCTCAAAACTTTTGGACACGACTGTACATACCCACATATATATAAATATACATAAATACATAGATACATATAAAAACACATACATATATGTATATACACAGTACCAGTCAAAAGGTTGGACACACCTACTCATTCCAGGGTTTTTCTTTTTTTTACTATTTTCTACGTTGTAGAATATTAGTGAAGAAATCAAAACTATGAAATAATACATATTGAATCATGTGGTAACCGAAGTATCCACCCTTTTCCTTGATGACAGCTTTGCACAAGCTTGGAATTCTCTCAACCAGCTTCATGATGTAGTCACCTGGAATGCATTTCAATTAACAGGTGTGCCTTGTTAAAGGTTAATTTGTGGAATTTCTTTAGTTCTCAATGCATTTGAGCCAATCAGTTGTGTTGTGATAAGGTAAGGGTGGTATACAGAAGATAGCACTATTTGGTAAAATAACAAGTCCATATTATGGCAAGAACTGCTCAAATAAGCAAAGAGAAATGACAGTCCATCATTACTTTAAGACATGAAGGTCAGTCAATCTGGAAAATTTCAAAAACTTTGAAAGTTTCTTCAAGTGCAGTTCCAAAACCATCAAGCGCTATGATGAAATGCTGCAGAGGATAAGTTCATTAGAGTTACCAGCCTAAAACAATTAACTGCACCTCAGATTGCAGCCCAAATAAATGCTTCACAGAGTTCAAGTAACAGACACATCTCAACATCAGCTTTTCAGAGGAAACTGCATGAATCAGGCCTTCATGGTCAAATTATGCAAAGAAACCACTATTAAAGGACACCAATAAGAAGAAGAGACTTGCTTGGGTCAAGAAATACAAGCAATGGACATTAGGCCAGTGAAAATATGTCCTTTGGTCTGATGAGTCCAAATTTGTGATTTTTGGTTCCAACCGCTGTGTCTTTGTGAGACGCAGAGTAGGTGAACGGATGATCTCTGCATGTGTGGTTTCCACCGTGAAGCATGGAGGAGGAGGTGTGATGGTGTGGGGGTACTTTGCTGGTAACCAGCATGGCTACCACAGCACACACCTCCAGGCTGTGTAAGGGCTATTTGACCAAGAAGGAGAGTGATGGAATGCTGCATTTAAAAAATAAAAAAAGATATTTCACCTTTATTTAACCAGGTAGGCCAGTTGAGAACAAGTTCTCATTTACAACTGCGACCTGGCCAAGACAAAGCAAAGCAGTGCGACAAAAAAACGACACAGAGTTACACATCAGAATAAACAAACATACCTTCAATAACACAATAGAGAATCTATATACAGAGTGTGCAAATGTAGTCCAAAATGCAGTAGGGTTAGGAAGGTAGGACAATAAATAGGCCATAGTGGCGAAATAAGTTACAAATTAGAATTAACACTGGAGTGATATGTGTGTAAATGATGATGTGCAAATAGAGATAATGGGGTGCAAATGAGCAAAAATAATAAATATGGGGATGAGGTAGTAGGGTGGGCTATTTACAGAAGGGCTATATACAGGTGCAGTGATCGAAGGCAGGTCTGACAGCTGATGCTTAAAGTTAGTGAGGGAGATGGGAACCTCTAGCTTCAAGGATTTTTGCAATTCGTTCCAGTCATTGGCAGCAGAGAACTGGAAGGAATGGCGGCCAAAGGAGGTGTTGGCTTTGGGGGTGACCAGTGAAATATACCTGCTGGAGCGCATGCTACGGGTGGGTGTTGCTATGGTGACCAGCGAGCTGAGATAAGGCAGGGATTTACATAGTAAAGACTTATAGATGACCTGGAGCCAGTGGGTTTGGCGACGAATATGTAGTGAGGGCCAGCCAACGAGAGAATACAGGTCGCAGTGGTGGGTAGTATATGGGGCTTTGGTAACAAAACGGATGGCACTGTGATAGATTACATCCAATTTGCTGAGTAGAGTGTTGGAGGCAATTGTGTAAATGACATCGCCGAAGTCAAGGATCGGTAGGATGGTCAGTTTTACAATGGCATGTTTGGCAGCATGAGTGAAGGAGGCTTTGTTGCAAAATAGGAAGCCGATTCTAGATTTAATTTTGGATTGGAGATGGTTAATGTGAGTCTGGAAGTTGAGTTTACAGTCTAACCAGACACCTAGGTATTTGTAGGTGTCCATGTATTCTAAGTCAGACCCGTCGAGAGTAGTGATGATAGTCCGGTGGGCGTGTGCGGGCAGCGTTCGATTGAAAAGCATGCATTTAGTTTTACTAGCATTTAAGAGCAGTTGGAGGCCACGGAAGGAGTGTTGTATGGCATTGAAGCTTGTTTGAAGGTTAGTTAACACAGTGTCCAAAGAGGGGCCAGATGTATACAGAATGGTGTTGTCTGCGTAGAGATGGATCAGACAGTCTCCAGCAGTGAGAGTGACATCATTGATGTATATAAAGAATAGGGTTGGCCCAAGAATTGAACCCTGTGGCACCCCCATAGAGACTGCCAGAGGACCGGACAACAGGCCCTCCGATTTGACACACTGAACTCTGTCTGAGAAGTAGTTGGAGAACCAGGCAAGGCAGTCACTTGAGAAACCAAGGCTGTTGATGCTGCCAATAAGAATGTGGTGATTGACAGAGTCGAAAGCCTTGGCCAGGTCGATGAAGACGGCTTCTATCGATGGCAGTTATGATATCGTTTAGTACCTTGAGCGTAGCTGAGGTGCACCCATGACCAGCTCAGAAACCAGATTGCATAGCAGAGAAGGTACAGTGGGATTCGAAGTGATCTGTTTATTAACTTGGCTTTCAAAGACTTTAGAAAGGCAGGGCAGGATGGATATAGGTCTATAACAGTTTGGGTCTAGAGTGTCTCCCCCTTTGAAGAGGGGGATGACAGCGGCAGCTTTCCAATCTCTAGGGATCTCAGATGATACGAAAGAGAGGTTGAACAGGCTAGTAATAGGGGCTGATACATTTTAGAAAGAAAGGGTCCAGATTGTCTAGCCTAGCAGATTTGTAGGGGTCCAGATTTAGCAGCTCTTTCAGAACATCAGCTGTCTGGATTTGGGTGAAGGAGAAGCGGGGGGGCTTGGGCAGGTTGCCGCGGGGGGTACAGAGCTGTTGGCCGGGATAGGGGTAGCCAGGTGGAAAGCATGGCCAGCCGTATTAAAATGCTTATTGAAATGTTCGATTATCGTGAATTTATCGGTGGTGACAGTGTTTCCTAGCCTCAATGCAGTGGGAAACTGGGAGGAGATGCTCTTATTCTCCATGGACTTTACAGTGTCCCAGAACTTTTTGGAATTAGTACTACAGGATGCAAATTTCAGTTTGAAAAAGCTGGCCTTAGCTTTTCTGACTGACTGTGTATATTTGTTCCTGACTTCCCTGAAAAGTTGCATATCGCGGGGGCTATTCGATGCTAATGCAGTGCGCCACAGGATGTTTTTGTGTTGGTCAAGTGCAGTCAAGTCTGGGGTGAACCAAGGGCTATATCTATTCTTAGTTCTAAGTTTTTTGAAAGGGGCATGCTTATTTAGGATGGTGAGGAAAGCACTTTTAAAGAACAACCAGGCATCCTCTACTGACGGGATGAGGTCAATATCCTTCCAGGATACTCGGGCCAGATCGATTAGAAAAGCCTGCTCGCAGAAGTGTTTTAGGGAGTATTTGACAGTGATAAGGGGTGGTCGTTTGACCGCGGACCCATTACCAACGCAGGCAATGAGGCAGTGATCGCTGAGATCCTGGTTGAAAACAGAGGAGGTGTATTTGGAGGGCAAGTTAGTCAGGATGATATCTATGATGGTACCCATGTTTACGGATTTAGGGTTGTACCTGGTAGGTTCCTTGATAATTTGTGTGAGATTGAGGGTATCTATCTTAGATTGAAGGACAGCCGGTGTGTTAAGCATATCCCAGTTTAAGTCACCTAACAGTACAAACTCTGAAGATAGATGGGGGGCAATCAATTCACATATGGAGTCCAGGGCACAGCTGGGGGCTGAGGGGGGTCTGTAACAAGCTCAAACTGTTTGGGCACAGACCTGGACAGTATGACAGAACTCTGCAAGTTATCTCTGCAGTAGATTGCAACTCCGCCTCCTTTGGCAGTTCTATCTTGACGGGAAATATTGTAGTGGGGGATGGAAATTTCAGAATTTTTGGTGGCCTTCCTGAGCCAGGATTCAGACACAGCTAGGACATCAGGGTTGGCGGAGTGTGCTAAAGCAGTGAATAAATCAAACTTACGGAGGAGGCTTCTAATGTTAACATGCAAGAAACCAAGGCTTTTACGGTTACAAAAGTCAACAAATGAGAGCGCCTGGGGAATAGGTGTAGTGCTGGGGGCTACAGGACCTGGGTTTACCTCTACAGGAACAGAGGAGTAGGATAAGGGTACGGCTAAAGGCTTTAAGAACTGTTTGTCTAGTGCGTTGGGTACAGAGATAAAAGGAGCAGATTTCTGGGCGTGGTGAAATAGATTGAGGGCATAATGTACAGACAAGGGTATGGTAGGATGTGAGTTCAGTGGAGGTAAACCTAGGTGTTGGGTAATGATGAGAGAGGTTGCATCTCTGGAGACACCAGTTAAGCCAGGTGAGGTCTCCCTTTGTGTGGAGGGTGAGACAAAGGAGCTATCTGAGGCATGTTGAGCTGGACTTGGGGCTCTACAGTGAAATAAAACAATAATAGCTAACCTAAACAGCAGCAGACAAGGCATATTGAATAAGAAAGAGGCATAAAATAAACACAGTTAATCAAGAGAGCTAAGACAACGACGGGTAATGGCGATGAATGGACAAAAAGGGTCAGATAGAGAAATTGTTGTGCTACACACAGGACCTGAGGCCTAGCAGATAAACAGAATGAAGTACCATGTAACGGAACAGTCCAACAGGCATCAGCTGTGTAGCTGAGTAATCATAAGATACGATGAGCAGCAAAGAGGTGAGCCAGGGAGCAGTTCAGTGGGCGCTGCACTAGGCGAGCGGGAGGCACAGCGTTCAGAGTGCTAGCAGGCCGGGGCTAGCAGATGGATCTTCGGCGACGTCGCAGAGGAAAAGCCTGTTGAGACCACGTCGGACAATTACATCGGCAGACCAGTCGTGGTGGCTCGGCGGGGCTCCGTGTCGACAGTAGAAGGTCCAGGCAGGTTGACAAAGGTACTGTAGCCCGGGAGATTAGCTAGTACATGTCGGCTGGCCGGGAGTTGGGCCTAGCTCAAGGTAGCATATGGACAATGGTGTTAGCCAAAACAACAGCAGCCACTTGATTGCAGCTAGCTAGGTAGAAATCCGGTGAAGTGGAAGGGAACGCAATCCGATATGCGCTGGGTTGGAACTGGTTCCTCCAGTCTGATCCCTGCTGCTGTTCCTTGCTCCACACCCACCCCCGGCCTTACCAAAATACATAACTGCAGACCTGAATGTGCTTCTTTTTGTTGTAGGACAGTACAAAAAAATCAACAATGTCCTGGCATGCTATTATACTGATGTCAGGCTCTGGACATAGGGAAGCCTTTGGCTCCTCTATTTAGCCATGGTCAGAGCCTGACAGATCTAGAATTCTATGTCTATGGTGTTTTGTGTTGGGTCCTCAATTAGAGGCAGCTGTGGTTCATTGACTTGAATGTCATATATGTAGAAGGAGTGTTTGTGCTGACACTAGACTTACTGTAAGTACTTTGTCTTCTTTTGTAGTTTTGCATATAGTTAAATTAATAAACTATTATGTTAAACTGCAACTGCGCTGTGCCTTAGTCTGCCTACACTGTCATGTCCTGATATGTTTCACCTGTCTGTGTTTGTCCCCTCCCCACACCAGGTGCACCCTATCACCATCATTAATCAGTTTGGGTATTTAGCCTCTTGGGTGCTGTTGGCATTTGCCAGATCGTCTTGCCTAGTCAGTCGTTCCAGCGCTCTATTGTATTACTAACTCTGCCAGTCTGTTTCCCGGTATTTGGACCTCTACCTGCCTGTTGGATTACGTGCCTCTCTAGCCCCTCCTGTGCCTTCGACCTTCTGATCTCCTGCTAAAACGAACTCTGCCTGTGTTACGGATTACGAGCCTGTCTACTCCTCTGTACTGCCATCCTTCTGATTCCCGGTACCGAACGCTGCCTGCATTACGACTACGAGCCTGACTCCCCTTATTGGACTATTGCCTTTCTGATTCCCTGTTACGAACACTGCCTGTCATTCACCACGAGACTGTCTTGCCCCATATACTTGATTAAATATTTAATCATATCTCTGCCTCCGTGTCCGCTTTTGGGTCCTGTATATCTGTCGTTGTGTCATACACACCACGTTGTGACAACTGACTTAGAGAAAGAGAGCAAAACAGTCATTCAGTACATCCAACAATATCATAATTAAGGGCACCAGCTAATGTCTTAAATAACAATGTTCAGTAAGCACTGAAAAATAAACAAGAAAAAAATTATAATTGAAACATGGTAAAAAAATATATATTTCATTGAGACATTGCCAATGTGACCTGGTTATGTAAACATACAGTGCTTGAGACACATTAACACAAACATTTCATATACAGGTCACACCTTAAACCAATAACTTAATCATAACAAAAGTGTAAAATGTAAATTCACTATCGTACTGTTAAAAAGGAAATCTATTCCATTTCTGATCATGTTACAAATATAAAAATGATTTATAAACCTGTTTTAAAATTACTTTCTCTAATTGGAGCACATGAAAAGCATCAGCACCCGATTCCTTAAAACTAAGTTTACAGAAAACAAAAAAAAGCTACACTACTTCATTTAGCCCAGGTTTTATTGGAAAAAGCTCAACATTGTAGCAAATTGTCCTTTGTCAAGGTAAGAGAAGTTAATCAAACTGCTTTGACGAGGAATGCATAGCTTTTTTTAAATGAAGTTTGTGTGAGGAGGGGTAAAAAACAGATGATGCATTGTGGGTCAGAGGGAAGTCACTGGATGCTGAAAGGCACATTTGAATAACAAGTGGTGAGGATCACTGGTCGGAATATTCCTGTTTTGTGGACGTTGGGACACTTTGTATACGACAATGACTTACGAAGACTACAAAACCTTGGGTCATGAGGTGACAGAGAGGAGACCAGGCGCAGGATGAACTATATATGACGATGAACAAAAACAAGAAACGAGAGTCTCACACGCAACAACAAGAAATCATAATCCACAAGCACACATGCCAAACACAGAACTTAAATAGAAGGAGTAAATGACAAACAGCTGTGCGTAATGGAGAGAGTCCATGAACATGGAGAACAGCTGCACGTAATGGTGAGAGACATCGGGCTCAGCTGCAGGGAATAATAGGTGGTAGCTAGTAGGTCGGCGAATGGAAGCAACGTAGTTGGGCTTCCCCAGAGGGAGGCGTGGCCACGGAAGGCATCCGTGACAGTACCCACCCCTCGAGGCGCCGCTCCAGCGGGGCGAATCCGCTGACCTCGGGGTCGGCCACGAGGAATCGGAGCGGGGCAATCGGGACGCCGACGATGGAAGTCTGTAGCCAGGGATGGATCCAGGAGGTCCCTGGCCGGTACCCAGCTCCACTCCTCGGGTCTGTGCCCCTCCCAATCCACAAGATACTGGAGTCATCCTCCCTGACGTCTCGAGTCCAGTATGTCTCGAACTGAGAACGCCAGGGGCCCCTCGATGTCCAGTGGGGGCGGAGGACCATCTCTGACCCCAGCCTCATGGAGAGGACCAGCTACCACCGGTCTAAGGAGGGAGACATGGATAACAGGATGCACCTTATAATCCGTGGCTAACAATAATTTATACAACATCATAGGATGCCCTAGATTGGCCATCTGCATTAATTCAGTGAGAGACGCAGTGTCATCTCTGCATGCCAACTCCGTCTGAACATCCTGTCGCAGTCCCGTTCTTTATTCGCTACGGAGGGATGCTTCATTACATCGGGAGGCGGCAGCTACTGTCTGGAATTCCATAGCGTATTCAGCAACGGACCGCTGGCCCTGGCGCAGCTGTTGGATGCGCTCAGCTGGGTCCCGATCGTCGGGCGGGTGGTCAAAAACCAACCGAATCTGGGAAACGAAGTTGTTATAATCTTGAAGAGCTGACTCATCCCGTTCCCAGATAGCGGTCGCCCATTCCCGTGCCCGTCCGGTGAGGCACGAGTAGATCACCATATTCTTCTCCAAATCCGAAGCGTGATGGCACTGAAGGGACAGGTAGACGTCCATCTGGCGCAGGAAGCCCGCACATTCCCTCGCCGCTCCTCCATACACTGTAAAAGTGTATTTCAGTAGTAGTTAAAGTAAGGTCATGTTTTGAGAGTCTCATTCAGATTTCTGCTTTCGTGATGGCAGTCTACTTTTGTGGATCTTAACAACTTCAAATTACACATTGTTCACTTAACTTGCCATTCTTATTCCAGCGAAAGTGCGTCAATTAGGTTTCTCTCTCGATTGTGCGTCTGACGTCATGCGTCCACGTATTTTCCCGATTTTTCCACCTGCAGTTGAGCCGCCATTTTTTGTAATGGTGACTGACGTTGTAAAGGCGGTTGCTCTACCTGCATTCTCCCGACTTGGAAAGAAGGTAAGTCTAATGCAAGACACAATTTTTTATATGCAAATAATAATATGTTAGATATAAAATGTTCCACCTGAATTGGTTAAAATGTTGTTAAAGTATTTAGTGAACCGACTGAATGAAAACCAGTTATGCTAGCTAATGTTAGCTAGCTATCGTTAAGTCATGCTAACGTTAGCTGGCTAGCAAGTTTTAAATTAGCATAATATATCCAACGCACTTTTATGTTTTTTGTGAAATGTGTTGTTTTCGCTATATGTTCAATCCACTGATGTGAAACACGTATCATACTTAATCTGGTCAGTAGGCTAATGAGTTATTAATATTGCTTCGCTAGCTAGTGCCCTGCTGCTGTGCCACTTAGCTAGCTAGTTAGCAATGTGTGTGCGAGCCTTGATGAGTCGTAACAGCCATGTGCAATGCTGCGTGCTTAACCGTGCACAATTCAAGGTAAGCATTGAATAGAAGTTTCCCTCCCCTTAATATTAATGCACTTTTGCTGATTTTTTTCCTTGACTCGTGGCTATCTCAGTCCTGGACACTCATTGGACTACCAAAAGTAGGTTATACTCCTAGAAAAGTGATATAGTGCTATGGACAAAGCTCTAATGTGGTTGTATGAACACAGCTCTCAAGAGAACAAAATGGTGATCATTAATTGCTAATTGGACTGTTTTAACTTGAGCTTTGGACAACAGCTTTTGTTAATATACTAGGCCAAATAGTTAAGCAAACAATGTGTTGTAAAACACACATTGAACTGCTTTTAAGTCGGACAAATTTAGTTTAAAACATTGAGACTTTAATTATTCTGTTTGGATGATTATTTTTTGCCCTATTCCTGGTGCCCCTCAATCCTTTCAGTTTTTTTCCATGAAAAATTATTCCAGAGTTCAGTGGAAGCTATGAGACTTGTTCAGTTAAACATTTTAGCACCACATTTCCAGTGTTTCCCCAGACAGTGTTGCCTTGCTTAGCGGGGGAAACACAAAGAACATTTGACACGACAAGTCCAAATGTGATAGGCTCAACTTTGGAAGATCCACACTTGATTTTTCCACACTTCAAGTCAATTCAACTTTATTTTACACTGAACAGTAGCTTTACATTTTATTTGGCTCTTCATTTTTCAAATTTTAGATACGCCCAGTTTTGCACTTCATGTGGAGTTGCAAGGATTGTGGGACAACGCATACAAGAAGATCTTAACTGTTCAAGCACTACAAACTGAATCATAGGCATTACGGACGGGGCCATTCATATCCATGCACTTATTTAAACTGTGGATGTAGATTCAAAACTTGGAATGCCCTACTGAGCCATTTATCACCCTTGTTCGAAAGAACTTTGCTCATTCAATGGCTGCTACGGTTGGAAACAGCGACTGAAATACAAGATGGGCAACTACAGGACTCAGCTCAAATTGCAGGGTTGTCCTGAGTTGTCAGTAAACTCCCTGAAATCTAAAGCTACTACAGATGTGTTCCCTGCTAAAAAAGTGAAGAGGCCAAAACGAGCTGAAGCTAACTTCTATCCATCCTTCCCAACTGGCGAAACTCTGGAAAGCCTGGAAAAAATGAGACTAGAAATTCTGACAGAGATCGGCATAAGAAACAACGAAAGGGTCATCGCAGACAAAATGGCTCGCACATTTGCCTACAGACGACAGGAGGTGGTAAACCAAGAGCCCAGCATTAGGGACTTCAAGGACAAATGTCCTGCACTGTTCCAACAGAAAGAGGTAATAATGGAAGTGAAGTGACCAAAGTCTGTATTTTTCAGGTTTTGTTACAGAGAGCTTTTGTGATTTGGTCAAAATTGTGTATGGTTTAGGTTAAGTATAACTCTGCTTACGGACAGAATTAACATTTTCAGTTTCCATATTTGTTATACTTTTTGGTGTATTGACTTTTAGGTTATTGTACAGGTATGCTTCAGTGGGTACTTTATTACAACTGAGATCGTATACTGGATGAGACCAGTTGCATTTTCTTTCATTCAGGATACCGTATCTACTGTCAATTGTTTCAGATCAATGCAGATTTCCAAAGGCTCATGGCTGTTCCTCTTGAGGAAAAGTTCATGGCCCAGTTAGAAATGTACTCTAGTCAGCTGATCAGAGTCATCCGTGCCAAAGGAGGAGCAACACAGCTAAAGACTGCTGATGTCATGGACACTTTGGACCAGGTAGATGTGTTTGATGACACGAGACCCTGAGTTTACGTGGTACCTATGGGTGGTGTGAGTTTTATCTTTATTCTTTATAGATACATTAACGTGGTCAGACCAATATTGATAGTGGTTTCATATGCATGGACTATTTTCAGCTACTCAAAAGCTACAACATTATGCTCACATTGTAAATATCTGTCAGTTTTTAAATCAAGTGTAGGAGTTTAGCTGTAGGAGTAAGGAAGTCTGTTTTCAGAGATGATATTTATTTTTAAATTAAGATTATGTTGTTCTAGACTGAGGACATTCATCTTCAAAGGGAGTGTGTCCTGAAAGCCCTCATCTTCCTGGGAGAAGATGCAGATAACCTGATCAGAGTATTTTGTAAGTTTCAACAGTAATTTGCATGTCAACACAAAGAGACACACACACAAAAATATATATTTATAGTAAAGCTGTAAAAGGAATATTTTCTCAACTGTCATACAATCCACGTCATCTTCACACACCGAGCAGTATTTTTATTATATTTAACAAATTAAAATTTCACACTAAGGTTACAAACAAATTCACTTTTCCTGAAACCATAGTATTAGGTTGTAAAGGAGTGGTAGTTTACTTTGGATTAAAGCAAATAATTGATTTTGAAAATGTTTAAACTTTGAGTTGAAAGTCCATGTGACCTAAGATGATTGTGTTAATCAAACTTGTTAACTTGATTTGAAATAACTTAATTAATTTGTGGGTTACCAATTGAAGTAATTCAATTAAGTTGGTCCAACTGTTCTCTTTTTACAGTGTACTTTCCGGCATGGCGACTTGGATGGGGCTCCTCTCTCCAGATGGCGCAGGTGGAAAACTTGTCCCTCCTATGGCTACGGATGGTGAAGAACTGGCGAGCGGGGCGAGAGGTGCATGTTGGTCTCCAGGTGGTTTAAGCGAGCTTCCTGCTGTTGAAGTTGATCAACCAGGCTGGCTGCATTCCATCCCTCTGGCTGGTGAGTTGAGGCTGCTCCCTCCATCCTGCTGGGTGTGTAAATGGTGGAGAGAGTCCATGAACATGGAGAACAGCTGCGCGTAATGGTGAGAGTCAATGAATAATGGGGCACAGCTGCAGGGAATAATAGGTGGTAGAGCATGTGAGGAGTACGCAAATGAGATTCTCCCAGAGAGAACCAGAGGTAAAACCACACACTGGGCTACCTTGTAAAATAGATCTCAATCTCAATGGGCCTCACCTGGATGGGTAAAGGGTAAATAAATGAAATAAATAATATTGCGAAAGATAACTTGCTTCACCTGACAGTTTAACATGAATCATTAGTATTAGTAATATTTGAGACTGGGTGATTCTATGGCTGTGTTATTGACAGGTGTACAGTAAGTACTGTTAGGTACTGAACAACTGTCAGGCTCTGGCCATAGAGAAGCCTATTTGCTTCTCTATGTAGCTATGGTCAGAGTCTGACAGTGTCGTTCTTTTCTGTTTCTGTGTGGGGTTTGGGTTGGATCCCTAATTAGAGGCAGCTGCAACACATTGTCTCTAATTAGGGATCCCATATATGTTGAGTCTGTCCTTCACTCGGGTGTGGGTCGTTATCGATGTATGTCGCAGTCACGGTGAAGTAAGTGTGTTTTCGTTTACGTTCGTTCATTCGTGTTTGTGTTTATCGTGTTTGTTATTTGTGGTAGTTCGTTCTTTATTATTATTATACATAGTAGAATAAAATAAAATAAATGTCGAACTACTATTCCTGCGCTGCGTCTTGGTCTCTCCCCACACACATTCATGACAACAACTCGAACAACGAACAACTAGAAAAAGCTCTAAGCAAGTTTATTCACCCACTTGGTCATACAGCTGCAAAGACAAAGACATGTTTACACAAGCACATATATGTATAACCTCCTACTAGGCGGAGTCAACTCCTTGCACATCTAGACAGCCAATACATCTCTGTTGCTAGGCAGGAACTGAATTGGTTCCTCTCACTGGTGTAGTCATGGCCCTGCCTGATTCTAGAACCTTCGTGGGTGTGTAAAAGGCTATGCTGTTACAAGGTAAACATTCATGGGCCAAAGGCAAATACTGTATAATTGACTGTGTGCTTCAGTGCACTTTTCTACAAAACAGTAAATACTCCAAGCTTGACTCCTGTTTAATGTTATTAATATGTGTCTTATGTGTGATGATACTAACCTTGATGTGTCCTATGCATCCCCCCTCCCCTCAACCCCCTCCCAGCCCCAAGCCCTCTGTCCCTGGGGCCTTCATGTGATGGGGGACAGGCCCTGCTGGTGCTCCAGACTGTCCCTGTCTGCGTCTGCAGTGTGCTCCAGCGGGGGCCTGATGACGATGTGGACTGATCTCTTCCTGGGTACCTCCTGCTTGCTGCTGCTAATCGCCCTGGTGCTCTTGGTCCTGCCTTGACCCATCTGGCCCTCGGCCGAAGCCACGATCGGAAGCAAGCGCTCTGCGGACCCCGGCTTCACAGAGTTCTCTCTCTTGGGGCTGTCTGCGGCGTTGGAGAACTGGCTGGAGAATGCCTTGTCAACTGATTCAGATATGGGAAAGTAAGATGCCTGTTACTTCATGTTAATCATAGAGATGTGGAGTCAATGTAGTCTTTGTGTCAATCTGCCACTCTCAAAGTGTAAAAAATGCCTAGTGCAGATTTTGTTTTACATGTAAACACATACATATGAGAGGACATGGTGGTAGTATGGTAGATGACTGCTCCTCTTACCTATCCTGTTGATGCTGGTTTGTGGGGAATATGCTGCTCTATCATGTTGTTGTTCTCCACGTCGCTGAGGCTCTCGCTGGGCCTTCTCACAGTACAGGTCTTGTGCCGAAACTTGTTGGAGCGGGCCTCCTGGATCCGCTCATGCTGCATGGCCTCGTCGGGCCTCATGCGCTTCTTGGGGTCCCACATGACAGAGAGAAGAGAGCATCCTCTCTCCTTCTCAAAACCGATGGGATGAGAAAGTCAGAGGTCCCTCCCCTCTGACCTTCTCCTCCAGTGGGTTTTGAGATGGAGGTGAGGAGAGAGAAGAGAGGATGTGAGAAGGATGCAAATGAGATTCTCCCAGAGGGAACCAGAGGTAAAACCACACACTGGGCTTCCTTGTAAAATAGATCTCAATCTCAATGGGCCTCACATGGATGAGTAAAGGGTAAATAAACTAAATAAATAATATTGCGAAAGATAACTTGCTTCACCTGACAACCAAGTTTATTCACCCACTTGGTCATACAGATGCAAAGACAAAGACATGTTTACACAAGCACATATATTTATACCCTCCTACTAGGAAGAGTCAACTCCTTGCACATCTAGACAGCCAATACATCTCTGTTGCTAGGCAGGAACTGAATTGGTTCCTCTCACTGGTGTAGTCATGGCCCTGCCTGATTCTAGAACCTTCGTGGGCATGTAAGTATATGTGTGTGTGATAGGACTGTTCCTTCTCACTTCATCTAACCTGACCTCGGGACAAATTCCTCACTCCTCCCTAACCCACGACTGTCCTACTCTATCAGTGACTGAAACCAGACTGTTTGCCCTTTGCCTCCCTCCTTAGGAGCCCTGAGATTAAACAATACCACTTTCTGCACTCCCCTGTGTCTCATTCACTCCCCTGTGTCTCATTCAGTAACTTTCCATACACCTAGTTCTTATCCACCCTCGAATGACCCCAACATATCAAATTACATTTTATTGTTCACATACACATGTTTAGCAGATGTTATTGCGGGTGTAGTGAGCGAAATGCTTGTACTGTAATAAATAAGTTATAGTCTGGTAACATGAATAAGCATATTTCAAGGTAATACCCAACAGTATGTACCGTACATACGTGAGACAGTGTCTGAAGAAGTCCAGAAAGAGAGGATCGTTGGTCTTCAGGACACTGGCAAGATCCTTGGAGTTGGGCCACCTCTTTCTCCTAATCTGACTTCAAAATTCGCCGTTTTGAATCCAAAATAGGTCACATTCGTGATTTGTGTGGATACATTTTTTGGAGCAATACTGGCCGTATCCAAGGCTCAGCCAATCGTTCACATAACAACAGAATGCAGCACCAACGACTGAAGAGAGAAGAGACAACCAACAAGCAGTTACAGCAACGAAGATGTAGCACAGTGCTTAATTTGAGCCGGATCTGGAACCTCTCAGATTTTACCTTGTTTGTTTCGGCACCTATTTCCGGTACCACTCGCAGCATGACATTCTAATAAAGGCGATCAGCATTTAATCAAGTTGCCACCTCGTTATTTCTCCCGCCCCCCAGAATGACCATCATGTAAAAGTGAGGTGATCCTTCTATGTAATCATCCTATCCTGCCACACTGATTCCAGACCTGCTCGCTTATATGTACATAGAGGTTATGGGTTGGGCCAGTGGGGTAAGTAACTGATCTTGACACAGGTCTTGGTAGTAGTGGTCAGCTACCTAATCACGTAATTTAGCCTTCTAGTCGTCTCCCTACTGAATTTGAATCGTGGGAAAGCCAAATAAGAAATGTGTAGGAAAAGGCAATCGAGTTTGACCCTTTCCAGATAAAGATGGTGAATCGAACCAAAAACGAGCCTGAGAACTCAGTGCCAGAGGAGAGGACTGAGGGGCAAACTGTTCCTGATGGTGCTGCTAATCACTCCAGTTCAGTATCACCACCGGCACCTCCACTAGCTCCACGCCCAGCTTCTTGAAACGGGTCACATATACCAACAGGAGTCACTGTTCAGGCAGGAATCGTTGGACTGTGGCTTCACATTTTATTTCAATATACTGTACCTCTTTATTTAGGTTGATGGCATGACCTTGAAACAATGATGTTGATTCAAACATCAACAAGGTCAAATAACATTCAGTACATACACAGAAGTATGTGGACACCCCTTCAAATTAGTGGATAGAGGGCTATTTCAGCCACACCCGTTGCTGACAGGTGTATAAAATCGAGCACACAGCCATGCAATCTCAATGGATAAACATTGACAGTAGAAGGGCCTTATTGAAGAGCTCAGTGACTTTCAACATGGCACCGTCATAGGATGCCCTAGAGCTGCCCTGGTCAACTATAAGTGCTGTTATTGTGAAGTGGAAACGTCTAGGAGCTACAACGACTCAGCCGCGAAGAGGAATAATGGTCTGGGGCTGTTT
The DNA here is from genome assembly GCA_023634145.1 of Thymallus thymallus. NCBI lineage: Eukaryota > Metazoa > Chordata > Actinopteri > Salmoniformes > Salmonidae > Thymallus > Thymallus thymallus. The sequence continues at coordinate 12,311,387 of CM042420.1, forward strand.
TTCATGGTTCGGGCTAGGCCCCTTAGTTCCAGTGAAGGGCATTCTTAAAGCTACAGCATACAATGACATTGTAGACGATTCTGTGCTTCCAACTTTGTGGCAGCAGTTTGGGGAAGGCCCTTTCCTGTTTCAGAATGACAAAGCAAGGTCCATAAAGAAATGGTTTGTCGAGATCGGTGTGGAAGAACTTGACTCGCCTGCACAGAGCCCTGACCTCAACCCCAACAATTCACCTTTGGAATTAATTGGAACGCCGACTGTGAGCCAGGCCTAATCGCCCAGCATCAGTGCCGATCTCACTAATGCTACTGAGGCTGAATGGAAGCAAGTCCCCACAGCAATGTTTCAACATCTATTGGAAAGCCTTCCCAGAAGACTGGAGGCTGTTATAGCAGCAAAGGGAGGACCACCTCCATATTAATCCCCATGATTTTGGAATGAGATGTTCGACGAGCATGTAGTGTATGTGTAATCAAATATGAAATTCAACTTCATTTCAACCACCCCAATATAACTGAATATGATGAAAAAAAAATGTCAACGCAATTTCAAAGTATACATAGTTTTGATGATTATGTTGAAATTAGATTGATGTAACAACCTGTTAGTCAGATTAAATCAATGTATTTAAGTTGAAGTTTTACCCTATTTTCAATGTTTACAACGCTTGTTGAAATTAAATGAAAACTGTACTGGTTGATGTATTTTCCACGTTGATTCCACGTCATAATACATGACAAATGACGTTGAAACAACATTGATTCAACCAGTGTGTGCCCAGTGAGTAGCGACTCTATCTAGTGTTTCAATTGACATAAGACGAAATGTATTGTCCCCAAACTGAAATACCCTACAGTGCTGCTTTTTAATAGAATCAATGGGAATTAGTTATATTATGATGAGTACTGACGGACAACGTGGCATTTACCTGGTTTGAGCTGGGGCATACTTCCACAACCACGTTTCCCTTCCTGGAGAGCACCTTTGCCAGTGGGTGTTGTGCCAAGGTGTACCCATACCCAATACTTTGGTTGTTGAACAGTAGGGCATCCAGAATGTTTTCATCTACTTCAGTGCCCACCTGGTCTACGTAAGTATGCATGTTTGATGTATCTCATTATAGCCTAGTTTATCAATGTCAATATATTCTCAGGACAAAAGGCTATGATGTTACAAGGTAAACATTCATGGTCCAAAGGCAAGTACTGTATATGTGACTGTGTGCTTCAGTGCATTTTTCCTCAGAAAAGCACACTGTGTTTTACAAAGGGCCGGCCCTAGCTATTTGTGGGCCCTATGCGAGATTTGGTTTTCGGGCCCCCCACCTTGCGGGTAAAACTTTTGGTGGTCACCCTCTTGATGGTAGATAGATATTTTTTTTTTTACATTTCCTGTAATTCTCTCCATTTTGCCATGAGTCATAGAGAAAATGTTATGGTTTTAAGCCAATTGTGGGGGTTGGGGGCCCACTAGCGGCTGGGAGCCCTAAGCGACCCCTCATATCGCTTATGCTGAGGGCCGGCCCTGGTTTTACACATTATGGATGTAAGAGCCCATCATTTTGCTCATTGTCATATCGACCCAAACTCCAGGAACAGGGACAGTGAGAATTTGACAGCAGGGAGAGGTCTGTTGGCCTAGGGGAGGAGAGTGACAAGAAACTATCACCAACTGAGTGGCAGCCAGCCAGATATGGTGCACCTCACCGTTAATGGGAATATTTATAGTGATCAACACAATGCTTAGCATATTTAGAGTTTATGTAATACACGTGATTTCCAGTGTTCTGTTCGTAACATTCGGATTGATGGTCTATAGACTAGAGGCTGTAGGTGAGCCTGGATCTCAGTGGGAGAGGAAGGCCATCCTGTCTGTATCCCAAGGCTGAGCGTTCACACACAGAGGGACGATGAGGCTAGGCTGGGTCCGAGGGCTGGCCCCTATGCTGGAATACTCTACATCACATCCATTAAGCGGGAGGTTCATTCTCATGGGAAGAGACTGCAGAGGGCCCATCAGAATGACTCGGTCAGGGGCCAGGTGTCAGGCTCTGGCCATAGAGAAGCAATAGGCTTCTCTATGTAGCTATGGTCAGAGTCTGACAGTGTCGTTCCTTTCTGTTTCTTTGTGGGTTTTGGGTGGATCTCTAATTAGAGGCAGCTGCTACCCGATGTCTCTAATTAGGGATCCAATATATGTTGAGTCTGTCCTTCACTTGGGGTGGGTTGTTATCGATGTATGTCGCAGTCACGGTGAAGTAAGTGTCATTTATTTACGTTGGTTCATTCGTGTTTTGTTTGTTTAGTATTTTGGGAAATTACATAGTACAAAATAAACTCATGATGTCGAACTATAATCCCTGCGCTGCGTCTTGGTCTCTCCATACACCCGATCGTGACAGAACAACCCACCTAAAGGAGACCAAGCAGCGAAGGAAAAAGGGGAAGCGACGACGGACCCAAAAGGAACAGCCTGGAGCCCAGACACCCCAAACGATTGTCGGAGAGGGGCTATGGGGGTGGTTGGGGGTAGACGGAGAGGAGCCCCGACCACTGCACTCGTGGGGGATCCCGGAAGAGCCCCTACAGCCAAGGGAGCAGAGGTACGGAGAGGAGTCGGAAGAGGAGGACGATGACGTACTTCTGTTCCCTCTCTCGTGGGGACTCTTGGAGGAGATCTCACGAGGAGGGGATTGGTGATGGAGTGAGGAAGATCGGGGCTGTCACAGCCTCCCAACGCCAGTTCCCAACCCAGTGCCTCCAGCGCCGGCCCAGAGCCAACAGGGGTCCGTCAGGGCTGTGAGCACCACACCATCGGTGCGCAGCCAGAGCCCGGAGAGGCTGAAGACGGGGAATCGCCCACCACTTCGTCTGCCCGCAGATCAGGATCGGGAGAAGCCCGAGGGGTTCTATAAATACCCGGAGGAGGAGCAGACGAGGTGGAGGAGAGCCTGGGTTGCGCTTCCGCTGGAGGCTCAGAAGGACCCACTCCTCCAGGAGATAGAGGAGGAGAGGGACTTTGAGCGCCGACGGGTACTAGTGCTGAGGCTAATGGACAGACGACCACCTCCAGCGAAGGTCAGCGTCCCGCCACCTCCAGCGAAGGTCAGCGTCCCGCCACCTCCAGCGAAGGTCAGCGTCCTGCCACCTCCAGCGAAGGTCAGAAGGTCAATCCGGGTCCAGCCGTCTGCTCCGCCTCAGTGCCAGAGCAGTCTGCTCCACCGGTACCCAGTCCGGGTCCAGCCGCCTGCTCCGCCTCAGTGCCAGAGCAGTCCGCTCCACCGGTACCCAATCCGGGTCCAGCCGTCTGCTCCGCCTCAGTGCCAGAGCAGTCCGCTCCACCGGTACCCAGTCCGGGTCCAGCCGCCTGCTCCGCCTCAGAGCCAGAGCAGTCCGCTCCACCGGTACCCAGTCCGGGTCCAGCCGCCTGCTCCGCCTCAGTGCCAGAGCAGTTCGCTCCACCGGTACCCAGTCCGGGTCCGGCCGTCTGCTCCGCTTCAGAGCCTGAGCAGTCCGCCCCACCGGTGCCCAGTCCGGGCCTGGCTGTTTTCCCAGCTCCATGGCCGGAGCAGTCCGCCCCACCGGTGCCCAGTCCGGGCCCGGTTTATTGCCCAGCTCCATGGCCGGAGCCGTTTGTCCCACCGGTGCCCAGTCCGGGCCCGGTTGTTTTCCCCGCTCCATGGCCGGAGCCGTTTGTCCCACCGGTGCCCAGTCCGGGCCCGGTTGTTTTCCCCGCTCCATGGCCGGAGCCGGTTGCCCCACCGGTGCACAGTCCGGGCCCGGTTGTTTTCCCCGCTCCTTGGCCGGAGCCGTTTGCCCCACCGGTACCCAGCCCGGGACCGGTGATAAGAAAGGGGCATGGAAAAAAACTGTCCACGTCGCCGGAGCCAGAGCCGCCCCCAAAGGACTAGTTTTTCCCTCCCAAATTAACCCCCCCATGTTATTGTGTGCCTTTTTTTTTGGCGTCCGGGAGTCCGCGCCTTGGGGGGTGGGGGTACTGTCAGGCTCTGGCCATAGAGAAGCAATAGGCTTCTCTATGTAGCCTTGGTCAGAGTCTGACAGTGTCGTTCTTTTCTGTTTCTTTGTGGGTTTTGGGTGGATATCTAATTAGAGGCAGCTGCTACCCGTTGTCTCTAATTAGGGATCCAATATATGTTGAGTCTGTACTTCACTTGGGGTGGGTTGTTATCGATGTATGTCGCAGTCACGGTGAAGTAAGTGTCATTTATTTACGTTGGTTCATTCGTGTTTTGTTTGTTTAGTATTTTGGTAAATTACATAGTACAAAATAAACTCATGATGTCGAACTATAATCCCTGCGCTGCGTCTTGGTCTCTCCATACACCCGATCGTGACACCAGGACATGCTCAAGAGGCTGGAGAAGATGGAGGCTCACATCGAGAAGCTGGGTGAGTCTCAATATCCTTCATTTAACTGTGACTTACCTGGAAGGGAAATGCCAGTAGCTCTGCCCACATACTGTACCTGGACTACAGTCTACCACTGTTCTAGCTGGTAGGGCAGATTTAGAGGATTTGAGAATAAATGTGTATCTAGCCTGAGCCTACATGAAGTTATTTCACACTTTACATTGATGATTGTAAAAGATAATTTGTTCTCAATTAAATGGTTTAAATAAACTAATAAAGGATTAAATAAAATAAATAAAATATGGCCCATAATCATTTTTAGAATGTACTTTAATTCTGTATAAATCAAATGCGTTGAATACAACAGGTGTAGACCTTGCCATGAAATGCTTACTTACAAGCCATTAATGTAGTTTTAAGAAAATATAATTAAGAAAAGATTTACTAAATAAACTAAATAAAAATAATAATATATTTAAAAATAAAATAACAATAATGAGGCTCTTAATTGACCTGCCTAGTTAAATAAATGTTAAATAAAAAATTAAATATATTCTGGCAGCCTTAAACAATCTGAAATATACAGTCATAATACATTTATTACAGTGTAATGAGCAGCTGTCATGTGTGTCCACAGTGAAGACAGTCAACGACGGGATCAGTCTGAAAGAGGGGCAGGCTGTGAAGGCTCCCGAGGTCAAGGAGGAGAGGAAGGTGGTGAAGAAGTTGTACCCCAACTCAGCTTATGCAGAGGGACGGCCCTGGTTTTACACATTATGGATATAAGAGCCCATCATTTTTCTCATTGTCATATCGCCCCAAATTCCAGGAACAGGGACAGTTAGTAAAACTCAGCTCTGTTTACAAGCTGGGGTGACGAGCTCTCAGAGGAAGAGCAGAAAGAGGCAGATGGGCTGTATCAGATGTATGGATACAACCAGGCGCGTGTTTTCCCAACACGCAAACCACGCAATTGCTTGGGGCCCCGCCGTGAAGGGGGCCCCCTGCTGCCCGTAAGCAGAATTACAATCAAATTATTTTAGCCATAAAAATATATTAAAAATATTGAAAGAGCACGAGAAGGGCAGATCGCATCGTGCCAATATGGAACAATGGCGTGAATTTTAAAAAACGACTTACAACAGGCAAAACCATTGACAGTGCCAGTCAGGAAATGCAGTCTCTGGAAGAACAGCACTGGAGGGCTGTATTAAGCAGAATCATTGCTATTGTTTGCCATTTAGCAGAAAGAAACCAGGCGTTAAGAGGACACTCTGGAAAACGTTTTGAGCCACATAAAGGCAATTTTCTGGGACAGATGGAGCTGTTAGCACAGTTTGATCCTATAATGAGCGAACATCTTAGAAGGATTGACAAAAAAGAAATAAAAGATCACTACTTGAGTAACACAATCCAAAACGAGCTTATTGCATTAGTTGGACAGAACATCTTACGCAATTGTGCACAATGTGAAAAGGGCCAAGTATTTTTCAGTCATAATGGATTGTACCCTGGATATTAGCCACACAGAACAACTATCATTGGTGATACGTATTGTGAACTGTGAGTCATTTGTAGGGGCCTCCATCTTAGAGCACTTTGTTGGCTTCATCAGCGTTGCTGATACCACAGGAAAAGGCCTGTGTAATACTCTCCTTGAACAGCTTAATGACATGACATTGAACATCGCACATTGGGCAATCCTATGATAATGGGAGTAACATGATGGGACTTCATCAATATCAGGTAAATCGTGTCAGTAAACTCCTTCAAAGCCCCAGTGTTTCAATTGAATCAGTTAAGAGGAAAACTGATGGTGTTAAACAGTTTCTCCAGGAATACAGAGAAAGTGGACTTGCCTCAGCCCAGACAGATGCCAGAGAAATAGCAGAGAAAATGCAGGTATATATGGCATTCCCAGTGGAGAGACAGAAACAAGCATCTCGCCAGTTCCTCTATGAGGGCACATAGGAAACTAAATTCACACCAGAACAGCGCTTTAAGCAAGATTTCTTCCTTCCCCTAGTTGATTCAGCGCTGACTAGTGTCAGTGAGAGGTTCTCACAGGTGGAACATTTTTTTTCTATTTTTATATTCACTAGATAACATGAAGAAAGCCATTCGGGAAGACACACTTGAGGAGTCATGCAAGAACCTGGAAAATACATTAGGGGCCATTGACAGCCAAGACTTAATCCTTGAAGTAAGGGCAGCTGTTGTTTTTCCCCCTTGTTTTTCCTCTCCAGCAGAAATTCTGGATTACATCTACAAAGAGAATCTGTTGGAGTTGTATGGTAATCTGAGTATCAGTCTGCGTTTACTCTTGACTTTACCTGTCACTGTTGCTTCCGGTGAGAGGAGTTTCTCCTCATTGAAGCTCATAAAAACCTACTTGCGGTCAACCATGTCACAAGAAAGACTTAATGGCTTAGCAATGATCTCCAATGAGCAGAGGGTCCGTAGATCCTTGAACATGGAGGACATAATTAAAGCTTTTGCCGAGGCCAAAGCCAGGATGGTTAGATTCTGATTGCAGCCAGAACTACTATAAGGTAAGAAAACTGTCTTTCACTGTCCTATTTTAACTGACAAGAGAACACTTTAGTTCAAGGGAAATGATAATACTAGCTAATCAAAAGTATAATGACAGGATTTTGGCATTGGTGTGTGCTATCAAAGAAATTGTCATGGTATACAAGGGGCCCCTAAAGCAAGCTTTGAATGGGGCCACAAAATTGGAAAACACGCCCCTGGATACAACGCCTTCCTGAGTGACAGACTAACCCTGAACAGGGAAATCCCTGATACTCGTGATCCTAAGTAAAACCTTTTCCTCATCTCTCCGCCTTATTTACACAAAAAATGTAATATAACTCAAGACTTCTGAATTGTAACCACAATCTGTTTTGCGGTCATCCGAGGTCAATTCCAGCACTTTTAATGCAATTTGACGATTGATATTGAAATTGAATAACTTTAAGAGTGAAACAGAAGCTTTGGTGAAGTGAATGAATGATATGAGGTGGACCAAATATTTGTATTGTGCTTGTCAGGTGTGCTAAGCACCAGTACCCCCATGACCTGCCCACCATCAGCGTGGAGTTGATCTACTTGGACGAGGCCCTGTCAATCATCAAGAGAGCCATCCGCAGCATCCAATGACTCGCCCCGTAGAAACATTTTAAATTGCATTTGTTAGCAATTAGATTGAACGTAGGTGTGGCTTTTCAACTTTTGTTGTGTATTACTGATTTGCAAGTTTCTGCTTTCACAGTGGATCTGAAGGAGAAGTTGGATGTCTACATTGGCTTCATCCATGAAGAGCGTCCGGGCCTGGTGAAGAGAGTGAGACACTCAGAGCAGCTCGTCCTCACACAGGTCCGCCTCTTAGGGTGGAGGGAAGCTGAAGGAGACGTGGTGGCCATCTTGGATGCCCACATAGAGGTCCATGTGGAATGGTAGTCTAAATGTTTTTTGATATAAAATATATTTTTAAACCCCTCTCCCAACATAGTTCTCAGAGTTTTCACTCTGTGTTTGTGTGAACAGGGCGGAGCCTCTGTTAGCTCGGATAAAGGAGGACCGCACGTTGGTGTTGACACCGGTGTTTGACAAAGTCAGTTTCGATGACTTGTCAGTCACACGTTATGGGCCTGCTGCAGACGCCTTTGACTGGGATCTGTGGTGTATGTACGAGTCCTTCAGACCTGAGTGGTACGCCTTGAAAGACGAGTCACAGCCAGGAAAGTGAGTCTGTTTAAACAGGTGATAAGGAAAGCACAGCATTGGGAGGAAAATCGTACCTAATATTTACTCTTCAGTCCATATCTATGAACTCTTCCTTCTCTCTTGGTGTTTGGTTTGTCTAGGTGTGGCGGAAGTGTCGAGGTCATACCTTGTTCTAAAATAAGAGGGCCCATAAACCCTATCTCCCCGACCTTAGCATTACAATGAAGAATAACTGAAGGTACACTCTTAGAAAAAAGGGTTTCAAAATCGTTCTTTGGCTTTTTTTGTCTTCACTCCGCTGAGATAAATCAGTGCTGATGTCCCCGAATCCCTGTTTGTAAATGACCAGGTGCTGAAGCTGTTGTCCAACCTAAGGAACCAGCCTGCAGCTGTGCTGATGTCTGAGGGCCAGGTAGAAGGCTTTTTGGTTGCAGGCAGAACTATTTTGGGTTCCATGTAGAACCCTCTGTTCTATGCCACAATAAGGATATTGAATTATGATTCATGTAAATATCTGTAAATATACCACAGGATCATGGGATAAACATTGGGGATGTTTCAGAGAGGAAGAAGTTGAGAGAGAGAGGTTGAACTGCAAACCCTTCCAGCGGTATCTGGACAACGTGTATCCAGTGTTAGAACCCTGGGTGACTTGCTTGGTTATGGAGCTATGAGTAATGCTTAAACATTTATCATTGTTCTGCACACACACACACACACACACACACACACACACACACACACACACTCCACTCTGCTGCTGTATTACATACTATTCATTCAACTACACGACCAAAGCACTACCCACTTTATATTTGTAAATACATTCATACTTGACATAACACATGTTCTATATGTTTATGTTCTATACTGTATGTATATACACTGTACCAGGATAATAATCTCTGTCTATAAAATCAACAGCTGGTCAATGACCTGAAGACAGATCTCTGTATAGATCAGGGCCCAGTTCCAGGGAACACACCTATTTTATATGGATGCCATTATTATTGTTCCAAAGGTTTGAAGAATAATTGTATTTTAGAATTTAACTACATGTATAATATGGTTGATCCCATGGCAGACCCAGGATTCAACCCATACCACAGTGCAAAGTACTGTCAATACCACTGACTCAGACAAGCCTAAATATCTATCCTCTCTGTCCAGAACTGTTATTATTGAGCCAGATACAACAGTAATCGCTGTCTGGTGGACATTGGCACTCGAACCCCACGACTATATGAGTGCAAGGTGACCAAGCAGAAGGGACTCCACATGCTCTGGGACTTCCAACAGGTGAGTAATTCAACACTGTAAAATGAAAATGTATACTAATAAGTATATTAAAACACAGGGAATTTTAAAAGCAACATGCCCAACACCATGGCTTAAAGAACTGTCATTTAAAAAAAAAAAATTACAGGGAAAATCCATCCAGAACAGACAGACAAAGAGATGTCTGGAGATTGCCAAAGGGGAGGACAATTACTACCAGCTCATCATTCAGGAGTGCAGTGGGCAGCACTGGAAAATACAGAATATGATAAAAGACTTCTGACACACTGAGATATTTAGGCCTAGCAGAGACAATACAGCGGGACTATAGGAGTTATCATCATGCTTTGAAAAGCTAATCGGTGGTCAGCAGTGAGAGAACTGTGTGATCTTAATGAGCTGTTGGTTGAACATAGCTTCATGGGGACAGATGTACAGTATCTTCACAGAATGTGGGATGCTATTGAGCTGTGTTTCCCTTGTTCCTGAATGTAAATGCAAACAAAGAATAAATGTGATTCCTGTATTTCCGCTCATTTGCGGTTTGTTATTGATTCACTGTAGATTTTAACCAACGAGGGTCATCGAATATTTGTCTGCATTGACATCATATAGAGCTGAGTTGACATTAGTGTAGTTTTGAAGTCCCGTCCTCGGCTGCTCAGGGATTTCTGTATGCGTTCTCAGAGATGAACTTATCCCACATCCTCTGCCACATGGCCAGCCCCCTCTCCTTCAGCTGTGATGGCAGTGAGCTATATCTAGCTACATATAACTACAACTTTCTCATACACATGCTTTTCACAACTACAAATTAAGCAGTTGGTAATCCCGAACCCAATCACCCATACGCTAGCTAGCTAAGACACCGATGCCCACAAACACCTCATAGAAGTCATAGGAGAGCCCAGTGGTACCAAACAGAGACAGGTCGTCAGAGCTGACCACCATGGGGTGGCCCTCAGACATCAGCACAGCTGCAGGCTGGTTCCTTAGGTTGGACACCAGCTTCAGCACCTGGTCATTTACAAACAGGGATTCGGGGACGTCAGCACTGATTTATCTCAGCGGAGTGAAGACAACTGAACCAGAGATATCTAGAGTTTCAGTGAAGATTAACTTTATTGTCCACAAACTGAAATACCCTACAGTTCTGCTTTTTAATTTAATCAATGGGAATTATATTATATTATGATGAGTACTGACAGACAATGTGGCATTTACTTGGTTTGAAAACTTCTAGGCCACGTTTCCCTTACTGGAGAGCTCATTTGCCAGTGGGTGGTGTACCTAGGTGTACCAATACCCAATACGTTGGTTGTTGAACATTAGGGCATCCAGAATGTTTTCATCCACTTCAGTGCCCTTGTGGTCTGCACAAGTATGAATACGCACACACACGTTATGCTGTAAGTGCACAATAATGTGTATATACCGTTGATTTGTTTTTGTTAATTACACAATTATTTTAATCAATCATCCTATGTTTGCCCGTCTCTCCTGCATGAAAGAAGTATGGCAGCGTGACTCCAAGCTCTGCAGGTAGAAATAAAGCCTTCCTGAAGAACCAGAGAGATCTTCCACTGTCCTCCCTGCCAACCTAAAACCACAAAAGAACACTTCATTTTGTGTCGAATAGATGTAATGTAATAAATAATTATGTAAACATTGTAATAAATTATGAAATTGTTTGTGTATTTATTTTCATTAATGAGTGGGCATGTGATTGGTTCTACCCCTCAAGAGAATTCTCACCAGGTCAAATCCTGCAACAAATCTGAATGGCCTCTTTTACAGCTGCTTTGACATCAGACACACTCAGAACCCTAAGGTGCACACAAAGGAAGTGCCAATCATCCTCATTATATTGTTTCCATTGCAACAGGCAAGCTCAATCAAGCACAGATAGTGTCCGAAATGATTATAAATAGAATTTGAACCCATGTCTGTACTGTACCTATGGACGGAAATGATGAGTCGAGCGCCCAGAAAGCCAGGGTGTTCAGCCACAAACTGTTGAGTGACTTCCTGATAAGTCCTCAGGGACCACGCTTTATCATGGATGCTTCCATCCAGCTCATATGTCTGTAGGATGTGCATGTAACTAGGTAACATGTAATTCCAGCCCACTACATTGCCCATTTTACTTTAGATTAAGGCCCACAGTACTAACCCTTGATAGTCCAGTTCTTAGTTCCAAGTACATGATGTTGTCATGAAACAGCTGTTCTAAGCCATTGTAGAGAAAGTCTTTAAACACAGGAGCGTAGGAGACCAGCACAGCTATGGCCATGAATGCCATCTCAAACCTCTCCCACACTGTGTCCTGGCTCGGGTAGGTAGTGTCTGGATCATCAGTGAACAGCGTGAGGTTCTGCATCAAGCTGTACAAACATCCAAAAAGACAAACTACCCTTCCATGAATAAGAAAGTTGTATTTTTCCTGCTACATGTGTTCATTCATAGATGCCTATTTGTATTGCTCTGATGATATAGTGAACATTGTGGACTACCTGTAGTCAAAGTCTGTAGGATCCGCCATGTTGGCTCTCAAGGTCTTCAACAGTTGCCAGTAGAGGCAGTCCCAGGTTGGGAAGGGCCGGCGACTGGAGTAGACAAACCGTACAGACCTGCCCCACGTGAAGCAGATGTAACAATGGGGCCTGTATGTGATGTTCTTCACCAGCCAATCAACACTCACCACGGACGAGCTGTGGATATTGAGGGCTGCCCCTTTGACCCAGCATAGAGAATGCACTAAATGTAGTTAAATTGATGTTAAATATATTTAGGCATCTTTTGCAGCAGGCTAACGATGGGACTCTTATGGATGAGGGGCCGTGCCTTGAAGAAGTAAATGGCAGGAGGGAACTGGGCCGCAACCATCTCTTGTTCTTTTAGCTTGTGAAGGCGTGCGTCGAGACACTGTTCTACCCATCAGCTGCACATGGCCTCCTGACGAATCATCGTCTCCCTCTGACGGGGGTCAGGGGTCCCGCCACATACAGTCACACAGCACATCACAGCAGCCAACTGGAGGGTGACGCTATAGCTCCTTCTAAAGGGAAAAAACACCTTGTCCTGCAGTGTCATCGGAGGTTGGAAGAAGCGGCTGTGGAAATCCTTCTTGAGGAGGCCACTCATTTGATATGATTTAATTCAACAATGAACATTATTTTTTCAGAGATTCTAATTTAGAACACATTTTAATTTAGAACACAAGGTACTACTGTAAACCTACGTATATGCTGATGCTGCTAGTTCCTTTCTAAGAATGATTAAAAACTTTGAGCCCTGAACAGGGGCATGAGAGATGTCATGTCATGTCATGAGGTTCTCTTTAGGGACCAGAGATGATTCAATGTAATAAATAACAAGAGACTATAGTGCAACTCCTTTGTCACCTAAAAATGCACTGTATTACAATACAATAGAGAAAAATGTGTAGGTCGATTTATACTTAACATATTTTCACAATATAACCTCTTCATATAGAAATATTGACTCAAAATGAACAACTAAAAGCAAAAGATGTAACACAACCATACGTATAATTTAATATGCATTTGAATCCTCATATACAAGCACCTTCCGGAATGATGACATCCCTCTTCCTTTTGTTTCATGATACAACAACAAAGACATAACATCAATAAATTAATTGGATTCAATAAGAACATAGCTGGTCTTCAATGTTTTTCCCATTACTTAATTTTAATAGGGCTAGATAGGAGCAAATAGCTATATGAGAGTTAATGTTCCATTCCATTATTTTTTATTATTTTTCCATGAGAGGAAGATGTTATTAGATTAAATAAGGAACAGATAAAAGATGCATTGGCTACAATACAGCCCCACAGTGGAATACCCATAAAACCTAGCAGTCAAACAGTGAAATAGTTCCAATAATTTTTCCACCATCAATTTCTCAATTTTAGAAACGCTTACAATAAGGGCTGTTTCATGTAGGCTTACCCTGGGGTGACATTTTGATAACCATGTAAATCTCTCTAGAACAAGGTGACTTATCAATAAATTGAGCTCTATTTACTCTCAGATCCGAAAATGCTAGAGATGCTTACCTTTGCCTCGATTCGTCAGTCTCGTCCAGATCATTATAGTTCTTTATGATAGCCACATAAGCATTTCATTTTGTGGGGGTAAATAAATTGATAAAAGTGACCATTTCCTAGTGATTTACACAGCTATCAAAACGTCACACCAGGCTAAGCCTACCTGAAACACAGCCCTTATTCTAAGTGTTTCTAAAATCCCCTATGGGAAAAATGAATGATGGAAAAACGATTGGAACCATTTCCTTGTTTGACCACTAGGTTTTATGACTCATACTGTGGTACTCTATCTCTCATGCAGCCTGATCCAATCAGTCTGAAATGATTACTGTCCAGCCAATCATAATAAAGATGACTGCGGTGTATAAACCAAGATCCCCAGGGGGAGCAGCAGATCCATTACCACTGTGCAAAAGTACCTCCTCCTACTCACATCTACTCACAGTTCAACTTTTATACTGTCCCAAGATGCACAGAAATACAACAATACATGACAAAACGACAAACGGTGTCTTTTCGATTTTTAACTGCATTCTTTGAATTCTTCTCACAGACACAGGAATGGTAACTTTCACACAACAAAAATATATAACTCCTCTTCAAGACGATGGATGAAGACCCTCAGTCCAAAAACTTGCGGTTCTGGTTCTGACCAAAGAGAGCCACTCGAATCTCAGGCATCATCTGAGCAGAAAGACAAGACACTGGATTAGTGCCATAATGAAAAACATGAAAAACCACAGAGTAAGGGGCCAAACTATATCTGCGAATTTGCAGTACAATCATGTGCAAAACTTCACACAGCGTATACATCTGAAGAATCTTTCTAAGCCTATAGCTTTGGGTGAGGATATTCACACTGTTGGTTGTTTATATAGGCAAACTGTCCATTAACTAGATGTGCTAGCTGTTCATAGTGCCACTACAGTTACTGTGTGACTGTCCCTGTGCCCTTACCTGCTGAGCCATGAGGTCCAGTCTGCTCTCTAGGGTGTTGGACACCTTGATCTTCCCATTAGCGTTGTAGATCTCAATACCTCCAGAACTGAAGGAGACACACAAACATCTTTGAATTAACTCATGAACCCTTGACTGACACCTTAGAAAGACCACAGAAGACAATTACATTTTAAATCAATACTAATTGGTAAAACCAATTTGAAATTAATGGGTTCACATTGAGACAAAGAATTGTCCTCTTACATGTCTGGGGACAGGAAGTTGTCCTGGTCGATGCGAGCCTCAATATTGTTCTTCACTGCTGCTTTATAGATGGGAGTGGTCTTCTGGATAGCCGCCTGGATAGGAATACAACACATGAATCGTGAATCAACCCGGTATACAAGGAAATACACTTGCACAACGTTGAACCGTTAAGAGTGAAAAGGTTAATTCTGACCTGAACCACTTGCAGGTCCTGTTTACGACAGCGGACGGTCACTTTGGTCTCAAGAAGCTGATAGAAACCCTGATATTCAACAGCAGAGACAGACGCATTAAAACCATTCACTTTAAATAAAAATACAAAATTTAACACCTCACGGCACAACGCCTCTGACCTAAATAACTTGTAGGCCTACGTACAGTATATGCATACTGATATGTACACATGAGTAACTGATAGACGCTACTGAATGTCAATGCAATATATAAATGTAGGCCTAGAGTAATAGGTCTCTGTTTCTCTCAGCATTGTGTCAGTACAGGACCTTTTTTGGTTCTATTCATCTTATTTTACATGCATGTGGTTCTCCTTGAGATGTTCTTGTCCATTAACGTTCTGTATTATGTCATGATTCATGTTCTGTGTGGAACACAGGAAGAGTAGCTGCTGCTTTAGCAACAGCTAATGCGAATCCAAATAAAACACTAAACCTGTGTCAGCGACAAGTATTACATTATTTTAACTTAACGCAATTATAGTAATCCCCCCAACTTTATTGAACACGATGGCAGAAAGAAAAGGCCCCACCTGCAGAACCAGCCCATCCATCAGTGCTGGGTACCTGGCTGGGTCCTTGGCTACGTTGGCCAGCCGTTGACGCGACTCGCTCAACATTTCCTGAGCGCACACATTGAGAGGGGTTAGCCTTTTATTTATATACAGCGGGTGAAATAAGTATTGAACACGTCACCATTTTTCTCAGTAAATATATTTCCAAAGGTGCTATTGACATGATATTTTCACCAGATGTTGGTAACAACCCAAGTAATCCATACATACAAAGAAACCAAAACAAATAAGTTCAGAAATTAAGTCGTGTAATAATGTGAAATGACACAGGGAAAAAGTATTGAACACATGAAGAAAGGGAGGTGCAAAAAGGCATGGAAAGCCAAGACAACAGCTGAAAACTATCAGTAATTAAAAAGCAATCCAGCCCGTCAGTGCAAATTAATATCAGCTGGTTCAGTCCCAACTGATGGCCTACAAAAAGGTCTCATTGCCAAGGTGTCACAAGACACATCTCATGATGGGTAAAAGCAAAGAGCTGTCAAGACCTTCGCAACCTAATTGTTGCAAAACATAATGATGGCATTGGTTATAGGCACATTTCTAAGCTTCTGAATGTTCCAGTGAGCACTTTTGGGGTCATAATACGGAAGTGGAAAAACAATCATTTCACCATAAATTTGCCTCGACCAGGTGCTCCTCGTAAATTTGCACATTCATCCTTCCTTCAATTATGTGAAGTTTGCCAGTACCATTTGCTGAAAAGCAGCCCCACACCATGATGTTCCCACCTCCAAACTTCACTGTTGGTATGGTGTTTTTAGGGTGATGTTCAGTGCCATTTTTCCTCCAAACATGGTGTGTATTATGACATCCAAACAGTTCAATTTTGCTCTCATCTGACCACACTATATTCTCCCAGTATTTCACTGGCTTTTCCAAATGTTGAGCAGCAAACTTTAAACAAGCTTCAACATGCTTTTCTTTCAGCTATGGAGTCTTGCGTGGTGAGCGTGCATACAGGCCATGGCGGTGGAGTGCATTACTTAATGTTTTCGTTGAGACAACAGTACCTGCTAATTGCAGGTCTTTTTGAAGCTCTCCACAAGTGGTCCTTGGCTCTTGGACAACTCTTCTGATTATTCTTTTCACTCCTTTGTCAGAAATCTTGCGAGGAGCACCTGGTCGAGGCAAATTTATAGTGAAATGATTGTCTTTCCACTTCCGTATTATGGCCCCAACAGTGCTCACTGGAACATTCAGAAGCTTAACCAATGCCATCATTATGTTTTGCAACAATTAGGTTGCGAAGGTCTTGAGACAGCTCTTTGCTTTTACCCATCATGAGATGTGTCTTGTGTGACACCTTGGCAATGAGACCTTTTTGTAGGCCATCAGTTGGGACTGAACCAGCTGATGATAATAATTTGCACTGACAGGGGGCTGGATTGCTTTTTAATTACTGATAGTTTTCAGCTGTTGTCTTGGCTTTCCATGACTTTTTGAACCTCCCTTTCTTCATGTGTTCAATACATTTTCCCTGTGTCATTTCACATTATTACACATAACTTAATTTCTGAACTTTTTTGTTTTGGTTTCTTTGTATGTATGGATTACTTGGATTGTTACCAACATCTGGTGAAAATGTCATGTCAATAGCACCTTTGGAAATATATTTACTGAGAAAAATGGTGACGTGTTCAATACTTATTTCACCCGCTGTATATATAATGCGTTGCTCATCATGCCTCTGACTTTGTTTTAAAAACAAAATAATATACCATTCAAGACAAATGAAACTTACTGAAATCATGTCATCGCGAGCCTTCAACACCTTCAGACGAGCCTGGTTCATCAGGTTAGACATTTGACTGTAGAGGGAGAGAGGCAAGTAAACAAGAGGCCAACCAGGTGAAAGCTATAACCTCTCTTTCGTATCTTCTGAGATCCCTAGAGATTGGAAAGCTGCCGCGGTCATCCCCCTCTTCAAAGGGGGAGACACTCTAGACCGAAACTATTACAGACCTATATCCCAGCCTTTCTAAAGTCTTTGAAATTCTTGGGCCGACTCTATATATATATATATATATATATATGATGTCGCTCTCGCTGCTGGTGACTCTACCACTACCATCTCCCTCAATAACTTTAAGCACCAACTGTCAGAGCAGCTTTCCGATCACTGCACCTGTACACAGCCCATCTGTAAATAGCCTACCCTACTACCTCATCCCAATATTTATTATTTTTGCTAATTTGCACTCCAGTATCTCTATTTGCACATCATCATCTGCACATCTATCATTCCAGTGTTAATTCTAATTTGTAACCTATTTTGCCACTATGGCCTATTTATTGCCCTACCTTCCTAATCTTACTACATTAGCACACACTGTACATAGATTTTCCATTGTGTTATTGACTCTACGTTTGTTTACACAGAGTTACAGAGTTACGACTGTGTAACTCTGTTGTTTTTGTCGCACTGTTTTGTTTTGTCTTGGCCAGGTCGAAGTTGTAAATGAGAACTTGTTCTCAACTGGCCTACCTGGTTAAACAAAGGTGAAATAAAAAAAACAATAGCCACTTTAACATATACTGTGCTTCTTAAAATGGAAGACCTGTTGGATGTGACTTCAAATTTTCAAATATAAAAGACTTAAAGGAAGTTGTGAGTCAGACAAATGAAAATTCCCCTTTAGAGAAAGAAGAGATTGAGGAAGTCTCTGAGGGAGCTGAGAGACTAGCAGCAACACTTCCTGAGCTGCAAAGAAAGAGAGTGACTAACATCTTCTTCTGCTGTTCGATCTGTTTCTCTTTCTTCTCATAATACTCCATGATTTTCAACCTCTGGGTCTGCACCAGACGGCCCTTCTCGATGTTGAACTCCTCTTCCGCCTGCAGGGGGAGACACTTTTCACTCAGAGTATGCAATGAGGAGTCCCTGTCTTTATGATGGTAGGGTCAGTGCTTCACTATTGAGAATACATTTAAAGAATTGAACCAGTATAAGTGTTAAGGGGACAATTAAAACGATTGCTTTCATTTAGTCAATTCTCATTTTGTCTTAGAGGAGTGATCGTTCTGTCTAATTTCAGAGTTTTTTGTGTGTCGTGAACTATGCCAGTCACTTGTGCATGAGCACTGTACCTTGGCATCAATTTCCTCTGCCTTCTCATTGGCCTCCTGCTCAATGAAGGCCATCATGTGTTTGATCTATGCAGGGGGATAGAACAGTGTGAATTAGAGATGAGTCAACAGTAAAAAGACTCACCACCTTAGGCATGTGTCATACTGAAGAGGGTCAAGAGTCAGACTTAGGAAGCTTCATTGTCCTGTAAATTAATTAACTTGTCTCTTTCCACCTAGTCAATTCTACTTTATACACAGTGCATGAAAAGGGTTGGTGAGACAAGACAACCAGACATAGGATCACTCAAGTTCCTCAGCTGACCATCGGTTTTCCCAACACGTGACCATATATTGCATATCTCCCTCACAAATATAGTACTGAGTAAATGTATTGTGCAATTAGATGTCTAGATTCAATTTAACGATCCTAATCATACTAGACATTGTGATGGTATTTTAGTAGTAGTATGATGTTTTTAATGACAACCTTGGCATGATACAATCACAATTCTGCTCCTTACAAATACACAGTTGCAATAATTTATAATAGGACATTAAAAAAAGGCCTAAATAGAGCAGCAGATGGATAGACGGGTGAAGGTTAAAAGGCAATGTACCTGCTTCTGAACGTCGGCATCGCTGAGCGCCATGGTTGCAGCAGTCTAGGATCTTCTGTTTCCTTGAAGAAAAGATAAACACCGTGATTTCAATACAATAAATGCAACATGCTTTACAATATTGTAAATCCTTTAGTGCGATGTATCAATCAATTAATTAAATACCAATGAAATACAGCCAGGAATGTAAGAATTTACCGTTGTAGTCGTGACTAAAGATGTCTACGCTGGATCAGCTGATTTTCAACGTCACATGATGTTTACTTCCGGTCTCACCCACCAATAAGATGTGTGATGAGTAGACACAACTGGTGCTGTATAGCATGCCTGCTACGTTAGGTTAGGGATATACAGTATATTAACAGAAACGAGTGAGTGCAGCATACTTTGTTATGGTAAACCTAAATGCTTAACAAGTTGCATAATAACTTGCATGCACTCACTCTGTGTGAGTGAAACACACATTCAAAAACATGCATCCTGTTTGCAATAAGGCACTAAAGTTAAATTGCAAAGAATGTGGCAAAGAAATGAACATAATGTCCTGAATACAACGTGTTATGTTTAGGGCAAATCCAACACAACACATCCCTGAGTACTAATAATATTTTCAAGCATGGTGGTGGCTGCATCATGTTATCGGTATGCCTGTCATCGGCAAGGACTAGGTAGCTTTTTAGGATAAAAAAAACAGAATAGAGCTACGCACAGGGGAAAAAAAACTGGTAAAAAAAACACAAGGCCAAATATACACTGGAGTTGCTTACCAAGATGACATTTAATGTTCCTCAGTGGCCTAGTTACAGTTTGACTTAAATCAGCTTGAAAATCCATGGCAAGACTTAAAAATGGCTGTCTAGCAATGATTAACAACCAACTTGACAGAGCTTAAATAATTTTTTAAAGAATAATTAGCAAATATTGCACAATCCAGGTGTGCAAAGCTCTTAGAGACTTACCCAGAAAGATTCACAGCTGTAACGTATTGACTCAGGGGTGTGGATACTAATGTCAATGAGATACTTCTGTAT
The DNA here is from genome assembly GCA_023634145.1 of Thymallus thymallus. Classification (NCBI taxonomy): domain Eukaryota; kingdom Metazoa; phylum Chordata; class Actinopteri; order Salmoniformes; family Salmonidae; genus Thymallus; species Thymallus thymallus. The sequence goes on from CM042420.1 coordinate 12,331,571, forward strand.
TTAATATTCAATACATTTGGAACATTTTCTAAAAACATGTTTTCACTTTGTCTTTATGGGATATTGTGTGTAGAGGTGGTGAGAGAAAAAAATCAATTTAATCAATTTTGAATGCAAGCTGTAAGACAACAACACATAGAATGAGTCAAGGGGTATGAATACTTTCTGAATGCTTGTTTTAAATGATTAGATACATGATTTTAGTTAATACCATCAAAATTGGAGGGAAATCAAATTCGGATAATGTCAGCATCAGAGGCGGCTGGTGGGATGAGCTATAGGAGGATGGGCTCATTGTAATGGCTGGAATGGAATACAGTGCATTTGAAAAGTATTCAGACCCCTTGACTTTTTCCACATTTTGTTACACTACAGCCTTATTCTATAATGGATACAAAAAACAATTTCCTCATCAATCTACACACAATACTCCATAATGACAAAGCAAAAACAAGTTTTAAGAATATTTTGCAAATGTATTAAAGTTATAAAAACGGAAATACCTTATTTATATAAGTATTCAGACCCTTTGCTATGAGACTCGAAATTGAGACTCAGGTGCATCCTGTTTCCATTGATCATGTTTGAGATGTTTCTACAACTTGATTATTTATTGAACATGATTTGGAAAGGCACACACCTGTCTATATAAGGTCCCACAGTTGACAGTGCATGTCAGAGCAAAAACCGATCTCCAGAGTTCCTCTGTGGAGATGGGAGCACCTTCCAGAAGGACTACCATCTCTGCAGCACTCCACCAATCAGGCCTTTATGGTAGAGTGGCCAGACGTAAGCCACTCCTCAGTAAAAGGCACATGACAGCCCGCTTGGAGTTTGCCAAAAGGTCTGGTCTGATGAAACCAAGATTGAACACTTTGGCCGTGAATTCCAAGCGTCTGGAGGAAACCTGGCACCTTCCCTACGGTGAAGCATGGTGTTGGCAGCATCGTGCTGTGGGGATGTTTTTCAGTGGCGTGGACTGGGAGACTAGTCAGGATCGAGGGAAAGATGAACGGAGCAAAGTACAGAGAGATCCTTAATGAAAACCTGCTCCAGAGCAGGACAACGACCCTAAGCACACAGCCAAGACAACGAGGGAGTGGCTTCGGGACAAGTCTCCGAATGTCCTTGAGTGGTCCAGCCAGAGCCCGGACTTGAAACCGATCTAACATCTATGGAGAGATCTGAAAATATTTGTGCAGCAACGCTCCCCATCCAACCTGACAGAGCTTGAGGGGATCTGCAGAAAAGAATGGAAGAAACTCCCCAAATACAGATGTGCCAAGCTTATAGCGTCATACCCAAGAAGACTCCAGGCTGTAATCGCTGCCAAAGGTGCTTCAACAAAGTACTGAGTAAAGGGTCTGAATACTTATGTAAATGTGATATTTATATTTTTAACTTTTAATACATTTGCAAAAAAAATCTAAAAACATGTTTTTGATTTGTTATTATGGTTTATTTTGTGTAGGTTGATAAATAAATAATAATTTAAATAATAATTTATAAATAAATAATAATTCCATTTTACAAGGCTGTAACGTAATACAATGTGGAAAAAATAGAACGGTATCAATCACATCAAACATATGGAAACCACATGTTTGACACTGTTCCATTTATACCATTCCAGACATTACAATGAGCCCATTCTCCTGTAGCTCCTCCCACCAGCCTCCTTTGGCAAACATTTATTTTAAGTATTTTTGTAATAATCCTCAGGAATAAATTGTCTGTGCAGACTGACTGTGTACATTAGTCAGTGGTGCAGACCATGGTGCTGCAGACCATGTATGGGCCTTGCCAGTAGATGACGCTAGAGGGTTAGAGGAATTCCATTTCATAAAAATAGCACAGAGTTTCCATTCTGTTTCTGACTCAGTCTGCATTCTTTCCTTCTACAGCACAGTGAATGACTGCCTTCAATCTGGAAGTGTGTCAGAAAACTTTGGCCAAGTGCCTGTGTACAACACTAACCTCTCTGTCTCTGTACTGTTAATTATTCTGTCACTCAGAGGTTTTTCACAGACTTACAGCTAGTTACGTCTGCCCAGTGCAAGACAATAGGCATAATAGATAGTAGAGCTATTTTTCCAAGCTGGCACAATGATGAATAGTAAGTATTCAATCACTTTGCATGTTGTAATTCTATAGCAGCCTCTTACAAATTGAATATATTTATTTTTCCCTCCATAAAACATGCATGGCCACATTGTAGCCAACTGTTACGTCATAGTCTGGGCACTGGACAGGGGCTGGAGAAAGAGAGAGAGTGGAAGAGTGAGATAGAGAGATAGAGAAAAAGAGAGAGGGAGGGGGGGCTCCTGTGTCCTGATCAGCAGCTGGTAGTCCATTGCTAACTACAGCGTGTATGTCACCCTCTCCGTCGCTGTGTCCTCAGCCCTGACTTTCTGTCTGAGTCTCTTACTCTATTTCAACATCTGTCTCTCGACTACGACTTTAAACACTTTACAGAGAGGAGCCAGGTAAGAAAGACACATATTTTATTTCTGCTCTTAATTAAATGGAAAGCAAGGCCGCATCACAGGATGTCTTGTTGTTGTTTTAGGGCAGGGCTCTCCAACCCTGTTCCTGGAAAGCTACCATCCTGTAGGTTTTCATTACAACCTTAATCAAGCGCACCTTACTCTAATAATTAGCTGGTTGATACAATGATTGATACAAATCTACAGGAAGGTACCTCTCCAGGAACAGGGTTGGAGAGCCCTGTTTTAGAGGAATTGTGGTGTGTGAGTGCATAGTACTGTAGCAGTATTAGTAGTACATAATAGTACACAGAAATAGTAGTAATATATGTAGTTGAAGTGACAGGGCCTTGTAAAAGCTTGCTTTGTTAAACCAGTGTGGAAGGGGCCTATATCAGCCATCATGGAGCTCTTTGATGTTATGAAGGGCACAGCTCCAAGAGGTTTTAACCTTGTCTACCACCTGTCAAAATAAACAGGTCTGTTTCTCTGGGTGCTGTTTGGTGGTTGTCATTAGTTACTAATTATATCAACAGGGACAGGATTATGTTCGAAGTCTTGTCATTGACATTGGAAAATACTTGTCTTTTGTGCTGCCTTTCCTTGAGTGTGTGTGTGTCAGTGTGTCCCTGTATGTTTGTTTGTGAGTGCGTGTGCGTGTGTCTGTTGTCATGTGTCTGTTTCTAGAAATCCAATAGGATAAGATCATCAGATGGTTCACGAGGGGCTGAGAATGTGTGGTTTCCTCTGTCTGACTTTCAGGCTGACCTTTTATCTCTGGGGCTCTGATATCATGACCATGAGTCTCTGACATCACTACCATGGGTATCTGATACTATGGGGAAGAGCGCAAACCTGGGTTCAAATATTATTTGAAATCCTTACAAATACTTTATCTGGGCTTGATTGAACTTGCTGACGCAATGGAACCGATAGAATAGTCGCAAAAGTGCAAACCCTTTCCATCTGGCACTCCAGCCAGACTAGACCAAACACTAAATGTATCTGAAAGATTTCAAATAGTAATTGAACGCAGGTCTGGAAAGGAGTGAGACTCCACATTATAGGGATTTGTTTTAATTAAAACCTAAAAGCCATTGTCAGAGGGTGGATCATGGGAATCCTATAACTGAAAGAGGGTAATAAGTGAATCAGCCTTATTGGACAGAGTAAGCAATTGATATGCTTTAGAACAGGCACTGTACAGTACCCTGACACATAAACAAGCTTGTGGATATCTGCCTATAGGCCTACTCTATTCCTTGCAGGGAGAGCGTGATCACCATGTCACTGGTTCCCCTTGTGCCAAAATGCCTAGTAACATACACCAGGCAGGCCTCGATGTTAGAGAGAGGGCAGCTTTCTGGGCATGGTGCACTGGTCACATGACAGCTGGTTAGTGACTGCATTTGTCACATGCTGAAAGCTATGTGACTTCTATTCCATGGCTCACTCTTCCAAGCTAAACAGTGTGGGGAATTATGGGAAATGGGGTAGGGTTGTATGAAATTAGTGGCTACTTAGAACTGTGACTTTGGGCTGATGAGAATTTGACATCATGAGTTCCAGCTGTGTGGGGGCTTGTGCCAGCAGTGATGATTTGCATAAAATGACTCAACTATTACATAAGTGTGCATTGCAAACACTAGGTCCAATTTCACTAGGTCCATTGTCTCTAATTAGGGATCCTACATATGTTTGTATGTTCCACACCTTTGTGTGGGTCGTTAATTTCCATGTCAAACAAAGTAAGTGTGTTTCACGTTATTTGTTATCATTTTTCATTTGTATAGTTCGTCATTTGAGTGTATACTCTATTAAAAACCATGTTGAACTATTACTGCGCTGTGCCTTGGTCTCTCCACCTAATGCAAGAACGTGACAGGTACACTGAAGTATAATTACAAGTATTCCATAAGTGTCAAAGGCTTTCATTAACAATGACATTCAGTTTATGCAAAGAGTCAATATTTGCAGTGTTGACCCTTCTTTTTCAAGACCTCTGCAATCCGCCCTGGCATGCTGTCAATTAACTTCTGGGCCACATCCTGACTGATGGCAGGCCATTCTTGCATAATCAATGCTTGGAGTTTGTCAGAAGTTGTGGGTTTTTGTTTGTCCACCCGCCTCTTGAGGATCAACCACAAGTTCTCAATGGGATTAAGGTCTGGGGAGTTTCCTGGCCATGGACCAAAAATGTTGATGTTTTGTTCCCCGAGCCACTTACTTATCACTTTTGCCTTATGGCAAGGTGCTCCATCATGCTGGAAAAGGCATTGGTCGTCACCAAACTGTTCATGGATGGTTGGGAGAAGTTGCTCTAGGAGGATGTGTTGGTACCATTCTTTATTCATGGCTGTATTCTTAGGCAACATTTTTAGTGAGCCCACTCCCTTGGCTGAGAAGCAACCCCACACATGAATGGTCTGAGGATGCTTTACTGTTGGCATGACACAGGACTGATGGTAGCGCTCACCTTGTCGTCTCCGGACAAGGTGTTTTCCGGATGGCCCAAACAATCGGAAAGGGGATTCATCAGAGAAAATGACTCTACCCCAGTCCTCAGCAGTCCAATCCCTGTAGCTGTTGCAGAATATCAGTCTGTCCCTGATTTTTTTCCTGGAGAGAAGTGGCTTCTTTGCTGCCCTTCTTGACACCAGGCCATCCTCCAAAAGTCTTCGCCTCACTGTACGTGCAGATGCACTCACACCTGCCTGCTGCCATTCCTGAGCAAGCTCTGCACTGGTGGTGCCCAGATCCCGCAGCTGAATCAACGTTAGGAGACGGTCCTTGCACTTGATGGACTTTCTTGGCTGCCCTGACACCTTCTTCACAACAATTGAACCTCTCTCCTTGAAGTTCTTGATGATCCGATAAATGGTTGATTTAGCTGCAATCTTACCAGCAGCAATATCCTTGTCTGTGAAGCCCTTTTTGTGCAAAGCAATGATGACGGCACGTGTTTCCTTGCAGGTAACCATGGTTGACAGAGGAAGAACAATGATTTCAAGCACCACCCTCCTTTTAAAGCTTCCAGTCTGTTATTCTGACTCAATCAGCATGACAGAGTGATCTCCAGCCTTGTCCTCGTCAACAGTCTCACCTGTGTTAACGAGACAATCACTGACATGATGGCAGCTGGTCCTTTTGTGGCAGGGCTGAAATGTTTTTGGGGGATTAAGTTCATTTTCATGGCAAAGAGGGACTTTGCAATTAATTGCAATTCATCTGATCACTCTTCATGACATTCTGGAGTATATGCAAATTGCCATCATCAACACTGAGGCAGCAAACTTTGTGGAGACCAATACTTGTGCCATTCTCAAACCTTTTGGCCACGACTGTACACAATGCGTTCTACGAGTGTGCAGAGGAACACAAGTAATACCGCACAAGTGCATGAGCTATTTAATCATTCAATGTTGATCAAACCAGGAAATATTTATTGTACACATGGATGAAGGTGACAGATATAAATGTCCGCTGTCACTGCTGTTCTATGCTTTTTCATTATTGTAATAAACATCTCTGACTTGATCTCAGAGTTTTGACTCTGTGGGATGAGATTACCTGTGATAAAAGGCCACAGCATGCACAATGATTAATCAGGGTCAATTAATGATGGACAGATGTATTTTATCTCAATATACAAGGAATGAACAAATACAGTTGAAGTCTGAGGTTTACATACACCTTAGCCAACAACATTTAAACTCATTTAAACTCAGTTTTTCACAATTCCTGACATTTAATCCTAGTCAAAATTCCCTGTCTTAGGTCAGTTAGTAAGCCTTTTAGCCACAACTTTGGAAGTATGCTTGGGGGCATTGTCCATTTGGAAGACCCATTTGCGACCAAGCTTTAACTTCATGACTGATGTCTTGAGATGTTGCTTCAATATATCCACATAATTTTCCTTCCTCATGATGCCATTTATTTTGTGAAGTGCACCAGTACCTCTTTCAGCAAAGCACCCCACAACATTATGCTGCCATCCCCGTGCTTCACGGTTGGGATGGTGTTCTTCGGCTTGCAAGCATCCCCCTTTTTCCTCGAAACATAACGATGGTCATTATGGCCAAACAGTTCTTTTTTTGTTTCATCAGACCAGAGGACATTTCTCCAAAAAGTACGATCTTTGTCCCTATGTGCAGTTGCAAACCGTAGTCTGGCTCTTTTATGGCGGTTTTGGAGCAGTGGCTTCTTCCTTGCTGAGCGGCCTTTCAGGTTATGTCGATATAGGACTCGTTTTACTGTGGATATAGATACTTTTGTACCTGTTTCCTCCAGCATCTTCACAAGGTCCTTTGCTGTTTTTCTGGGATTGATTTGCACCAAAGTCGTTCATCTCTAGGAGACAGAACGCGTCTCCTTCCTGAGCGGTATGACGGCTGCGTGGTACCATGGTGTTTATACTTGCATACTTTTGTTTGTACAGATGAACATGGTACCTTCAGCCGTTTTAACATTCCTCCCAAGGATGAACTAGACTTCTTTAGATTTTCCCATGATGTCGAGCAAAGAGGCACTGAGTTTGAAGGTAGGCCGTCAACTTAGTGTATGTAAACGTCTGACCCACTGGAATTGTGATATAGTGAAATAATCTGACTTGTGTCATGCACAAAGTAGATGTCCTAACCGACTTGCCAAAACTACAGATTGTTAACATGACATCTGTGGAGTGGTTGAAAAATTAGTTTTAATGACTTCAACCTAAGTGTTTGTAAACTTCCGACTTCAACTGTAAAAACTGTGGCATTTGAATGGAAAGGGTGCACTGAAAGACAAGGGGACAATGAGAGGATAAAGAGTGCTGACACAGTACTCTGTAGGGGGAAGGGTTGATAAGTATTATCTGCATGTCGGCCTGAGACATGGTGCAAGGGGTGAGGGGCTGCATGCCGCAGGAAGCTTTTACTGCGGGATTTCTGGCAGACGTGTGTGTTGGGTGAATACAGGACCTTCGGCAAGCATTCAGACTTGACTTTTTTCATATTTTGTTACGTTACAGCCTTATTATAAAATGGATTAAAACAATTATAATCCTCAACATTCTACACACAATACCCCATAATGACAAAGTGAAAACAGATTATTTATTTATTTTTCCAAATAAAACAAAATAAAAAAACAGAAATAGCTTATCTACATAAGTATTCAGACTCGCTATGAGACTCGAAATTGAGCTCAGGTGCATCCTGTTTCCATTGATCATCCTTGAGATGTTTCTACAACTTAATTGGAGTCCACCTGTGGTAAATTCAATAGATTGGCTGGGCCATTCTAGCAGCTTTATTTTCTTTCTTTGAAACCAATTGAGAGTTTCCTTGGCTGTGTGTTTGGGATCATTGTCTTGCTGAAATGTCCACCCTCGTTTCATCTTCATCATCCTGGTAGATGGCAGCAGATTTTTGTCAAGAATGTCTCTGTAAATTTGCCCATTCATCCTTCCTTCAATTATGTGAAGTTTGCCAGTACCATTTGCTGAAAAGCAGCCCCACACCATGATGTTCCGACCTCCAAACTTCACTGTTGGTATGGTGTTTTTAGGGTGATGTGCGGTGCCATTTCTCCTCCAAACATGGTGTGTATTATGACATCCAAACAGTTACATTTTGCACTCATCTGACCACACTATATTCTCCAAGTATTTCACTGGCTTTTCCAAATGTTGTGCAGCAAACCTTAAACGAGCTTCAACATGCTTTTTTTTCAGCAATGGAGTCTTGCGTGGTGAGCGTTCATACAGGCCATGGCGGTGGAGTGCATTACTTACTGTTTTCGTTGAGACAACAGTACCTGCTAATTGCAGGTCTTTTTGAAGCTCTCCACAAGTGGTCCTTGGCTCTTGGACAACTCTTCTGATTATTCTTTTCACTCCTCCGTCAGAAATCTTGTGAGGAGCACCTGGTCGAGGCAAATTTATGGTGAAATGATTGTCTTTCCACTTCCGTATTATGGCCCCAAAAGTGCTCACTGGAACATTCAGAAGCTTAGAAATGCGCCTATAACCAATGCCATCATTATGTTTTGCAACAATTAGGTTGCGAAGGTCTTGAGACAGCGCTTTGCTTTTACCCATCATGAGATGTGTCTTGTGTGACACCTTGGCAATGAGACCTTTTTGTAGGCCATCAGTTGGGACTGAACCAGCTGATATTAATTTGCACTGACAGGGGGCCGGATTGCTTTTTAATTACTGATAGTTTTCAGCTGTTGTCTTGGCTTTCCATGCCTTTTTGCACCTCCCTTTCTTCATGTGTTCAATACTTTTTCCCTGTGTCATTTCACATTATTGCACATAACTTAATTTCTGAACTTATTTGTTTTGGTTTCTTGTCCTCGTCAACAGTCTCACCTGTGTTAACGAGACAATCACTGACATGATGGCAGCTGGTCCTTTTGTGGCAGGGCTGAAATGTTTTTGGGGGATTAAGTTCATTTTCATGGCAAAGAGGGACTTTGCAATTAATTGCAATTCATCTGATCACTCTTCATGACATTCTGGAGTATATGCAAATTGCCATCATCAACACTGAGGCAGCAAACTTTGTGGAGACCAATACTTGTGCCATTCTCAAACCTTTTGGCCACGACTGTACACAATGCGTTCTACGAGTGTGCAGAGGAACACAAGTAATACCGCACAAGTGCATGAGCTATTTAATCATTCAATGTTGATCAAACCAGGAAATATTTATTGTACACATGGATGAAGGTGACAGATATAAATGTCCGCTTTCCATGCCTTTTTGCACCTCCCTTTCTTCATGTGTTCAATACTTTTTCCCTGTGTCATTTCACATTATTGCACATAACTTAATTTCTGAACTTATTTGTTTTGGTTTCTTTGTATGTATGGATTACTTGTGTTGTTACCAACATCTGGTGAAAATGTAATGTCAATAGCACCTTTGGAAATATATTTACTGAGAAACATGATGACGTGTTCAATACTTATTTCACCCGCTGTATAAGGTCCCACAGTTGACAGTGGATGTCAGAGCAAAAACCAAGCCATGAGGTTGAAGGAATTGTCTGTAGAGCTCCGAGACAGGATTGTGATCGAGGCAAAGATGAACGGAACACAGAGAGATCCTTGATGAAAACCTGCTCCAGAGCGCTCAGGACCTCAGACTGGAGCGAAGGTTCACCTTCAAACAGGACCATGACTCTAAGCACACAGCCAAGGCAATGAAGGAGTGGCTTCGGGACAAGTTTCTGAATGTCCTTGAGTGGTCCAGCCAGAGCCAAACTTGAACCCAATAGAACATGTCTGGAGAGACCTGAAAATAGCTTTGCAGCAACACTCCCCATCCAACCCGACAGAGCTTGAGAAGGTCTGCAGAGAAGAATGGGAGAAACTGCCCAAATACAGGTGTGCCAAGCTTGTAGCGTCATACCCAACAAGACTCGAGGCTGTAATCGCTGCCAAAGGTGTTTGAACAAAGTACTGGGTAAAGGGTCTGAATACTTATGTAAATGTGATATTTCAGTTTTTTAGTTTTTATAAATTAGCAAACATTTCTAAAAAGTTGTTTTTGCTTTGTCATTATGAGGTATTGCATGTAGAAAAAATATATATATTTTAGAATAAGGCTGTAACGTTACAAAATGTGGAAAAAGTCAAGGGGTCAGAATACTTTCTGAATGCACCATATTTTCTTACCTCTAACGTTTTGTGCAAGTGCAATGTCCTCTGTTTAAGTAAGTGTGTGTGAGACGTTTTGAACTTCACAGCTGCGGTATTCCACGCGTCCTGGGTTTGTAACATCACCTCTCCTCTATATCCCCCCTATCGACTACGCGTCACATCATGTGAAATCTCTGAAATAGCTTCCTCTCCTGGCTGAGCTAGATATATATATATATATATATATATATATATATATATATATATATATATATATATATATATTTAGGGACTATACATAGTCAGATATGTGAGGGCCAGGCTATACATAGAAAAGAATGCTGCAACACGGAGCACAGGGTGCTACTTTTTTCCACACAGAACTTGATCAGTTCACGTTACTGAAGGACATCTTCTAATATATATTGGTTAACATTTTCCAGGGTCCACAGGTACGAGATAGCCTAGTCCCAGATCGGTTTGTGCTCTTGCCATTTTCAAGCCAAACAATTCCATAAGTAGTTGGCAAGAGAACAGAAACAGACACTATGAGATTCTGTGTCATAAAAACACACAATCATTCTAGCAACTATTAAGTAGTTATAAAGGTTGTATATTCAACTCACTATAGTTGATTTAGTTATTGTTGGTTTTAGGAATTGACTTTATTTGTTAAACAATATTATCCTATATGTTTTCATGTTAATGGTTGGTTGTGTTGTGTCTCTCTAGTGGCCGGTCTTCAGTCTGGAGGGAAAGGTCCAAGCAGTGTCCAGAGGGGAGGGCAGCGGTGAGGTCAGTTCCCTGTCTGGAGAGCAGAAGCCTGATTGGCTGGGCCCCGCCACACTGCAGCTGAGCCAGGTAGACAGTGGTGGGTCTGGCCCCTGGCAGACAGAGAGCAGCCTGGCAGAGTCCTGGTCCACCGTGGGAGATATGATGGACACCGAGGACACCAAGAGTGTGGACAGCAGCAACGGAGTGGTCCAACTAGCTGAGGAGCGCAGCGAGAACCACTCCTCTATGTCCGACATGGTCCACCTAGAGCGGGAGGAAGAAGAGGAGATGCTGTCGGAGGAGGAGGAGGAGGAGGAGGAGGAGGAGGAGGAGGACGGGAGTCTGGGGGAAGAGGAGGAACTGCAGGCCAGTGTGATGAGTGTGCTGGGGGGAGAAGGAGAGCTGGCTGAGCTCAGGGAAGAGGAGCTGGGCACCCAGGTATTGTTACCTTCATCTGAGGTGTCAGCTGACCACCAAGATACTATGGATTTAATGATGTCTGTGGCTGAGGAGCTATTAGTCCAAGAGGAGCCTGCTGAAGTATCCCACGCCACCACGGCCTCTATCACCATGCCAGTTTGGAAGCTAGAGCCCCCCTCTGCCGCCTCGACTCCTGTCCCCACAATACCTACAGTAGCTGAGTTACATTCAGTGCTCCAATACTCTATGCAGGAGCAGCTCCACCCTCCCCCGGTCCTAGGACCAGGAGCACCACAGCCACCAGACGAGAGTCAAAATAACAGTCAACCAGAGTCCTCGGTCTCGCTCCCCGCTGCCCAGGAGACACAGGAAATCCCATCCGTGATGCAAGAGGTTCCGCCAGAGAAGACAGAGGCTGAGCCTGCTACATCACTCCCTGCCACTGAGCTACCTGTGCTGCTGTGTGGGGGTGCCGCTATGGTGGTTATTGTGGGAGTGTTGGCTTATGGGGCTCTGGCCTACTGCAGAAAGTAGCAAACCCCTATCCTGTGAGCCCCAGCAGCCATATAACCCAGGTCTTTTAAAATCTACTCTAAACTATTCCACGAAGTACATACTGGATTTTACACAATGCGTTTATTTGCATCTATGTAGTATTATAAAGGTTTGTTGCATTTTTTATCTATTTCCTGTGCTACCTCAGTTCACGTAAGAGCTCAGAAGATTTGGAAGAGCAAGAATTTTTGTTTCTCTGTAAATACACAGGAAATTACACTTTTAAAGTATCTTAAAAATGTGATCTTTGTTTGTTGTTTATTTTTTGTCCCTGTCAATGCACTATAAAATAACACACACACACACACACAAACACACACACACACACAAACACAAACACGCACACACACAAACACACACACGTTTGGTATTGTATAATGGCTTGTTCTGTGTCACTGTGGGCAAACTCAGTGACTATGTTTCTTTTTGATCAAATGTATTAGTGGATATTACTCAGCAAAGGGCCAAACGCTTATGTAGAAGGTGTGGATACAGTAACTACCCTGCACTGCCCTCTGTTGCTCAGTTTGCTGTAATACAGAACAACAGCTGACATTTGTCTACACACCCTAGAGATGGAATTCCTGTTCAAAACGGCAAATACATATAGGTCTACTGCAAGCCATAGAGATGGAATTCCTGTTCAAAACGGCAAATACATATAGGTCTACTGCAAGCCATAGAGAATTTAATGCACTCAGATTGTGCTATGTGCTCCAACATTTTACTCCATTGGCCGGTGTGGGGGAAATAGATTTAATAAGCAAATGTCCCTTTGCCATTTGTATTCCTCATGAAACACACCATGGTTACTCAGCGAACATTCCCAACCTTAATTCCCACTCTGTTATAAAATATTATAAATGTTAACACTTTTTACGAAGTACATGCATATACCACTGGTTGACTAAACCAGTACTATGTATTATTACAATTTTCTGACAAGGTGGGATGTCAGTGTGTGGAACAGTTTTTCCTGTTGTGGATATAATTATAAGTGACTCATATTTACATTTCCATGTCCATGGATTCACTGGCTAAAACTTCAAAATGGAAAAGATATAAATGAAGTTATTAATTTGTATATTTCATTTGTAATGACGTCTAAAACAATCTCAGAGAGATACATAATATTTTCTTCTATAGAGTACATGTGGTTAAATTGGCTCTATGCCTACTGAACCACAAGCCAAATGTTATCTGAACTGTTAACATTCACTGTCTCCTTTAATAACAACCAGTGGCATGCACAGTTAATTTGATATAGTGAGAAAGTGTTCTTGCACAACAAAAAATTATACAAAATACCAAAAGAAACTCAACATCCATAATCTAAATATACAGTGCCTTGCAAAAGTATTCATCCCCCTTTTTGTTGCATTACAACCTTTAATTTAAATGGATTTTTATTTGGATTTTCATGTAATGGACATCAACAAAACAGTCCAAATTGGTCAAGTGAAATTTAAAAAATTACGGAAAAGTGGTGCGTGCGTATATATTCACCCCCTTTGCTATGAAGCCCCTAAATAAGATCTGGTGCAACCAATTACCTTCAGAAATCACATAATTAGTTAAATAAAGTCCACCTGTGTGCAATCACATGATCTGTCACATGATCTCAGTATATATACACCTGTTCTGAAAGGCCCCAGAGTCTGAAACACCACTAAGCAAGGGGCACGACCAAGCAAGCGGCACCGTGAAGACCAAGGAGCTCCCCAAACAGGTCAGAGACAAAGTTGTGGATAAGTACAGATCAGGGTTGGGTTATAAAAAATTATCTGAAACTTTGAACATCCCACGGAGCACCATTAAATCCATTATTAAATAATGGAAAGAATATGGCACCACAACAAACCTGCCAACAGAGGGCCGCCCACCAAAACTCACAGACCAGGCAAGGAGGGCATTAATCAGAGAGGCAACAAAGAGACCAAAGATAATCCTGAAGGAACTGCAAAGCTCCACAGCGGAGATTGGAGTATCTGTCCATAGGACCACTTTAAGCTGTACACTCCACAGAGCTGGGCTTTACGGAAGAGTCGCAAGAAAAAAGGCATTGCTTAAAGAAGAAAATAAGCAAACACGTTTGGTGTTCGCCAAAAGGCATGTGGGAGACTCCCCAAACATATGGAGGAAGGTACTCTGGTCAGATGAGACTAAAAAGCTTTTTGGCCATCAAGGAAAACGCTATGTCTGGCGCAAACCCAACACCTCTCATCACCCTGAGAACACCATCCCCACAGTGAAGCATGGTGGTGGCAGCATCATGCTGTGGGATGTTTTTAATCTTTCCCAGGACTGGTAAACTGGTCAGAATTGAAGGAATGATGGATAGTGCAAAATACAGGGAAATTCTTGAGGGAAACCTGTTTGTCTTCCAGAGATTTGAGACTGGGACGGAGGTTCACCTTCCAGCAGGACAATGACTCTAAGCATAAAGCTAAAGCAACACTCAAGTGGTTTAAGGGGAAACATTTAAATGTCTTGGAATGGCCTAGTCAAAGCCCAGACCTCAATCCAATTGAGAATCTGTGGTATGACTTAAAGATTACTGTACACCAGCGGAACCCATCCAACTTGAAGGAGCTGGAGCAGTTTTGCCTTGAAATATGGGCACATCTATCCAACCCAGTGGCTAGATGTGCCAAGTTTATAGAGACATACCCCAAGAGACTTGCAGCTGTAATTGCTGCAAAAGGTGGCTCTACAAAGTATTGACTTTGGGGGGTGAATAGTTATGCACGCTCAAGTTTTCTGTTTTTTTGGTCTTATTTCTTGTTTGTTTCACAATAAAAAAAATATTTTGCATCTTCAAAGTGGTAGGCATGTTGTGTAAATCAAATGATACAACCCCCCCAAAAAATCTATTTTAAAAATAGGAAAAATGCCAAGGGGGGTGAATTCTTCTGCAAGCCACTGTATGGCCTGACCATAACATGATCTCACTGACATAGTTTTACAACCTTGGGGCCTCACAAACTTTATTCCTCTGATATAATCTGTGTCAGTGGCTTTGGTACTTCTTGATTTTCATTGAGTGCCAGTAAATAAAGAAGTTGAATAGGCCTCGACCGTGTTGCGGTTACACTGCCCTTCCCTCGTTGGTGTTGATATAAATAGACCTTTTGAATAGGGCTTGCAGAGAAGGGGAAGAAAAATGCTTCTTTGTTTGAAGAGATACAGCCCTCTCATGGCTGCTTTATGATTAAATGTAAAGGCCTTGGCACAGACACACACTCGTACGCACCCACAGACCACTCTCAGGCAACTATTTCAACTTCATTCTTCCTGCTATGGATTAATTGTTAGAACTATAGCTCTGATGTTGTAATCAAAACATGTGCTTGATCACAATTTATACAAATACAAAAAGAGGAAGTTAAGGGAGCCTGTAGTATTGTTTGCAAGGTTGTTGTTGTTGATTTATAGTTTACATTTGACAGAGGTTTGACAATGTTAATGTTTACAATGGAAAGAAAGCTAGAGGGGGAGAATGTTTAGGGACTGTGGTTTCTAGCCTTCAAGCAATCCTCTGCACCGAGAGGAAATACCACAGAAGCACACGCACGCTGACACACACCCACACAAGAACACCTCTATATACACACACACGCACAGTGTATAATCTGTGCATCTTTATTTATTATTTATCGACAGTTAAGGGTGTTCTCGAGCGGCTAGACGGTCTTTACCATTCGGTCATCAGATTTGCCACCAATGCTCCTTATAGGACACATCACTGCACTCTATACTCCTCTGTAAACTGGTCATCTCTTTATACCCGTCGCAAGACTCACTGGTTGATGCTTATTTATAAAACCCTCTTAGGCCTCACTCCCCCCTATCTGAGATATCTACTGCAGCCCTCATCCTCCACATACAACACCCGTTCTGCCAGTCACATTCTGTTAAAGGTCCCCAAAGCACACACATCCCTGGGTCGCTCGTCGTTTCAGTTCGAATCAGCTAGCGACTGGAATGAGCTGCAACAAACACTCAAAATTGACAGTTTTATCTCAATCTCTTCATTCAAAGACTCAATTATGAACACTCTTACTGACAGTTGTGGCTGCTTTGCGTGATGTATTATCATCTCTACCTTCTTGCCCTTTGTGCTGTTGTCTGTGCCTAATAATGTTTGTACCATGTTTTGTGCTGCTACCATGTTGTGTTGTTAACATGCTGTGTTGTCATGCGTTGCTGCCTTGCTATGTTGTTATCTTACGTATCTATTTTGGTAGGCCTTCTCTCTTGTCGAGATGTGTGTTTGGTAGGCCGTCATTGTAAATAAGAATTTGTTCTTAACTGACTTGCCTAGTTAAATAAAGGTAAAAAAAAAAAGCATTGTGTCCATAATCTTTTAATCTACCCATCCAGGCAAGATCACCGCCATATTCTCACTCGGCAAACCTGAAAGGGGAACTTCAGGAGTCAGTCCGTTGATATTTAAAACTTATGTCGGCAGCATGTAATAAATGAACTTCTCAAAAATCCCTTGTTTATTTGGAGAGGGAGGAGTTGGGATTTATGGACAAAACAAATACTTATACTTTAACTTTTAATCATTAACGATAGCTTTTATGACTCAGGTTAGAAGTCCGAGCCATAATGTACAGATCACATTGAGTTCCTGAAATATTTAATAATTATTTTAATCATATCGAAAAGGTTGAATTTATGTAATCAACTCACAGCAAGTAACAGTTACAGTACTTATGTATTGTATTTTTTTGTGTAAATCATCACCTAGTTTGTTTTAATGCTTTGAAGTATTGAGGGTGAAAATTAAATCAACAAATGCTGTTAAAAACATAGTAACTGTGATGAGTACTTTAGCAATCCCTAGTGGTTCAGAGGGTGCAATCAAGTTACACAAGGTTTTAACATACAGTTGAAGTCGGAAGTTTACATACACCTTAGCCAAATACATTTAAACTCCGTTTTTCACAATTCCTGACATTTAATCCTAGTAAACATTCCCTGTCTTAGGTCAGTTAGGATCACCACTTTATTTTATGAATGTGAAATGTCAGAATAATAGTAGAGAGAATTATTTATTTCATCACATTCCCAGTGGGTCAGAAGTTTACATACACTCAATTAGTATTTGGTAGCATTGCCTTTAAATTGTTTAACTTGGGTCAAACGTTTTGGGTAGCCTTCCACAAGCTTCCCACAATAAGTTGGGTGAATTTTGGCCCATTCCTCCTGACAGAACTGGTGTAACTGAGTCAGGTTTGTAGGCCTCCTTGCTCGCACACGCTTTTTCAGTTCTGCCCACAAATTATCTATAGGATTGAGGTCAGGGCTTTGTGATGGCCACTCCAATACCTTGACTTTGTTGTCCTTAAGCCTTAACTTCCTGACTGATGTCTTGAGATGTTGCTTCAATATATCCACATCATTTTCCTTCCTCATGATGCCATCTATTTTGTGAAGTGCACCAGTCCCTCCTGCAGCAAAGCACCCCACAACATGATGCTGCCATCCCCGTGCTTCACGATTGGGATGGTGTTCCTCGGCTTGCAAGCATCCCCCTTTTTATGGCCAAACAGTTCTATTTTTGTTTCATCGGACCAGAGGACATTTCTCCAAAAAGTACGATCTTTGTCCCCATGTGCAGTTGCAAACCGTAGTCTGGCTTTTTTATGGCGGTTTTGGAGCAATGGCTTTTCAGGTTATGTCGATATAGGACTCGTTTTACTGTGGATATAGATACTTTTGTATCTGTTTCCTCCAGCATCTTCACAAGGTCTTTTGCTGTTGTTCTGGGATTGATTTGCACTTTTCTCACCAAAGTACGTTCATCTCTAGGAGACAGAACGCGTCTCCTTCCTGAGGGGTATGACGGCTGCGTGGTCCCATGGTGTTTATACTTGCGTACTATTGTTTGTACAGATGAACATGGTACTTTCAGGCGTTTGAACATTTCTCCCAAGGATGAACTAGACTTCTTTAGATTTCCCCATGATGTTGCGCAAAGAGGCACTGAGTTTGAAGGTAGGCCTTGAAATACATCCACAGGTACACCTCCAATTGACTCAAATTATGTCAATTAGCCTATCAGAAGCTTCTAAAGCCATGACATCATTTTCGGGAATTTTCCAAGCTGTTTAAAGGCACAGTCAACTTAGTGTATGTAAACTTCTGACCCACTGGAATTGTGATATAGTGAATTATAAGTGAAATAATCTGTCTTACTTGTGTCATGCACAAAGTAGATGTCCTAACCGACTTGCCAAACTATAGTTTGTTAATATGAAATTTGTGGAGTGGTTGAAATATTAGTTTTAATGACTTCAACCTAAGTGTATGTAAACTTCCGACTTAACCTGTAGGTGCAGATGGGAAGTATGGTTGTTAATCATATACTTTTCAATCTCCTGCTGAAATCAACACTCAACATGTAAACCTTACTGTGTTTGCATACAGTAATATCCATTACAAGTCAGGATAAATCAGGTAAATTGTATAAATTCTAAGACAACCACAATGCTAATCTACTGAAATACAGAGAAACTATTTACCAGACATGATGCAACACCTTTCATTACTTTTGATAGATCAGGTGCCATCACCTGTGTGTCCATAATAACTTACTGTGAAATTAGGCTAAATAGGTAAAAGCCTATATGGAGCTTATACTCAAGCTTTATATGTAATGTTTCTTTTTAATCATTTGATGTCAATGACTGCAGTATGATTACAGATACAGTGCCTATAGAAAATCTACACCCCATTGGATTTTCTTCACAATTTATAATGTTACAAAGTGGGATTTTTTTGGTCAACGATCTACACAGTGTTTTTCAATCTTTTTTAAAGATAAATGAAAAACACTAATATACCTTTTGTGCTTAGCTCTATCCCGTTTATTTTCATACGGAAAAACATCCCAGTCTTTGCCGATGTCAAGAACCACCATGCTTGAAAATAAGGAGGCAGTTACTCATTGATGTGTTGGATTTTCCCCAAAAATAAGGCTTTGCATTTAGGCCAAAAATGTATTCCTTTGCTGTGTATTTTTGCAGTATTACTTTAGTGCCTTGTTGCATACTGTCACGAGAGGGTGCATAGAGAAACCAAGACGCAGCGCAGGGATAGTAGTTCGACATATTTTCTTTACTGAATATTCAACAAAACACCCAAACTATTAAACGGTGACTTGCGAAAATAATGACCCACATCCCCGGTGTGGAACATACAAACCTATGTAGGATCCCTAATTAGCGACATGCATAGCAGCTGCCTCTAATTAGGGATCCAACACAAACCACCACCAGAAACAGAAAGAATAGACCTGTCAGACTCCCCCCCCCCAATGGGCGACTCCCGGAAGCCAACAAAAAAAACACAAATACATGGGGGGGGTTATTAGGGAGGGAAGATTAGTCCTTCGGTGGCGGTTCTGGCTCCGGCGAAGTGGACAGTTTCTTCCCATGCCCCTTCCTTATGACCGGCCATGGAGCTGGGCACCGGTGGGGAAAACGGCTCCGGCCATGGAGCGGGGCAAATAACCGGGCCCGGACTGGGCACCGGTGGGGTAAACGGCTACGGCCATGGAGCGGGGCAACTAACCGGGCCCGGACTGGGCACCGGTGGGGTAAACGGCTCCGGCCATGAAGTGGAGCAGACCACCGGACCCGGACTGGGCACCGTTGGAGCGGACTGCTCTGGCACTGGAGCGGAGCAGACGGCTGGACCCGGATTGGGCACCACAGAGCGGTGTTGACTTCGGGAGGTTTCGGGCTACGGACCTTTGCTGGGGTTTCCGGGCTGCGGACCTTCGCTGGAGGTTCCGGGCTACGGACCTTCGCTGGAGGCTTCGGGCTACGGACCTTCGCTGGGGGTTCCGGGCTGCGGACCTTTGCTGGAGGTTCCGGGCTGTGGACCTTCGCTGGAGGTTCCGGGCTACGGACCTTCGCTGGGGGTTCCGGGCTGCGGACCTTTGCTGGAGGTTCCGGGCTACGGACCTTCGCTGGGGGTTCCGGGCTGCGGACCTTCACAAGGAGGTTCCGGGCTACGGAGAGCCGGCACGGGACGTACCGGACTGGGGAGGTGCACCGGAGGTTGGGTGCGTGGAGCCGGCACTGGAAGCACCTGGCTGGGAGCACGCACTGGAGGTCGGGTGCGGGGAGTAGAGCAGAGGTCCGGACCCGGACTGGACATCGGTGAAGCGGACTGCTCTGGCATGGGGGTGGAGTAGACGACCGGACCCGGACTGGGGATGCTCACCTTGAGCACCACTAACTCCAGCTCCCTCCTCTCGCTCTCACACTCCTCCATCTTACACCAGCCTAGCTCCCCTATACTCTTATACTCCTCCCTCAGGTATTTTGGCCTCGGCATCGTCCACCTGGGGAGTGGTACTGGTTCCTCCTCCTCCTCCTCTGAGTCCGTCTCGAACCCTCCGAGAAGTTCCGTATCTACATAGAGAAGCAAATAGGCTTCTCTATGGCCAGAGCCTGACACATACAGGATGCATATTCTGTATATTTGTATTCTTCTCTCACTCTGTTGTTTAAGTAATTATTGTGGAGTCACTACAATGTTGTTGATCAATCCTGTTTTCTCCCATCACAGCCATTGAACTCTGTAGCTGTTTTAAAATCATCAATGGCGTCGTGGTGACATCCCTAAGCAGTTTCCTTCCTGTCCTGCAGCTCAGTTCAGAAGGACGTTACTGTATATTTGATGTGTCTGGGCGGTTTATTACATCATCCAGAGCATAATTATTAACTTGACCATGCTTAAAGATATATTCAATGTCTGATTTGTTATTGTTACCCATCTACCAATCACTGCCCTTCTTTATGAGGCTAAAAATATCCCTGGTGTTTGTGGTTAAATCTGTGCTTGAAATTCAATACTTGACTAAGGGACCTTAAAGATGTTGTATGTATGTATGTAAAAAATCATGTCAATCACTTATTTCACATAGAGTGAGCCCATATAACTTATTATGTGATTTGTTAAGCCACATTTTCATCTGAATTAATTTAGGCTACGTTTTCACAAAGAGGGTGAAAACGTGTGCAAGAACTATGTTTTAGTTGTTACATTTTTATTAATTTGTAAAAATGTGTTGAATGTTTTTTCACTTTGACATATTGGAGTATTTTACGTAGATCAATGACAAAAAAATCTATCCCACTTTGTAACGCAACAAAATGTGAAGAAAAGTTCAAGGGGGTGTAGACTTTCTATAGGCTCTGTAAGTGTTAGCGCATGCAATAGACTTTAAACACTGAAGATATAATGCAAAAGTATATAGCACCAAAATCCTACATGGAAATTTCCCACAGCAGTTCAAGGGTCTCAGATTTCAATTTACAGTAAAGTCTATATTTACTGAAGAACATTTATGATAATATAATATGTATGTTAATAAATATCTACCCAGAAATGCTCATTAGAATGCTATTGAAAGATATTCCTGGATAAATTAAGTCATAAGAGAGGTTATTGTTGTTCATGTGATCTGATCTGATCTTGTAACAGTGTGAAAGATTGTGGGAGGTGTATCTGATCTGCTCTTCCAAAAAGAGAAGTATTGCCAACCACGAGTTGATGTTGACACAATTAAATCAACCAATCTCTTTATCTGACACTTCGTTTTAGCCGAAAGGTGAAAATTGGGGGCTTACACCACTACTGTATATATACACCTGCACAAGTACATCCATCTCACACAGACAGTGATCAGACACTGCTCGCCTTTACGCTCAAACATACAAAATGGTGAGTCATGATGGATTGAAGATCAATTTTGTTTTATTTTAAATACATTTCATGTTGTTTTAGAATACGGCATTTATTCCTATTAATACTGTAGCTTAACTTTTCTCCTAATTGCGACATTGTAGTTGATTGCATGTTATTGATGTTTTCTTAGAGCTCCCTGGATAATGACATCAACCAGCACTTCCAGGATGCAATTGATGTGATTCAACGGCACTCTGACGATCCGTATTGTGATACAGGTATACTTACACTCCAGCACTCATGTCAGAAAACCAGATTTAAATCTGAATGCTAACAATCACTATCATTATAATAGGCACAGACATTATTGTTGATACTTTTTTTGTATTGAGCATGTCAAATAAATTATTCAATACGTTTAGTCCTTGGTTCTGGCAGCGAAGACTGTATTGAAGGACTATCTTTTTCTACCTCCACTTACAGTAGAGTATAAGTACTTTGAGCCTCCAATGCGAACGAGCATAATGTGCTGCTACCCCATCACACACCCTTCTGATGTGCCAGGCCCATATGACTGGAATGAGCAAACGGTGAGTGTACAGAAACTAGTGGTTGAATTTTACCAGTATAGTACTATTGACTGACTTCTCCAAGTTTGCACTACTAATGTGTGGTTGCAGTACATGTATGTGTCATGTCTCTTGTGGATGTGGATGTGACTTACCTGACCAGTCTCGCTCTCCTCGTCTTGCCAGTCATGGCCTCATGTTGTTCCTGACGACTCACTGGGTCCATCGGTAAACGTTGAGTACCCCCAGTTCTACTCCATCGCACCGCCACCGAGGAACGGCAAAGGTGAGCAGAGTTTGGCCATCAGTGATGAGCGATGACAATATCTATAAGAGGTGTGAGAAAGTACAACTACACATGCTAGAGTTGAACATGTTTCCAATAAGTTAGTATTCTATTACTTCAGATTTTTGATTGCCAAGTATCAAATTGGCATCATTACAACTGAATATCTGTCTGTTTAGGATTTGATTATATCTAAAGTCCACCTTTTAATCTCATCAGGTCGCAAGAAGCTGCGTCTTTATGAGTACCTGCATGAGGCTCTGGGCGATCCCAACATGGCTGACTCCATCCAGTGGACGGACCGTGGCAACGGCACCTTCCACTTTATCTCCAAGAATAAAGAGAAGTTGGCCGAGTGCTGGGGCAAGCGCAAGGGCAACCGAAAGACCATGACCTATCAGAAGATGGCACGGGCGCTGCGCAACTACAGCCGAACGGGCGAGATCGTAAAAGTGCGCCGCAAACTCACCTACCAGTTCAACCCGTTGATCATCCAGAGGCTTGGGTGCATCAGTCACGTCATTCCCTCTGCCGGCCACCCTGGGGCTGGCCACCCTGGGCGGGAGGTGCTCTTCCACCAGCAGCATAACCCAGCGGAACAGGCCTACTATGGCTCTGCTGCTGCACCTGACTGGCACAGCTGGTATGGACATTACTCCCTCCAGGGAGACTGTGATCTTGCCACAAGCCTCACTTCATCCACAGTCACCAAGGTGTGAACTCGGGTAATGTCACTCTGGATAATAACAGAGGTTAATAGCTGCTTTAGCAAGCTGTCAATTCATACTGCTACTCCTACATACTTTTGTGGGGGCCTTCAACTGCGGCTTGTCATGCAGCCATTGTGTTATGGGTGTCAGGAAATGTAACAGTCATGGTAAAGAAAATGTAAAAAGGTTTACTCTCCGTTAGTCAGCACCTTATGGCGTTTAAAATAAAATATAATGACCACTGATCAGGTATTGTGGATCATTGAATATGTAAATAATGAAAATATATTAACTTTTTTATCTGAGAACTGTCAGCCAGTTATAAGCATTTGGTGGGGGTACTGTACATGTAAAGAGAAAAAACTACAATGTTGGTTTCAAATATTAACTTTTATTACTGCATGTCATTTTGTAAATAATAAATTGAAATCCTTTGTATCTCACGCACATTGATGTATTTTAATAAATCATTTTTGTATAATTTGTGTTGGTACTGTAACATTTTAGGCAATTCATTATTTAACACTGCATCACCACTGACTTCATAATTGTGCCATTCTTGCTTAGCTAACAATGGTGAAAATGTCATGAGTTCCAACTAGTGTCCCATCTTCGTTGTGTCCTAGGGAAAAAAAGAGGCAAAAAAATAGAAAACCATTAACTTTGTTGAATGAGCCAAATATGTCTGCTTGTGCAACGGCAATAACAACACTGTCTACCCCTCACTCACAATTCCCCATCAATCCATACTCTGTAAGACATGAACACAAGGTGTATCCCTATCCCAAAAGGCCAACCATGGTGATAAGTGGTGTTTTCCTGTCAAGAGAGCCCATGGCTGTTCTTATCTTGCCCAGCGGGGAGGATGTGGTCAGTCCTGGGAGACAGTGCTGCTCTGGTGGTGGGCTTTGTGGGGTGGTGGTCATTGTTCCTGTGGTGAAATGTTACTACGGTAGCCTAGTTGTGGTGGGTAATGCAGGCCAGGCGATAAGCAAGGGAGCCCCAACTGGCTGTCATGTTGCGGAGGCATAATAAAAGGCTGGGTGTCACACAGTGCCTCCATGCATTTCATCTAACACACAACTCTGTGAAAAACCTAGGATCAGGACCTGTGACTGCAGCAATCTACGTGCATTTGACAACGATGGTAAATATGAGAACGTTATAAGCTTAAGGATAACTGCACATCACACTTTCAAACTTAACTGTATGTGTGAGTCTACTGTACCATTTGAATTGGTTATCTTTGTCAGAATTGTTTAGAAGATAACCAGACAGATCTGGAGGTGATTTTGGACTTTCTGGAGGAACACTACAGACAGGGCACTGGAGGAGATGGCAGAGAAAAAGGTTGTTCTCTGTTACTGTTCTGAATCATACAAATAAATGCATAATTGTACCATTTTAATGCCATCTCTTGTTTTACACTATTGCAGTGGGAGGTGTCTGTGCTTTCCCTACACCAGTGACCATGGAAGGAAACTTTGGTGAAACTTGCTGTGATCACTGGTGCCATGAGGAAATGGTACGCATAAAATGATATACAGTGCCTTCGGAAGGTATTTAGACCCCTTGACCTTTTCCACATTTTGTTAGGTTACAGCCTTATTCTAAAATGGATTCAATTTTTATTTTTTTCTCACCAATCAACACACATTACCCCATAATGTTTGCTCAATTATATATTTAAAAAAAATGTCATATCAAATTTACATAAGTATTCAAACTCTTTACTCAGTACTTTGTTGAAGCACCTTTGGCAGAGATTACAGCCTCGAGTCTTCTTGGGTATGACGCTACAGGCTTGGTGATTCCAAACATCTTCCATTTAAGAATGATGGAGGCCACTGTGTTCTTGGGGACCTTTAATGCTGCCGAAATGTTTTTGTACCCTTTCCAAGATCTTTGCCTAGACACAATCCTGTCTCGGCGCTCTACAGACAATTCCTTCGACCTAATGGCTTGGTTTTTGCTCTGACATGCACTGTCAACTGTGGGACCTTATATAGACAGGTGTGTGCCTTTCCAAATCATTTCCAAGCAATTGAATTTACCACAGCTGGACTCCAATGAAGTTGTAGAAACATCTCAAGGATGATTAATGGAAACAGCATGCACATGAGCTCAATTTTGAGTCTCATAGCAAAGGGTCTGAACACTTATGTAAATAAGGCATTTCTGTTTTTTATTTTTAATACATTTGCAAAACTTTCTAGAAACCTGTTTTCACTTTGTCATTATGAGGTATTGTGTGTAGATTTTAGAATAAGGCTGTAAAATAACAAAACGTGGAAAAAGTCAAGGGGTCTGAATACTTTCCGAATGCTCTGTAAGCCTCCCCATGATGTGCAGCCTGTCATAGACAGCACTTAGATCTGTGAATAATACACAGTACAGGTCTATAGTTTAGTGGGTGATGTTCTGCTTGTCTCAACCATACAACTCAGTTGGTTTAAAACTTGTTTTTCAGGCTATGCAATCACACGGTGGCTACCCAACAACACTACTGGACCAAAACACCACTACACCGCCTGGGAAAGGGCCAGACCACACACTGCCACATACTATACCAGCAAGGCCAGGGCCCAAACACCACACTGGACCTGCTGAGAGAGGCAAGTTCCCTTTTTGTGGTTAGTAGATACTGCCACTAGAGCTCATGCTGCCCTGAGGGACCAATACATAAAAAGACTTGCCTTTAACTGTAAAGGACAATGGTCCCATACACCGCTTATCTGTGTACGTTTTACATACATATCAAGTTAGCTAAATGTTTCAAACTTTACTACTGAGCTGCACCAACACCATCACAGCTGGGCATCTCACAAAGGGATTTTTATTATCAATTATGAGGGGATATTGTTAACCGCTCCACTCTATCTTATCATCGTTACTGTGGTTACAGGCAGAAAGGTGCGTCTGTTTCACTTCCTGTTTGAGATGCTGGAGAACCTTGGCATGGCCCACTGCGTTTCCTGGGTGCCAGCGGCAGCAGACGGAGTGTTCTGCTTTTCTTCCCGGAACAAGGAACAGGTAGCAGCTCTATGGGGGCAGAGGAAAGGCAACAGGAGGCCCATGACCTACCAGAAGATGTCCAGGGCGCTGAGGAACTACGCCCGGTCTGGAGAGATCTTCAAGGTGAAGAAGAAACTGACCTATCAGTTCAGCAGAGCCACCTTGAGTGCCTTGCGGAAATGCCATCAGGGAAAACTGTAAAGAACACATTTTCACATGAAAAACTAATCTATTGTAAATATCAATCATCAATTAAATCATCAATCATTTGAAGAGTGGCTTGATATAGGCTATAGATTATTATCAGTAGCTAGGCCTGCTGTGTGAGATTTTACACAGAGGTATATGACTGGCATGTACTGTAGTCTAGCCTTTTGCTATAGGATACTACACTGAGTGTACAAAACATTAAAGACACTATGATCCCTTATTGATGTCACTTGTTAAATCCACTTCAATCTGTGTAGACGAAGTGGAGGAGACAGGTTAAAGAAGGATTTTTAAGCCTCAAGACAATTGAGACATGGATTGTGTATGTGTGCCATGGGCAAGACAAAAGATGTAAGTGGACATATTACCACAAACCTCTGAGGTGCCTTATTGTGGTTATAAACTGATTACCAACGTAATTAGAATAGTAAAAATACATGTTTTTTCATACCAGTATAAGGTCTGTTATAAACTGCGTGATTCGAGCCCTGAATGCTGATTGTCTGAAAGTCGTGGTATGTCAGACCGTATACCATGGGTATGACAAAATATACCACGGCTAAGGGCTGTGTCCTAGCACTCCGCGTTGCGTCATGCTTAAGAACAGCCCTTAGCCGTGGTATATTGGCACTATATCACAAACCTCTGAGGTACCTTATTGCTATTATAAACTGGTTACCAACGTAATTAAAGCTGTAAAAATAAATGTTTTGTCATACCCATGGTATACAGTTTATACTTATTTTTCAACCACTCCACAGATTTCATGTTATCAAACTATAGATTTGGCAAGTCGGTTAGGACATCTACTCTGTGCATGACACAAGTAAGACTTCCAACAATTGTTTGCAGACAGATTATTTCACTTATAATTCTCTATATCACAATTCCAGTGGGTCAGAAGTTTGCATACACTAAATTGACTGGGCCTTTAAACAGCTTGGGAAATTCCAGAAAATGATGTCATGGCTTGAGAAGCTTCTGAAGAAGCTAATTTACATAATTTTAAGCAATTGGAGATGTACCTGTGGATGTATTTCAAGGCCTACCTTAAAACTCAGTGTCACTTTGTCACGGTCACAGTGAGGGAACGAGGCGCAGAGCAAAAGATCCGTGAAAACATTGTTTTATTAACTCAGAATACAAAACAACAAACGTAATAAGCAGAACCGTGAGCTGGTGTCTAGCGCACACACAGACAACGCACTACACATACAATGATCCACGACGCAGGTGGACAAAATGTGAACATAAATAGAATCCCCAATTAGAGACAACTCAAGACAGCTGCCTCTAAATGGGGATCAACCAAACCCAACACCAACTCCCTGTGAATGTCACGACTGACTGTAGCATCCTACTCCCTCTAGGGGGAGTCAGAGACCTGGCCTCAGTCAGGCCCTTACAGTACCTCCCCCTATTCCCAACCCAACCAAAAAACACAAAATCTTAACACAAAAGGGGGGAAAGGGCGGAGTACTGGGGAGGTTGTTGGTGGGGGCTCCGGCTCCGGCTTCGGGCGTGACGCAGGCTTAGAAGGCAGCTCCCTCCCTGCCTCCGCGTTGCACGCCCGGTCCTGCATAGAAGCTCTCCAGCCACGTAGCAGGGCTGGCTACCGGTCCCGGACTGGGCACCGGCGTGGCGAGGAGCTCTGGCTCACGAGCGGGGCTGGACACACGCACTGGGGCTTGAGTGCGAGGGACCGGCACAGGTCCTACTGGACTGGAGAAACGCACCGGAGGTCTAGTGCGTGGAGCCGGCACTGGAGGCGTCGGTGTGTGAGCACGCACTGGAGGTCGGGTGCGAGGAGCTGGCACAGGACGTACCGGGCTGGGGAGGTGCACAGGTAGTCTAGTGCGTGGAGCCGGCACTGGAGGTGTCGGACTTATGTTTCATAATGTTTACTTATGTTTATTTCTTGTTAAATGTTAAGAAAGTCTAATAAATCTCATGAAAAATTATGTAATTGAAACACACGCACTGGAGCTTGCTTGACATCATGGGAAAATCTAAAGAAATCAGCCAAGCCCTCAGAAAACTAATTTTAGACCTACACAAGTCTGGTTCATCCTTGGGAGCAATTTTAAAACGCAAGTATAAACACCATGGGACCACGCAGCTGTCATACCGCTCAAGAAGGAGACGCGTTTTGTCTCCTAGAGATGAACGTACTTTGGTGCGAAAAGTGCAAATCAATCCCAGAACAACAGCAAAAGACCTTGTGAAGATGCTGGAGGAAACAGGTACAAAAGTATCTATATCCACAGTAAAACGAGTCCTATATCGACATAAACTGAAAAGCCAGACAACGGTTTGCAACTGCACATGGGGACAAAGATCGTACTTTTTGGAGAAATGTCCTCTATTTGGCTAAGGTGTATATAAACTTCTGACTTCAACTGTATATTGGCCATATACCACACCCCCTCAGGGCTTATTGCTTAAATATACCATGGCTTTCAGCCAATCAGCATTCAGGAATTGAACCACACAAGTTTTTAATATATATTTTATAATATTTATGTTTCATAATGTTTACTTATGTTTATTTCTTGTTAAATGTTAAGAAAGTCTAATAAATCTCATGAAAAATTATGTAATTGACACACGCACTGGAGCTTGCTTGACATCATGGGAAAATCTAAAGAAATCAGCCAAGCCCTCAGAAAACAAATTTTAGACCTACACAAGTCTGGTTCATCCTTGGGAGCAATTTTAAAACGCAAGTATAAACACCATGGGACCACGCAGCTGTCATACCGCTCAAGAAGGAGACGCGTTTTGTCTCCTAGAGATGAACGTACTTTGGTGCGAAAAGTACAAATCAATCCCAGAACAACAGCAAAAGACCTTGTGAAGATGCTGGAGGAAACAGGTACAAAAGTATCTATATCCACAGTAAAACGAGTCCTATATCGACATAAACTGAAAAGCCAGACAACAGTTTGCAACTGCACATGGGGACAAAGATCGTACTTTTTGGAGAAATGTCCTCTGTTCTGATAAAACAAAAATAGAACTGTTTGGCCATAATGACCATTGTTATGTTTGGAGGAAAGGGGAGGCTTGCAAGCCGAAGAACTCCATCCCAACCGTGAAGCACGGGGGTGGCAGCATCATGTTGTGGGGGTGCTTTGCTGCAGGAGGGACTGGTGCACTTCACAAAATAGATGGCATCATGAGGAAGGAAAATGATGTGGATATATTGAAGCAACATCTCAAGACATCAGTTAAGAAGTTAAAGCTTGGTCGCAAATGGGTCTTCCAAATGGACAATGACCCCAAGCATACTTCCAAAGTTGTGGCAAAATGGCTTAAGGACAACAAAGTCAAGGTATTGGATTGGCCATCACAAAGCCCTGACCTCAATCCTATAGAAAATTAGTTGGCAGAACTGAAAAAGCGTGTGCGAGCAAGGACACCTACAAACCTGACTCAGTTACACCAGTTCAGTTCTGCCAAAATTCACCCAACTTATTGTGGGAAGCTTGTGGAAGGCTATCTGAAATGTTTGACCCAAGTTAAACAATTTAAAGGCAATGCTACCAAATACTAATTGAGCGTATGTAATCTTCTGACCCACTGGGAATGTGATGAAAGAAATAAAAGCTGAAATAAATAATTCTCTCTACTATTATTCTGACATTTCACATTCTTAAAATAGTGGTGATCCTAACTGACCTAAGACAGGGAATTTTTAGTAAGATTAAATGTCAGGAATTGTGAAAAACTGAGTTTAAATGTATTTGGCTAAGGTGTATATAAACTTCTGACTTGAACTGTATATTGGCCATATACCACACCCCCTCAGGGCTTATTGCTTAAATATACCATGGCTTTCAGCCAATCAGCATTCAGGAATTGAACCACACAAGTTTTTAATATATATTTTATAATATTTATGTTTCATAATGTTTACTTATGTTTATTTCTTGTTAAATGTTAAGAAAGTCTAATAAATCTCATGAAAAATTATGTAATTGAAACACATACCCAGACCATGTGACCATGTCAGGGGACTAGTTTGGTTTACCATTTTCAATTGATGAAATTACATAATCCGTTTCTTGAGTCAAATCTCGACATTTGCATGATAAATTCACGGCGGGAAAAATCTGAGGCAGCCGTGGAGCGCGTCCATAATTAATAATCTCACCTGCCCAGCTGTTGACACCACTGAGGTGTAATAAGAACGGTTGACACGATCGAGAGATGCCATGTTTCCACCTGATAAACGCCATGCAAACGTGTCTTTGAAAACGATGTAGGCCTATTGCTTATACATAAAAAAGCATTTGAGACAACGCTGCAGAGTCCCGAGGTGAGTTCTGGCTACTGCATTTTCTTTCATAGGCCTATATATATTTTCCGTTTAAAGTTGTTCGTGAAGCCTAGGCCTGGGGTCAGTGTATTCATTCCGCCATTTGCAAAACGAAACGAGTTTCTATTGGACAAATTCAGGTATGTACCGCCCCGTTTCGATCCGTTTGCTTCCGTTTAAGAAACGTTTTGAAACAGAATCGGCTGAATGAATTCGCCCCTACAGGAAGCATATGAAGTTATAGATCCAACTGACTGAATTGTAATATTTAGGTTGGCTGTTAGTCTAATTGCTAAGGATGTGACTGATTGAAGTTCGACTAGGCCTACAACGGTTGGCTGTTCCTAGGTGTCATGTTACTATGCTACCAATACAGTAGACATAAACAGTGCCAAATACTGTTGGTTACAGGGGCTCATATTGCAGGAAAATATTTCAAGGCTATACATACATATTAGGGTAGAATTTAGGCAATAGACCTATTATGTTACTACAGTAGGCCTAAGGAAGCATTTTCTTTGTCATTCAAGCTCCCTATTACTTGGCACATGGACTGGAGAGCTGGAGGGTTTGGACAGTTTTCGTTAACCAGTCCAGAGTGGGTCATATGCCTCTGCTCTTAGGAATGCCCAGATTCAAAGTTATCCATCTGTATTTCTCCTATTGGATAGGATTAAATGCATAAAATTAGAATTAATAGATTAATCATTGACTTGAATGGGGACCCCCGTTCTATTCATTCTATTTCTTTGCATTTACTCCTAACCGATAGACAAAAACTGGATAGATAACCTTTAAAAAACTGGTCCCTGAGGTCAGAGGGAAATTTGATCCGAGCATAGGGAGTTCCATCACCATAAGGAGGTAGGAGTGAGTCTATTTACAGTTTACTTTCCATGCTACCCTCAACGTTAAAATGGACCATTCTCCTCTGGGAACAGAATTATGCAGTAATGAGCATCACTGTAATAGCAGTCTCTTGGCTGAGTGTGATCCTTTGGCTGGTCTGTGTGAGTGTCATCTCTCCTTTTGTGTGAGGTTAACAATTTGATGTAATCATTGACTAGAGTATGTCTACATACTATTGGTCTGCATGTGTACATGCCTGGGAGCAGGTCATGTGTATGTGTTGGTGTTAGTTTCATCACGTGTTCATGGGTAGAAGGTAAGAGCTGTTATGTCCTTATGTGACCAGCAGGGGTCAGTGTACCCCCCTGGTTGTCCCTATCAGCTCTCAAGGGTGACCTCATGGCTAAATCTCCCCTGTCATGCCAACTCCTGCCCAGACAAGGCAATTCCAAATGGTTTTGTGTGCTCTTTGTAGCAGACCCACATGATACTGCCCTAAGCCTTGCATTTACCACTGGAGCCCACTCTGAGTTATAAATGGGGTACAGAGCCTGTGTGTGTCTGTTACCAAGAAAGGCCACATACTTCAAAACTATCTGTGAAGGCAGTCACCTAACACTAGGCCTAAGTAAGGACACGTTTTCCTTCATGAAATCTGTCTGGTGTGAATCATTAAAGTCTTCCAAGTCATTAGGAGACAATATCCGTAGTAGGTGTGCAGTATCATATGTAGAGATTCAACAAGTTATTTGCAGGGTTTCTTTATGAAGGGTTTTACTGTCCTATTTCAATAGGATTGCCTGAAAGGCTTCAGGCGGAGAGGTTGTTTCAGATACAGTAAACACTCTTCTGTGGTCTTTCTGTTAAATGGACAGGGGCAACACTACGCTGATATTGGCCACACCTTGGTATGTTAGCACAAAATGCAGTGGAACAGCTTTCAGGAACAACTGAAGTGTAGGAGAAATGGGATCCTTGTGTTGAGTGGTTATGTTGTGTTAAGTCTCAGCAGGAGCCTTGCACTGCCCACAATAAGAAACCCTCATTGTGTGTGTTCTAAAACCACCAAGATGACCTCTCCTTTTAAGTCCCAACAGCTTTAAGCCTTGTTGACCGAATCGTCACAGCCTCACTAGAGACCACTGCCTGATTTATCACTCACCCAACCTGCTAAAAGGTTAATTAGCTTCCTAGCAACCGCACCAATCTCAACATTCTCTATCAAACCCTCTTTCCATGTCGGATATGTCAAATGTCAAGGTTCATGACAGCTTTCTAAGTATAGGCCATATAACCACAGCCCAGGCAGCTCTCCAGTATTTATTGGCCCCGCAGGCAGGCCTACTTACTTGGACAGCATCCCCTGAGGATTACACAGATCTCTGACACTTGGCATGAAGTCTATGCTAGTCTTCTCAATCTTTTTATGTGTAGTGAACCAACAAAGTCACTCAAATAGCGCTTGGTATAGGCCTAACGAATGTAACTGAATCATCAGGAACTATCAGATTAATCTCACGCCCGAAACATCTCATTGCCTTTTATGCCCTATTTACCACTGTTCTTAACTGACCAGTCTCCTCCCTCATTGCCTTTTATGCCCTATTTACCACTGCTCTTAACTGACCAGTCTCCTCCCTCATTGCCTTTTATGCCCTATTTACCACTGTTCTTAACTGACCAGTCTCCTCCCTCATTGTCTTTTATGTCCTATTTACCACTGCTCTTAACTGACCAGTCTCCTCCCTCATTGCCTTTTATGCCCTATTTACCACTGTTCTTAACTGACCAGTCTCCTCCCTCATTGCCTTTTATGCCCTATTTACCACTGTTCTTAACTGACCAGTCTACTCCTGCCTTATTTTGTACCCTACTGTTTGCATTCTGGAACCCTGAGTAACTCGTAGGGTTGCAAAATTCCTGGAACGTTAAATAAATTTGGATTTTCCAGAAATCCTGGTTGGAGGGTTCCAGATTTCCTGCTTATACCCTCCTGACTCCAACTGGGTTTCCGGGAAACGTTCCCTACTGATGCGTAATTTTTAGCCCTACCCACACAATGTCTACCTCATTCAGGGTTGATTGCCTGGGCAATAGTGGCATCTATTTCACAGAACACTAAATAAATCCACAAAGTGTTGTACTCCCAAAGTGCTGTCTATTTTGATACTGTATAGGCAACTGACGTTCCAAGAGCCTCTGTCTGCCATCTACTATATATTACCTTAATTAATTAAGAAACAGTTGAAATGTTCAGTCCCAATTCTGTTTTTTGAATGTGCATGTATTACTCCTAAAAGTGCATCTATTTTGCACACAATGTGTTATCTGTGTTTTGATATGATATTTTAGAGTTCCAGGATAGTAGTGTATGTACCCCTATCAGATTACATCACACCTGTACAGCAAGATATTTGATGCCACACAGCCCTGAGGGGCCAGTGTAAAATTAAAATTAAATTGGTGGCTGGCCAGTTATGTACGTCATAGTGCTAACATCAACATCTTTTCATCTAACAACCGAGGAAACCAATCATTTGGATCCACCACTGTTTGGACCAGGAATTAGAGCCTTTAGAATAAGAACCACACCTCTGCCAGATTCTCCCCAACCGGCACCATACAGAAGCCCTGGGAGAGCAGGCTATAGAGCTGAGGACAGGGATGCTGGGGGCAGGATGGAGCTGCACTGTCAGCTAGAGAGAGGAGGGGCCTGCTGCCCTGCTATATAAAGACAGGAAGCCCGTCTCCTCTAGAGGTGTCACTGTGCCCCCTCTCCCCCATTGAGATTCCCATACTGTCCCACACTGTGCCCTCCTCATCTCTTCCATCACTCTGGTCTGAGGGTCCAAGAGAATCTCCCTGGTGGTAGCCCAACATCATCTCTCTCCCTCTGGACTGAGGGCTCCCACGCCCCACCTGGCCTCTCATACAGTCACTCTGATCTGAAGGCACGTACCTACCTGCAGCTTTTCATTCGTTGACGCTTTTCTTGGGACCCGGCTCAAGATGCCAGAGCCCACAAAGAAAGGTAGGAGCATCCCTGTTCTCCTCACTGAGTGTACAGAAAGGATTTCAACAAACTGTACTGTTCAACCTGTCCTGAAGCAACGCTTTGTTAGAATTTCAGACTGCATCTAAGATTCTGCTTGTTTAATGTATTAACAACAGCTGATAACTGGTACTGATGGTTATAATGCATATGTTATTTTACGTTCATGTTCTAATTTTTGGTTGATTTTCTCTACAGGCATATACTATGAGGAAAAGTTAAATTAACCCTTAATTCCTTTTTTTTTTTGTATGTGTAAATAAGGGCAAAATATTTATTTTGCATGGTTTCTTTAGATTTTTGTTGTGTTCGTTTGTTGGTATTATTGAGTAGTTATTTAGCACTAGTCAAAATAAGTTCTCAGTTGAGAGTTCCCAGGAATTTGCTCACAGTAATTGACAAAGTGACTTTGGCGACAACAGTATTGCGTTTCTGCCTCCTCTGTGAAGGTGTAAAAAAAAAACTGCTGCTGTTGTCATGGTGGCCAGTGGTGTCATGGCGATTAGGAGCCCACTGGAGGGAGACGTGATGAGCCCCTGGTGCTTGGCGCTGAGCTGGACACCAGCGAAGAAGACCACTGAAGGGTGGTGCAATGTGGATGGACTGTCTTGGGGTCGTGTTGGGATGAAGATGCTTTCTGGATGATAGATCCGTTCCGTCCTCGGTCTTGCTGATGACTGATGAATGGATGGCAGGGTAGATGACATGTCATTGTGCAGCAGAAGCAAAACAAGATCCCTCAACAAAAAACATCCCCCACATTCAACTCCATAATCATCTCCCTCCTCCTTTCTATGGCAGAGCCCTCGATAGCATACGGCTGCTTGTGTCCGTCTTGTCTGTAATTCTGCTCTGCTAGTACTTCCTCCCTCTCCACTAGTTCAGGTCTTTGGGGACTTTGCTCAACTGTAAGACATGCCCATGTACAGGAACAGCACAGTATATTCATCGCTTGGACACCACCCCAACGAAGTGAATAACACGTTTTATTTTAAACCGTTTATCCTCTGGTGGACCGTAGCTTTCTCTGCAGTAGTACTCGCACATCAGGAATGGCACACACACTCTATCCTCTCCACACATACATCCAGGCCACTCTGCCCGTGCATTCTCTCCCCTGCAGGACAATGGGGCTAGACCAGGTATGCAGCAACCGGTCCAATCCACCTTTTGGCATCTTTAAACAGTCAGCTGTGAGCTCTAAAAACATACCATTCACTTTACTGGCCTCATTTGGATTTCAGTGGCAGTTTATTGCTTGCCTGTGTTGCTTTGATAGGGCTCTCAATATGTCAACATTTCAATGTAGTGTATCAGAGGCTGGGTGAGCTAGGAGAAGTTTTAAAAATCGATGACGTCGCTTTGGGGTGAGGCACCATGAGACTGTTGGACAGCTTAGCTTCCTCTTGTACACGTATAACACACAGCACTACTATGAAGTGTGTTTTATTAGTACAGGAGAGATGCCTCCAGAAAGTTCATCCACCGTAATAAACATTCATGATGCCGTTGGAGACAAACACACAGGGAAAGGGGAGTCCGTTGCATGCCAGTCCACCGCAACCGCCTTCCTTAAATAGCTGCTCTGTTGCAGAAGACTAGATAAATTACTGTGAAAAAAGTATTGTTCCATTAATTACTCTGAACAGCTGCTGGAGGTGAGGTTGGTTTAGACTGCAGACACAAGTCTTTAAAAAGCAGGATGAGAGATGACGGACTGACTGGCTGGCTGACTTGCTGTGTGGCCCATGGAGCTCTTGGGACCTGGATTCCTTGCTCCCTGGAATAGTTCAGAATGAGCAGCCTTTTAATCCGTATCCCTCATGCTCTCTCTCTTGCTCTCTCTCTCACTCACTCACTCCCTCGCTTTCTCCCTTACCACCCGCCATTGTCACACCATCGTTTTAGATGATGATTCACTCAGGGCACTAAGGGGTCAGACGTACGGTCATTAAAAGTCCCACCCAGAGTCAAAAGACCAGCGTCATCCACAACACCCATTGTGCCTGCTCTTGGGTTTCAGTGGGAAGAAAGCCCACATCCTCACCTCAGTATATTTACAACCGCTCAGCCCCCATCACTCTCCCTGCTCCGTTACCTCAGACAGCATGGTTGTCGCTTTCTGAATTCCACTCCATAAATCAAGCCTTTAGGTAAACAACACAGGGAGACCCTGACGGCTGCTAATCGCCAAACCACAGCCCCACATCCACACTGAGGTCGTCAGCAGTTCCTTTCTGTGACCTTTTTTCTTCTAGGAGCACTCATTCTCAGCGCTGCTAGGAACCAAGAGTGTCATTCGGATGGACAACAGGGTTTTGGCTGTGTTGCAGACTGGAGAATAGCGGGGTTGGGACCATTATGGACACTATCCCTTATGTGGACTGCCGGTCCGACCGACACACAAGAGTCACTAAGAAGGGGTGTTGATAAAGGGTGTGCATTAAAAAGTTCTGGGGGTCTATATTAAGAAGAGACGGCAGCTTGGCTCCCTTTGGGGTCACCATGAGCCCATCTGTCTGCACAACAGCAGGGGCAACAGCTGAACATACCTGCAGAGTTGTCAGCTGCATTGGGGAGTTCGCTGAGGTGAAACAAAACCTTTCTCTGCGCTCATGATCTCTGCAATGAGACAAAGAATGCCTCCCTGTAGTGCACGTTGATGTGTGTATTTGTGAGATCCTATATGATTCTGATGTGATGAGCCAATGGCAAGTTTTTGGTGAGGTGTGACAATGTCCGGCGGGAATCACGAAAGAGTGGTTGGACAACAGGGTTTTGGCTGTTACAGACTGGAGAGTAGAGGGGTTGGGAGGTCGTTATGGTTCCAATAGTGTATGGACTTTGGATTACAGTATGTACAGTGTTACTGTAATTAGGCACACAGGGATTTAGGAATGAGTGATGGATGGGAGTTACTGTATATTAAAAAGAGAGAGGAAATTGGTAATGTCAATAGATGTGAAGAGAGAGGGGAGTGGACTGAGAAGTCACAATGGGGCATGACAGACTGTCTTACAGAGAGAGAGATACTTCATATGGTCCTAGGACTCTGGGACATTGGACAGGAATGGCACAGTAATGCACAGTATTCCTCCGGATCATTAACAAAGGACCCGTCGTGCCTGGCACAGGGCAGGGTGGCAAGGCAGGCATCCCTGCAGAATTCACAGGCTGCTGTGCCAGGCCCAGTGCTCATCGTTGAGAGTGCCACTCTGTGGAAATGGACAGGCTAGCAACAGAGTTGTGGGAGTACACTGTCATCACCCTCCAAAAATCCCCCTACACCCCCCCCCCCCCCTCTTTTTCCTATCGTTCCCTCCTTTGTCCTCGTTCCTTCCTTTGTCCTCGTTCCCTTACTCAATCAGTCAGTGGCCGTGGCCGAAATCTGTCTTGCCTACTACTTACTTAAACTGTATACTGTGTACTAATCATACTTAGAAGTAAAGGTGCTATCTATAACCTAAAAGGGTTCTTCGGCTGTCCCAATAGGAGAACCCTTGAAGAACCCTCTTTGGTTCCAGGCAGAGCCTTTATGGTTCCAGGCAGAACCTTTTTGAGTTCCATATAGAACCCTTTACACAGAGGGTTCTACATGGAACCCCAAATAGTTCTGCCTGGAACCAAAAAGGGTTCTTCAAATGGTTCTCCTATGGGGACAGCCGAAGAACCCTTTTTTTCTAAGAGTGTACGTACTATTTAGTGACCGTACTATTTAGTAAAATGTATGCAGTATGCCGCGGCCGAAATGTACTTATTTTGGTCCGTTCAAGACAACTGAGAAACAAAACAAGATCACTTTTGATGCACTTTGAGATTACGAAAAGGGCTATTGAAATGTAATAAATTATTATCCCAAATATGGTTTATTTAGTTTAGTAGAGCAGAAAGCTCTGATGAAGACCGAGAGGCCGACACGTAAGCTTCAATAAAAAAGTGAAACTAGCTCGAGCAGTGTCCAGGTTTATTTTTTCACCATAAACAACTGTGATACTAGCCAGAGCAGTGTGCAGGTTTATTTTTTTTCTTTCAACTTATCTAATTGTTACCATGCACCTGCAACAAGCGCAGGAGGTTGGTGGCACCTTAATTGGGGAGAACGGGCTCGTGGTAATGACTGGAGCGGAATCAGTGGAATGATATCAAACACATGGTTTCCAGGTGTTTGATGCCGTTCCGGACATTATTATGAGCTGTTCACCATAGCTCTAATGTGTGACTGCAAATATATATTTTTATTACGAACAAACAATTTTTTATGATAAAAATATTGGGTGAAAAAAAAAAAAAAAAAAAAAAAGACCTAAAACAGTAGAAAATTAATAGATATTAAAAAAATACATACACAAGTACTTCTTAATCATGACCTCTAAAATGGCCATAAGGCGTGCATCCCTGGCAGTCACCTCCATCTCCGGCCTCCACATCTGG
The DNA here is from genome assembly GCA_023634145.1 of Thymallus thymallus. Classification (NCBI taxonomy): domain Eukaryota; kingdom Metazoa; phylum Chordata; class Actinopteri; order Salmoniformes; family Salmonidae; genus Thymallus; species Thymallus thymallus. The sequence continues at coordinate 12,370,593 of CM042420.1, forward strand.
ACCCTTCTGGGAGGGAAATGACCAAGACTCCACTAGAGGGAGTTTTGACCTTTTCATTTGAACCATCCTACTTTGTGTGTGTGATGCCAGTACATATGACCTACCTGTGGCTGAGTGAATAGAGACAGAGGCCTATATGAAAAGCTATTGTATAATGATAATACTGTTTTGATTGCATGTTTTTCCAGCCTATGTTTTTTTTTTTCTTGTACCTTATGCAAATGTGAGTGGTATAACCGTGGTTACCAGGCACAAGATAGACATCTGTTGCTTTTGGTGCCAAAGTCCCTGTGGGCTGATATCAGTCTCTTGTAGCCTCGATCTGTCTGCTGGCGTCTCCATGTCTGCGTGTTGCCTGTTACTGTGTAATCCATCCTCAATCTACCAGGCTAATGTGACGACTGGGTGGAATTCCCTTTCCTCCAGTCTGCGTATTGACACACGACATCAGAACGGAAGTTTGCATTGCGTTGACTTTCAACAGCAAGAGGACGAATCACTGTGTTGCGCAAGAGTGGAGATTTTCAACCATTCTCGTAAAGACCAGACGAGAACACCTGTGACTCTGTTTCACTAACCCATTAATAACACACTAGGTAAATGTTTAAACCCAATAGGCCAGGGCGTACCAAGGGATGTATAGAGACGTTGATCCATTGAGGCCTAGCTTTAAGTCCCTTAATAGGTTTAGATTGTAGTGTCCAAATATGTGCCGTGAGCCTGTTTTGATTAGTCTAGACAGTGCAGGGTTAAAAAAATGCCCCCTTTTTTTTAATTGTTCTCTTTTGTCTCCGTTTTGCAGATGAGACGTCGAATGGTGAAAAAGGTCAGTGAAGGGCGACGCCCAACAATGTTCTTTCACCTCACACGGCACTGGCTTTGAGCCGAGAACTTGGTATGAGAGAATTATTATAGGAAACTTCCGTTATGTCATGCAGGAGAGAATGTATCCCACATTAGGTTGGCAGTCTTGGTCTATTAGGATGGAGGAAACCATGTTTGTGCAAATGTGAAAGCACATTAAGGTACAGCAATGTGAGTGTTCTACCTCCGACTTCAGTGTGAATGTGTTAACACGGTCGCTGGTTTAAACACTGTGAAAGTCTTACTGTGGAGACATGTCCTTGGCAATAGCACTGTTGTACTACTGTAGCTCAGTGGTCAGTGGTGACGACCGAGCGGTCAGAATCTACACATTCCCCCAGACGGACCGGCTGATCCAGGCCTGTTGATTCAGCTGACGATCCTGCCCCCCCCCCCCATGTGACCAGGGCGCTGGCATGTTATTGGCCGCCTGCCGACGCCAGGCTTTGACCTTGGGAGCAGCGGCAGCATCTTAGTTCTGTGGCTTCGTACAGTGGGGTGCATAGCTCTTCTGCTACACACAGGTTTAGGCTAAATTTGTCCCTGGCCGGATATGATTTGATGTACTTCTCTGAAAGTATTCAATCGTAATTGTGCCAAAAATATTGCAATTGTGCTTCAGAATAAGAATAGTGTAGTTGTAAGAATCAGTCAGAAAACTTTGCACAAAGATGCATTCTGAATAAACCTGTCATACAGTAAGTGAAAGACACATTTTAACCCTGTAAGGTATTTCCTCCAACTAAATCCCCTCACGGTCAAGCACCAAAACAGTGAATCTGGTTCAGCCAAATGGTTGTAAAAGTGTTCAGAATTTTTCTCCCTCTGTATCGTTGAAGGGAAATCATCTACACTCTGAAAATATCCCACTGTATTGATATAGTGCACGCACGTGTACGAACGAATACAGTGTATTTATTATATGTGTCCCAATCTGTGTGTGACTGAATGTAAAAATGGCGAGTGAGGTCGGGCATACAGTGAGTAAGTATGCCCGTTTGTGTGAGAGTGAGTATGTTTGAGGCTAGATGTGGTGGCTTTGTGCTATAAAAAGCAGCTCTTCCATCCCTGCTATATTTGTCACATACTCAGAGAGTGTTGCCCCAGACAGTAGTGAGGCGCCCATGCCCACACCTGAGATATCCCTGGAGGTCTCGCCTCCACCCCCAGGTGGGTACCCATGCACTGGTGTCTTAGTCCTATTTTCTCTCCTCCCTCCCCCTTGCATACCCCTCCTTTCTCCCCTCCCTCACTCTTCCCAGGTGATTAATTTCCACACCACACTGACAACACGCGTGTTTGTTGTTGTGTCCTCCGTTCTTTTTTCTTCTTCTTTTATGATGGGATTTCTCAACTGTTCCTCGATGACACACACACACACACACGCTCAAACAATATGCATGTAAGTCAAAATAGTCTACGTGCGATCCGAATAAGTCAACTTCCTGATAAAACCGCACATATGATGCACATAAGTACGTAGTTGCACTGCTGCTAACACACTCCCGTGCTCGCGTTGCTGTGATGCTCTGTCCCCAAACTGGCTTGTGCTTTCTCTCCCAAGTATGTCACCGTTGTGTGTGTGACTGTATGAGGTACTGAAGTATTGTATTGGAATATGGAATCATCCACAGGAAGTACATTCTGTGAGAATGAGGAAGTATAGGTTTAATTGTTGCATTCAGCAGGTATCTGTAATAGATTCCAATGACATTGTCACGTTCACATTTCTGGGAACTGTTATGATTGGCTATGTGAAATAATGGTACTTTGCTTGTGGTACTTTGTTACTACGTTTTGTACCACCTTGATGAATAAATAAAACTATACTTCATTGAAATCTCCAGGACTAGCTATAGATGTGCAATGACCAGATTGGTAACAACCCCCAATTTTTACTTGGTAGTAAACCTTTTATAATTTGTATCAATTTTGACCTCCTGCCATGCATTCAGACATGACTGTCAATGGAAAGACCCAATCTGGTCGCTGGCTATCTATGCTCATTCATGCCCAGCCAGCACGTCATATATATATATATATATATATATATATATATATATATATATATATATATATATATATATATATACTGCAGTGTTTTGAGAGGCTGCCGGTGCTTTTGCTTGAGGCTTGCTGCTCCAGCCTGGCGCTGTTATCTGCCATACAGAACAACCGGTAGAGACTGAGGGGAAGGATCCACAGCCCATAGAGGTGCTTAAGCCTGTAGTGCCTCAGCCTGTGGTTGCTAAGGAGCCAGAACCAGTAGAGAATGGGTCTAAAGAACCAGCACCAGAGGCGGTTGCGGTCGGGGCTAAAGAGCATGTCGAGTCTGTGAACTCTGAAGTAAAGGAGGAGGCCCCGTCCCCTTGCTCACCCCCACCGCCTGGTAAGTACAATTCACTCAGCCTCAAGCCGTTCACAGTAAATGCGCATGCCGTTTACTATAACTGAAGGCCCAGAGTTTTTCCTGATCAGGTCATGTGGTTAGGAAAAACTCCAGGCCCTACTCATAAATAGTAACAAGCGCTTCCATTCAATTGTCCCGCCCTCGAACCATTAATTTAAGCAGTTTGACTCTAGTCTGGACTAGAGTCAGATTCATAGTTGGTCTTTGCTAAGTCCCTTTGTCTTCTCCCAACCGATCGTATGGTCCAAAGTTCCATTCAAATCAGGCAATGATATAATCTGTATGAATCAGGGTTTTATTTGGATTGAAGCGCTGTTTGTAATGACAGACAGAGACACCCTTTGCCTCAATGGCCGCTATGACCCAATGTGATGGACTTCATTGGCATTTACAGTACAACAGCCATACATTGGTTCCTGCTTTGCTTTCTGCAGTGTCGACTAGTGCATTTTTATATACAGTAACTTCTAAGGCGAAAGTGGCCCTGATAGTTTTTCCATGGTAAAACAGCACATGTAGGCTAGATATAAATGCAGCATGCCTGCTGTGTACACAGTTCAGTGTGCACTTTATGGCAAATACAGTTAAGAGTTAGTTTGTTTGTATTAGAAATTGATGACTGATAGAAACGTAGTGCTGTGTGAGTGGAGGAGATGGACGGTAAATTGAATCTGTGAAGCCTTGTCCCAATTCATCAACCCCCTTAACCTACAGTGAAGGAGGTATCAGAGCCAGTTGTTACCGAGGTTACCCAACCTCCAGAGCCAGTTGTTACAGTGGTTACCCAACCGCCAGAGCCTGTTGTTACAGTGGTTACCCCACCACCACCCCCACCTCCAGAACCAGTTGTTACGGTGCAGGTTACCCCACCACCACCCCCACCTCCAGCAGGTCTGGAAGAAGTGTGTGTCTGTGAAAAAGCACGAACATGTGTATGTGCATATGCAAGAATGTGTGTGTGTGTGTATATAGGTAGGCTACATTTATGTGCATATGCACAAACGTGTGTGTATTATTGTGTGCATGTGTGTTTTCTGTGTCTATTCTTCTCAGTACAGTTTACAGACTGTTTATAGCTAAGGGTCTAGGTTTCACAGTGAGGTTATACTGTAGCAACAAGCACAGTGCTGTTGACAGCCGCAGCAGCTGATCTAGATGTATGTAAGGTTATATCTCTCCCCAGTTGTCACTCATCACTCAGCATTGCTCCAGTGCCTTTTTACCGCAACAAAGGTCCAGTTTCATATGTCGCTTCTGTTTTACTTAACCCCCACCCCCATTGAATGCTCTCTGTATAAGTCCTTATTTTTAAGAAATAGCGCCCCTTCTGTGCACTTCCGGTAATTCTGTATAACCTGGGATGGTACAGAAGGAATGAAAATCTGGAAACCGCCCAAAACTACTCTCTATAACATGTCTGGAGGTGGAGCTGAGCTCAGTTACTCTTTTGATCTACGACAAGCAGAGGGTTTCTCAAGTAACAGGGCTTTTCTAGGATAGTTAGATCTTAATCTTTCGTATCCCTTGTGGACATTCTTGTGTTCTTCTGGCTGCTGCTTGTCAACTTCAATCTCTCTCTTCCTCTCACAGTGCTTCTCACTTGTGCTCCCAGCTTTCCTAAACCAAGCTTGTGGTGTTACGCATAATTCCTTTATCTTACGTACACGTGTGATCTCTCACACCACCATCCACTCCCATCACATAGACACTGGTGTGGTCTCTCACAGGACACGCTTCGTTCTAATGATCAACACGTTTGTGGTCTCGTACACTTCATCTATCCATTTTAAAGACATGCATATGTGGTGGTGTCGCGTCGTGTCAGTCCCATGTTCCGTCTTGTCTTGCATGCTTTGTCTTGTGTCTTATCTTGTTGGCCTGCCGTGCCGGTGATGGACATGGAGCTTTCTGATAGGTGGGTATGTGTCAATCACACCTTTATTGCAGATAAAGATGATGACGCTACAGCCAACACCCCATCACCACCGCCCCCACCAGGTTGGTAACCATGACAAACCATCCTCATTTCCCCCCCTTTCCCACCTTGTCAAGTCAGTTACCATGGAGACTCCACTATAGGACAGTCCTCCCATTAACACCCCGAAAGTAATTTTAGCTGGAGACAGTTACTGTGAGGAAGAGTAAACTATGGATAGATTGTGGATGGGTCTCTTACCTGCCAGTCTTTTAAACACCAGGTTTTTCTCAGACCTTTGGAGTATATTCCTGATATGCATTTAATACTTGCACATGTCATTTTGCTAGTTAGGATCAGCTCTCAAACTATTGCAACATATGTTTGTGCATATCACATACATATGTTGTTTACATGCATGCCAAATCAAAAATACCAAACCATCATTCCTACAAGCACACAAACCTTTATTTATTATAATTCTCAAATAAAGGTATGGATGTGAAGATCACATCTGACATGTATACTGTGTGTGTATATATATATATATATATATATATATATATATACACACACAATGCCTTCAGAAAGTATTCACACACCTTTACTTTTTCTACATGTTGTTGTCTTACAGCCTGAATTTAAAATGTATTAAATTGAAATTTTGCTACCCACAATGATGTCAAAGTGCAATAATGTTTTTTTTAATATATTTACTAATTACTTAAAAATTAAAAGCAACCCCGTTGTTATGGCAAGCCTAAATAAGTTCAGGAGTAAAAATGTGCTTAACAAGTCACATAATACGTTGCATGGAGTCACTCCGTGTGCAATGATAGTGTTTAAGATGATTTGTGAATGACTACCTCATCTCTGTACCCCACATATTATCTGTAAGGTCCCTCAGTCGAGCAGTGAATTCCAAACACAGATTCAACCACAAAGACCAGGGAGGTTTTCCAATGCCTTGCAAAGAAGGGCTCCTATTGGTAGATGGGTATAAATAAAAAATAAAGCAGACATTGAATATCCTTTCGAGCATGGTGAAGTTATTCATTAGACTTTGGATGGTGTATCAGTATACCCAGTCACTACAAAGATACAGGCGTCCTTCCTACAGAGTTGAATGGCTGTGATCGGATGGATCAACAACATTGTAGTTACTCCACAATACTAACATAAATGATGGAGTATGTACATAATAAAAAATACTCCAATACATGCATCCTGTTTGTAGTAAGGCACTAAAGCAAAAAACAGCTACAAATGTGGCAAGAAAATTCACTTTATGTCCTGAATACAAAGCGTTATGTTTGGGGCAAATCCAACATAACACCTCACTGAGTACCACTCTTCGTATTTTCAAGCATGGTTGTGGCTGCATCATGTTATTGGTATGCTTGTCATCGACAAAGACTAGGGAGTTTTTTTAGGATAAAAATAAATTTAAATAGAGCTAAGTATAGGGAAACTCCTATAGGAAAACTTGGTTCAGTCTGCTTTCCAACAGATACTAGGATACAAATGCACCTTTCAGCAGGACAATAACCTAAAACACAAGACCAGATATACACTGGAGTTGCTTACCAAGACGACATTGAATGTTTTTACTTTGTCATTATGGGGTATTGTTTGTAGATGGGTGAGAGGGGGAAAAAAACTATTTCATCAATTTTGAATTCAGGCTGTAACACAACAATGTGGAATAAGTCAAGGGGTGTGAATACTTTCTGAAGGCACTGTATATACACACATAAGATGAATTCATGCCACGTATGCTCATCATGTATTCATATTCAATTCATTGGAAATTGTTGGTAAGAGTAATTGGAAGTTTAATTTCATACTTTTTTCCCGATTTATAAGGACAATATTTCATTTTTTTTTTTTTTTTTTTGTCAATCACCACAAAGGGTCAAATATCAATATTCCTCACCAGAGTCAAATTGACTAGCTAAAAACATAAATTAATACCAATAATACTGTACTTTCTTTCACAGGGGATGCCAATACACTCAAGAAACTGTCAATTGAGATGCCTAGTAAGATCTCTTTGTTAATCCTACAACTATAGCTCTGACCAAACTGATCGTTTTGATCAGAATGTTACAACTGCCTGGATGTAGGAAACATGTCTGGAGACATGTTTATTTCTAGAACATGTTTTAAAGTTAGTATGAGATTGTTAACGGTGAAATAATGTGCATTCGGAAAGTATTCAGACCCCTTAACTTTGTCCACATTTTGTTATGTTACAGCCTTATTCTAAAATCTATTACATCAAAAATTATCCTCATCAATCTACACACAATACCCCATAATGCTCAGGTGCATTCTGTTTCCATTGATCATCCTTGATGTTTCTACAACTTGATTGGAGTCAATTGATTGGACATGATTTGGAAAGGCGCACACACCTGTCTATATCAGGTCCCACAACTGACAGTGCATGTCAGAGCTAAAACCAAGCCACAAGGTTGAAGGAATTGTCTTTAGAGCTCTGGGACAGGATTGTGTTGAGGCACAGATCTGGGAAAGGGTACAAAAACATTTCTGCAGCATTGAAGGTCCCCAAGAACACAGTGGCCTCCATCATTCTTAAATGGAAGAAGTTTGGAACCACCAAGACTCTTCCTAGAGCTGGCCGCCCGGCATAACTGAGCAATTGGGGGAGGTGAGGTGTCAGGGAGGTGACCAAGAATCCAATGGCTACTCTGACAGAGTTCCAGAGTTCCTCTGTGGAGATGAGAGAACCTTCCAGAAAGACAACCATCTCTGCAGCACTTCACCAATCAGGCCTTTATGGTAGAGTGGCCAGACGGAAGCCACTCCTCCAGTAAAAGGCACATGACAGCCCATTTGGAGTTTGCCAAAAAGGAACCTGAAGGACTCAGACCATGAGAAACAAGATGAAACTGGTCTGATGAAACCAAGATTGAACTCTTTGGCCCGAATGCCAAGCGTCACATCTGGAGGAAACCTGGCACCATCCCTACGGTGAAGCATGGTGGTGGCAGGAGGGATGTTTTTCAGTGGCAGGAACTGTGAGACTAGTCAGGATCGAGGGAAAGATGATTGGAGCACAGAGAGATCCTTGACGAAAACCTGCTCAGGACCTCAGACTGGAGCGAAGGTTCACCTTCCAACAGGACAACGACCCTAAGCACACAACCAAGACAACGCAGGAGTGGCTTCGGGACAAGTCTCTGAATGCCCTTGAGTGGCCCAGACAGAGTCCGGACTTGAACCTGATCATCTCTGGAGAGATCTGAAAATATTTGTGCAGTGACGCTCCCCATCCAACCTGACAGAGCTTGAGAGGATCTACAGAGAAGAATGGGAGAAACTCTCCTAATACAGGTGTGCCACGCTTGTGGCGTTATACCCAAGAAGACTCAAGGCTGTAATCGCTGCCAAAAGTGCTTTAGCAAAGTACTGAGTAAAGGGTCTGAATACTTATGTAAATTAAATTAAATTAATTAAAGTAAATGTGATATTTCAGTTTTTCTGTAATTTATGTTTTTATGTTAAGTTTGCTAAAAAAGAAACTCAGTTGACAGTGAGAGGACGTTTCTTTTTTTTGCTGAGTGTGTATGTGTGTATATATATGTGTGTATATATATGTGTGTATATATATCTATATAAAAAAGAAACGTCCTCTCACTGTCAACTGCGTTTATTTTTCAGCAAACTTAACATGTGTAAATATTTGTATGAACATAACAAGATTCAACAACTGATACATAAACTGAACAAGTTCCACAGACATGTGACTAACAGAAATTGAATAATGTGTCCCTGAACAAAGGGGGGGTCAAAATCTGGTGTGGCCACCAGCTGCGTTAAGTACTGCAGTGCATCTCCTCATGGACTGCACCAGATTTGCCAGTTCTTGCTGTGAGCTCTGATGGAGGGATTGTGCGTTCCTGGTGTAACTCGGGCAGTTGTTGTTGCCATCCTGTACCTGTCCCGCAGGTGTGATGTTCGGATGTACCGATCCTGTGCAGGTGTTGTTACATGTGGTCTGCCACTGCGAGGACGATCAGCTGTCCGTCCTGTCTCCCTGTAGCGCTGTCTTAGGCATCTCATAGTACGGACATTGCAATTTATTGCCCTGGCCACATCTGCAGTCCTTATGCCTAATTGCAGCATGTTCACACAGATGGCACGTTCACACAGATGAGCAGGGACCCTGGGCATCTTTCTTTTGGTGTTTTTCAGAGTCAGTAGATAGTGTCCTAAGTTATCATAACTGTGACCTTAATTGCCTACCGTCTGTAAGCTGTTAGTGTCTTAATGACCGTTCCAGATGTGCATGTTCATTAATTGTTTATCGTTCATTGAATCAGCATGGGAAACAGTGTTTAAACCCTTTACAATGAAGATCTGTGAAGTTATTTGGATTTTTACAAATTATCTTTGAAAGACCGGGTCCTGAAAAGAGGATTCTTTTTTTTTTTTATGTGTGTGTATATACATATTTATATTTTTTTTGTTTAGTGATATTGTGTGTAGATTGATGAGGGGAAATGTTGTTTAAAAAAAAGAAAATCAATTTTAGAATAAGGCTGTAACGTAACAAAATGTGGAAAAAGTCAAGGGGTCAGAATACTTTACAAAGTCACTAACATTAACAGCATTAACAGCATAATTGACAAGATTTGAAATATTTTTATGAAAAATTTATAAGAATTTAAGGATTTTGAGGGTCTCCTTTTCTGTAATTTTTTGTGTTTGGCACATAAATGTTATACATATTTATATGAACACATTTGGAATTCTGATCGTAATGCAACGATACAGGTCATATAAAACTGTATTTTAAGAAATACAAAGGCATCAAATAAGATTCAATACTGATTCTCCTCCCTGGTGAAACCTAGCAATATACCACAACGTACATGGGGCGGCAGGTAGCCTAGTGGTTAGAGTGTTGGGACTGTAACTGAAAGGTTGCTAGATCGAATCCCCGAGCTGACAAGGTAAAAATCTGTCGTTCTGCCCCTGAACAAGGCAGTTAACCCACTGTTCCTAGGCCGTCATTGTAAATAAGAATTTGTTCTTAACTGACTTGCCTAGTTAAATAAAGGTTAAAAAAAATAAAAAAAACATAGTTACGGCTTTTGATTGGCAGCTTGCATCATTATGTCAGAATTCCTCAGGGCTAAGCTTGCTTACTGTTAGATGTCTTGTATTGCTTGCTGGTCCTGTATGTTTGTGTGTCCTTGCTTCTGTGGACTTTACAGTACTATTTCTTATAATATGCTGTAAATTTCTCTCTCTGTTTAGATGATAGCGTCCATGTGTCAGCAATGGGGAGAAAAGACTCAGGTAATACTATGTAACAAAATCCCTAATAACCATCCCATTAGAAGTGAAGTTTCCAATAGCAGAGCTCCGTAATAGCAGTATTCTCTAGGGATTAAGCCCACCCACGAACAGTGTTAGTATCTTAGCTAGCTCTCTACATTTTCCCCCACATAGCTGGTCCAATGGAACCTGTCTTGGCATACTTTAAAAGCTCAGGTTAATTTGGACTTTGTTCTAAAAATGTCATAGTTCAACTCCTTCGTTCTTCTCCAATGCTTGTAGGAAGCTATGGGGCTTTTGGACATTTTCATCTTTGTCAAACATCATGGGAAAATGAATGACATTTCACATAAGTAAGAAGTAAATTAAATTATTAAGTGACCTAGTTGAGTGTTAGTCTTTGAGTCAGGGATTAAATAAATTGGGGTAGTGTAGCTGGGTCTTTGCAGTAGGTAGCGAGGGTTTGGGCTGAAGGGACTCCCTATGTAGGTCTGTCTATAGCAGTTTCAACACATGTGGAGCATGGCGACTGCTGACATGAGTCCTAGTCCACTGAGATCTCAAAGAAGACCGGAGCATCTAGAAATTGAAGAAAGTATCAATCAATACACTTTTGCACACAGCAAAGGAGTCCCCTCCGATATGGTATTCATTAAAAACCCGTAACGCTTTCTCCAGGACAGGTATTTGTTCTATGTTCCATGTTCTTATGCTTTCCATGTTGCAAAAGGTTATGCTTTCCATGTTGCAGCTGCCATGAACAGCGGAGGAACAGTGTGAATGTATTTCTGTCTGTCTATCTACCTTGGGAAGTATATCACTTTCAAATGAATTCAGAGAAGTGTGCTGACGGATTGTTGAATCCCTTGAGTACAGTATGCGCGGAGGGTCTGTTGGTGTTCAGTCTTTGTGTGTTCGTCTCTTCTGATCGACCAGTGTGGTCTCTGGGAGAGGGACAGGCTCCAGAGGACCTTGACAAGCCAATAGACACCCCACCGCTGTCCAGCCTGCTCATAGAAAGACCCCAGGGCGGCTCCATCACTGTGGGTGAGTGCCTGCTGAGTGAGCTCTCCTCTCCTCAGCTGCTGTAGACCAGAGATGATATACTCGTAGAGACATTTTTAAAACCCTTACATGTATTAGATTTGTACTGGTTAAGGTCTTTTAGATTTGACTCTCACCCCTGTTAAGATGAAAGATAGTCTCTCTCTCTCTCTGCCTCTCTCTCTCTCTCTCTCCCTCTCTATTGCATTTATAATCTCCAAGAGAAGGGACCTCTGGTAACCATGTGTAGGACATCTATCCACCCCAAAGGCTATTCCCACCATGGACATGCTGTGTTTTACATGTTCACAAGGTGGAGACATCTCCTTTGTTGCCAAGGTGGAGGCCAAAGACCTGCTCCGTAAACCCACCATCAAGTGGTTCAAAGGGAAATGGATGGACCTGGCCAGCAAGACCGGAAAGCATTTACAGCTGAAAGAAACCTTTGACCGACGCACCAAGGTAGACACCCTCCCATGTATAGCTCTATGTATGTTAACACACACACACACACATTGGTCCCCTAGCTGTCCATCCAACTCCTATGTATCGCCCCGCAGATTCACACATTTGAGATGCATATCATCAAGGCTAAAGACAACTATGCTGGAAACTACAGGTGTGAGGTCACTTACAAGGACAAATTTGACAGCTGCTCCTTTGACCTGGAAGTGAAAGGTTTGTTGCGAGTCTCAGTCATACAGCAAAGCACACACTGAAACACAAGCAATAATAATATAATATACTGTGTTATTGTTTTGCATTATTGTCTTTCAGAACTGGAACAGTCACAAAGTGTTGATATTCGATCAGCTTTCAAAAGAAGGTAATGAGAGCAACACAATCTGACCACATTATTATTATTTTTTTTGGGGGGGGGGTGATATTTTTACATTTAGCGGTTAGATTTAGCATTTGACTTATGGGTATACTTTTTTCTCATAATGATAAATATGACAATAGTAACATTAAACAAAAACACTGGTTTCGAGCAAGATTCATTACACATGGCAAATAAACTTGAAAATGTACATTTGAACATCAGATACCTGGGACATTGTGGCTCAGTAGGAAAACCATGGCACTTATCACAAACCACCATGAGAACATAGTGTTTGAAACATAATGACCATGGAATCGGATGTGATTAACCTTTTTATTAAGGTAATTACCAATCAACGTGTTGAACAGCTCAAAGGCCAATGCTTGCATTTGAAACTCCCTCCCAACAATGTGTCAGAAAGCAACGCAAAACATCCCAGCCCCATAGCATTATCCCAACGTAGCTGCTCAGTGATGCTCCTGCAACACAGCAGATACATTGTGGAAATGTTGTCATATGCTGGCTGGGATCGCTCTCGATACTCCTTACACAAACCAGTTCGTTAGAAGCATTTAATTGTAAATGAAGCGAAAGGGTTTTTGTGTAAGCCACCAATCATGTGTTAGTCTGGACCTAATGCATTTGATTGAAGTCAGTAGCCACTGCTTTGCGTTGTTCTTTTAGCATTGTTTATCTAGTTGCCTGTTACTGTTTCTACACTGATTTAAATCTCCATTAATCTCTTCTTGTTAACAACAGCAGTGAAGGACACGAGGATGCAGGGGATCTTGACTTTAGTGGTCTTCTTAAACATAGGTGAGAGTCACTGTCGGTCCTCGAGGGGACAGTCTTATTTTGTTATTTATATATATATATATATATATATTTTTTTTTTTTTTTTACTATGCCCTTGTTTTGGGTGTTTACCTCCATTTCTCTTTATTATTATTTTTTATTTTGCCCCGGCAACCACCATTTGAATCTTTTACTCTTCCAAATTGGTTTCTTATTTTATATCACATGGTAGATATGTGCATTACAATATAGTATAATATATTAAAGAGTGTAGTATATTAGTTGGTACGTAGGTGAAGTACCATGTACTGTAAGAGTACATTTTCATTAATATCAGATGCTACAGTGAATCACATACAAAGTTACTATCTAGTACACTATCTACTCTCACGTATTGATCACTGTATTTTTTTTAGTTTATTTTTTTCATTTGTAAATACAAATCTAAACTTTTTTTCTTGGTTCAAACAACATCATGTTTTTTTTCAATGTCTTACCAAGAGTACAATAGACGTAGAAAGACCGTGACACTTCACTGAGGTAAAATTACACGTTTATTTGGGCTTGTCTCTTCTTCTTCCCTACACATTCAGAAACCAAAGGTTAGTAGAGCGAATACCCTAGGTAATTAAACCATTAGACCTTACTGCGGGGTAAGTACTATAATAATCCTGTAGCGTCCCCAGCATGTATTGTAGCTCTAGGACCTGGAACAAGCAAGAGTGTTGGCCTACCGTAGTACGGTAACATTTCATTTACAGACGACATTCTCAAATGCTCCATTAACAATCAGTAAGGATGGAAATGGACTTTGCGTCATAAAGTCTCTCTGTTGTTTTTCGATCAACAGTAGAGTTCACTAATGCTGTGTTTATGAGGCAAAAGGACTCCTGTTTCGGATCGTTAATGATCTGCTTGTGGACCATTTATGAATGATGCTGTGGAATAGTGTTATCACTACATTGTCATTTTATTTCAACTTAGAAATGCAAGGCACATATCACAATGTTTATTTCAGTCCACATAGTAATTGCCTGAAAATAAACAAGAAGAGAGATGCATAAGAATGAAATAATAATTTAATACTTGTTTACCTCCAAAGCTTTCCGACATTTGGGAAAATGTCCATGAAAGAACGGACTGATTGAATGATCTTTATTTAGCTGCCTAATGGATCTACTCACACCCAGGGCAACATGCTTATTAACCTGGATCTCACAGATCTAACATCCCGTATGGACGCCTAGCCTTCCATCTCTAACATGGTCAGAGCGTCTCTGAAGTGGTGATGAGTGAACACACTGAGACACAAGGCAAAGGGATGGGCAATGTGAATAGCAAGAGACGGAATGTAGATAGCCTTTATTTTATCAGCAGCACATCTTGGAGTAAGATCTCCCCATATTCCTCGATCAATAGTTTTTTATTTTCAAATTGTTTCATTCTATTGAGGTGTCATGTTTAGCCACCGAAATCCTGACTTGAATTGAGTTTCTCCTGCAAAATCTCACCCTAAAGGCAAGTAACAATGTCCAGACTAAAATAACTCGACCCTGGTCAAAACCCCTACCTGAAACATATTCAACTCCCTTGTAATAATAATGATCCCTCTACTTGCCTCAGCAGTAAAACCCTTCCTATATGATATAATAGACTAGCCACCCCCTCTCCCCTCTGTAACGCCTCATCCTCTCCCCCTGTAACGCCTCATCCAGAGATGATGTCAGAGGGCAGGTACAGTGCTGCATGCAGACCACGCCCATCCCTTTGTGTGACATGTCCTGAGGAACTCTGTAGGGAGAGAGAGAAGGCAGTGAGAGAAAGTGTGCCTGATTTAAAGGAGAGAGAGAGAGAGAAGAGAAATGACTATAGAAACACAGCAGATCAGTAGAACAGGTAGGTAGTCCCTATCTACAGTAGATGCAACAGAGAGTAGTCTTCCTTCAGCGCAGTCACTGCCCCTTTTCTAGTACCCTCTCCCCTTTCCAGAACCCTTTCTCTTCCCTACCCAATACCCCCCATAGGGAGCAGTTCCTCAGGACACGTCGCGATAGCCTAGCGCGTGGCCCCAGCCCTCACATCCTCCCCTCGTGTCCTGCCCCAGGGAGCCCAAGCAGGATGAGACCCCCGAAGTGGACGTGTGGGAGATCCTGAAGTCGGCCAGACCAGACCAGTACGAGAAGATCGCCTTTGAGTACGGCATAACAGACCTGCGGGGTCTGCTCAAGAGGCTGAAGAAGTCCAAGAAAGAGGAGAAGAAGAGTGAAGGTGCTGACTTGAGTGTTTGTCCATGCGACTGTGTATCACTGTTGGGATTACGCTGCTATGCACTATGGATTTACATTGTTTAGCTCATAATCTGCTAATCTGGGATTTATCAGGGGAAAGGCTCACGTTTCAGTGGTTTTCTATCGGATGCGTAACCATTGTCATGGGATGTTATGTTTTTTGTCAAGCTTTTGCCAAGAAGTTGGATCCAGCATACCAGGTGGATAAGGGAGGGAAGATCCGCTTAGTGGTGGACCTTGCAGACCCCACAGTTGAGCTGAAATGGTACAAGAACGGCCAGGAGATTCGTCCAACTCCAAAGTACGCCAAAGTTTTTGCTTCTTTCTTCGTGTGTTTCTATATGTGTTTCCTCTTTCATCTCACAAATGAAAGGCATTTTTGGGAGTTCCTCATAAAATGGGTTTCATTCGTGGTTTGGTCCTCATTGCCGGTCCCCTGGTACTTGTAGTTTTTATCTGTTCCTTGGCACGTCTCTCAGCGTTGAATAGCAATGGTTCACATGCTAGTGTTTCTGATGGTCTCGCGATGTACACAAGCAAGCAAGGACGTATACAACCACACATGCGCATCAAAGCACACATTATTTTACACCAACATAATGACACACACACATAGCCCTGTGTGACCCTGTTATGAACAGGTTCTCCTCTACTGCCTCAACCCTTTACACCCATACAGAGCTCCCATTGTGCCCAGACACACACACACAGCCACAGGATCAGCCCAGATCTCTGCACTGTAAACCATTGTCAGCTGATGCCCAGTGAACAAATAACGTTCTCTCAACACTTAATGTAGTGTTGATAAGATGCCACATGCAGCTCACCAGTGCATCAACAACGTTATGTGTTTGCAGGGCAGTGCGTGGCCCGGAGCTACATTTGAGTGGAAATGTACTGTTTTAAATAATGGTCCGTTGCTATTAACTACAGGTCCTTCTCTGTATAGGGAAATGGCGGTACCTTCTTCACAGGTCTTTAACTGACTCTGGCTTTGTAACGTTCAATGGACAATCTATTATTTTGTGTACCCTAAATGCAATATTACGTAGTTTAAGTGTATTGATCTTACCAATTAGTTTTATCAACCTATCAATAATGGGAATGTATAACGAAAAGGGACTTTTGTTCTTTTCTTAGCGCTCTCTGGAAATAATTTGTATAACTACTGTTAATACACATACTTTTCAAATTGTCAGAAGTTAATCTCATCACTCAATCTAACACCTGTATTGCTAGATGTTACGAGTCCTCTATGTACCCTCAAAATGGCAAGTCTGTCCTTAGATTATAAAAAGAGTCAATCTCAGGCTACTCTCAGTAGAGGTTGTTTAAAGCCAAGCCAAGTTAAAGCCATCTGGGAGGTTATTGCAGTTTTCTGGTCCCTGGTCTCCGGTGGTGTATTTCCCAGGATTCCCTGTTATGAAGATCTCTCTCTCTCTCTCTCAGTCCCTTCCTCTATCCTTCTGTCCTGTCTGTCTGTATGTCATGCCGTGGTGCTCGTCCCTTTTCTCTGCTATAACCACTTCCTCCTCTGGCTCCATTCCGGCTCCACTGCTGACCTTAAGTCAAAGGAAGTAAGTCCACCCGTCCTACATCCCTGACCTCTGGCGTGATCCCAACCCTCTGTCTACCCTGTTCCTCTGGGTGTGCACTGACAACCCACGCTGATGCATGTTGGGATGTGTTTGTTTGTGAATGGGGGCGGGTCTCTGTATATGAATTTGGCTGTATATCTTCACATTACTATGACTGCAATGACAAAGGTTTTTGATTAATAAACTAGCACAACCTTTTATTATTAAAATAATACATCCGTTTCTGCTTTAGCTCAGTGGATGATATGAAGTCTTGAAATAATTGCCATTCACAAGCATATATGGTATACTATACATTTCTCTCCAAGCGCATATAGTCACAGTATGTGGATATCCAGTGATTTGATTGATTGATGGACTTGCTACATAGGTATATCTTTGAGCAAAAGGGAACGCAGCGGATCATGGTCATCAACAACTGCGGCCTGAATGATGACGCTGCCTATTCCGTAGCCGCGGGAGAAGAGAAGTGTACCACAGAGCTGTTTGTCAAAGGTACACCTCTCAATTCCATCATCCTTCTCTCTGCATTTGAATGTCTTTTTGAGTAATAACTGTGACCAGAATGTGGTCTCTCTGCAATTTCACACTCCACTGTTTGTCATTATATTGATGCCTGGCCCTCTATGATTTTATGATCTGGATCTTACCTTTCTGCAGAGTTACCAGTGAAGATTACTAAAGAGATTGAGGCGGTGAAAACGACAGTGAACGAGAGGATCGAGTTGGAGTGTGAAGTGTCTGAAGAAGGAGCTCAAGTTAAATGGTATGGCCATGTCCAACTTAGTGTGTGTGTGTGTGTGTGTGTGTGTTCCTTTTGTGTCCCTGTGTGTGTGAGTGCCTCTGAGGCTCTAACCTTTTGTCTTCCCCCTCAGGTGTAAGAACGGTGTGGAGGTCCCGACCGGGCCCCGGTCACGCTACCGTGTCAAGTCTGAGGGGCTGAAACACTGGCTGATCATTGACGATGCCTCAAAGGAGGACACTGGAACCTTCTCCCTCATGGCCTCTGGGGGCACTTCTGAGGCCAAAGTCCAGGTTGACTGTGTGTATTTCACTTCTCTCTCTTACTGAGAAACTGTAGATCAACTATATTGATTGCCATTTTGTTGTATCATCTTATTTCTTGCCGTTCTTCCCTTCATCAGTGAAGCCACTGAAGATTATTCAGGATCTGCAGGACATGACAGTGCTTTTGGGCCAGCCACTGAAGATGCACTGTGAGATCTTCCCTGGGAATGTTCCAGGTCGCTGGTACAGGAACGGACAGCTGATCCAGTCCAACGACCGCATCAACATCCTGCAAAGAGCCAAGTACGTCACCTCCCTCCCACTCGCCTATGTCCTCAGCCCCATACCTGGTCAAGTCACATGGACAGGAAAGATTCAAATCGCAATTCATCATTAGGAACATGTAACCTGAGCAGGAAAAACTCTGGGCCTTATCTCTTCCCTCTGTCCTCCTGCTTGTCTCTAGTGTCGTCTTCATATTGGTTAAGCTGTCTTTTTAGGAGCAAGCCAACAGTCTTCACTTGTTTTCTTGTTTTGACAGGAACCACCGATTAGAAATTGCGAACAGCACCATTCACGATGCCGGGGATTATACCTTTGTGCCAGAGGGATACTCTCAGAGCCTCTGTGCCAAAATTCATATAATTGGTACAGTCATTTTAATTATACAGAACCATCCAAGGGTTGATAGGAATACTGAGGCTTATAGACCACTTACTTGTTTCTTCTTTGTCCCGTTCCTACAGATCCTCCCAGGGTGGACCTGGAGAGCTTGAACTTCCCTGACAACACAGTGACCATTGTGGCAGGAAATAAACTCCGCGTGGAGATCCCCGTCAGTGGAGAACCAGCACCCAGGGTGGTGTGGATGAAGGGAGAGCGGGTGAGTGCTGACCTGGGTCAAAATAGGCTTCATTGTGCTTAATTGTTATTGGAAATACAGTATACATACTGAATGTATGGGTATAGTACAATCTACTATTTGCCATTGTAGGTCATTCTTGACTCGGGCCACCGTGTGCGAGCTGAAACCTTCTCGGACCACACCAGCCTCACCATCGACATCGCAGAGAAGGAAGACACAGGAAACTACAAGATAGTCCTGCAGAACGAGGCTGGGGAAGCAACGGCTAGCGTCAAAGTCAAGGTGGTGGATATCCCAGACCCTCCTGAAGTTCCCCTGGTCCCGGAGGTTGGGGGAGACTGGTGCTCTATGACATGGGACCCCCCAATCTATGACGGAGGCTCACCCATCTTAGGTAGGTGTTTGTGTGGGTGGTTTTATGCTAACAAGTTGGATATTCTGTATGCGTGTGTGATATAGAACGATGCTTTTCCCCAAAAGGTTACTTCATTGAAAGGAAGAAGAAGCAGAGTTCCAGGTGGATGAGGCTGAACTTTGACCTGAACAAAGAGACCACATTTGAGCCTAAAAAGATGATTGAGGGTGTCCCGTACGAGGTGCGAGTCTTTGCTGTGAATGCCATCGGCGTGTCCAAACCCAGCGAGCCATCCAAGGCCTTTGTGCCCCTGGGTGAGTTCTAAGTACCTGCTGTTCGCTTGGCAATGTAAACCTTTGTGACAAAGCCAGTGAGGTGACACCTACAGTACAAAGGCATATCCTCTTATTTAAGCCAATACATAAGAGAGTTCATCCTGTGGTTCTATCATATCACGATAGTGGGAGAAAAATGAAAGAGCTAGTGCTGTGAAACTGTGTGATAGTGCAGGCCATTGCATGGGCTACCCTTCCCCTTCGCAGCTGTTCCTCTGATACCCCACTATTCCAAGCATTCCGCATTCTGACTGTGACCTCCACTGGACGTGGCCGGAGCTTTAGGAGATATTAAATATGTCTTTATAATGGCTGCCAAATCATCTAGGGCTTATAGGTTTAGGAGATCAGCCTCCCAGAGGGTTCAATAGGAGTTAAAGGTGATGCAGGATGTAAGAATAGACGTTAGGAGCCGCCCCTAATGAGATCTGATGAACAGAGTGATGGCGTACCAGCGCCAGCTAGAGGGGTGTCCCACTTTCATAGGTATACTACATTGTATGCATTATAATGTACATATGCCCTACCAAGCAAAAAGGCAGTAACTGCTCATAGCATTGACACGGTGAAAATTGCTTTTATTTACCTTGGTTTCACAGTAACCTTATGCAGTTACTGCTAACATGACCCCCATTTTCTCCAAAACACAATACAATAGAGGCAGGATACTTGTCCACATGATTAAGCACGTATTTAATGTTGCAAAAATGACATGAACTCATTTTCAACCAAATGAGCAGTTACTGCCTTTTTTGCTTGGTAGGGCAGAATTGGAGATCCAGTTTTGACACGGAATGAAACATACTATACATGCAAGGACATGTTTGTGTGATGTTCAACCCTTGTAACTCTCTCACAATGATTGCCCTCAGCTGTGACCAGCGAGCCCACCATGCTGGTGGTGGATGATGTCACAGACACCACGGTGACCATGAAGTGGCGTCCCCCAGACACCATCGGCGCTGCAGGCTTAGACGGCTACCTGGTGGAGTATTGCATCGAAGGAAGTAAGAAACGTACTATTGACATGCCTCTGTCGACAAATAGTTTTGGTCTTTTATAACTAGAACCCACTTGACTTTTCATGATCAGTAGAAACTCCTGGCCCTGTTAATAAGTATAACCTGCTCTGTTAAGTCTATGGACATGTTCTCCACAGCTGATGACTGGAGAGTAACCAATAAGGAGCTGACAGAGAAGACTAAGTACACTATCACTGGCCTCCCTCCGGAGGCTAAGATCCTGGTAAGGGTAAGGGCTATCAATGCCGCCGGCGCCAGCACTCCCAGAACACTTCAGCACTCTATCCTGGTCAAAGAGGTCATCGGTGAGTCCTAGCCACTCTCCGCTTCTGTATTTATTATTTATTAGCAAGGCTTAAGCAACAAGGCTAGGAACATGACATTTGATACAAGTCCAAAGGACCAGTGTTTATAAACTTTTCCCCAAAGTTTCAGTATTTAAAAAAAGATGCAGAAATCACACTCCATCCACTTATCTGACCTGTCCTCTTACCAGAACCACCTAAGATCCGCATCCCCCGTCACTTGAAGCAGACGTACGTTCGTAAAGTTGGGGAAGCCGTCAATCTCGTTATTCCATTCATGGTAAGGCAATAACAGCATATGGCTCAATTACCTTCAGTGAAAGCCCTTTAGTAAATCCTATTTAGTTAGATTCATGCTCCTATGCGATATGTGACATGTAGGGCAAGCCCAGGCCAAAGGTGAGCTGGCTGAAGGAGGGCCAGGCGGTGGATCCCACGCAGGTCACTATTCGCAACACAGACTGTGACAGCATCATCTTCATCCGTAAGGCAGAGAGGAAGCACTCTGGCAAGTACGATATGAAGGTGGAGGTGGAGAACCACGTGGACACGGCCATCGTAGACATCCAGATAGTAGGTGGGTTCAGGGACACTTGCAGGAAAGGATATCCTGATCTCACTCACAGTTAAAGTTGCTTAGGCACAGATCAATTAAGCATTTGTGTTGGTCATTTTACAGATTGAATCAAAACAGGAAGTAGAAAAAAATACTATAATGAGGAAATATTTTATAATAAAGAGTTGATCGAGTTGAATATTTTTAGCTTTGTTTTGTCCAACTTTTTCACAGCAGCTAATGTCTAGCTAACACATGCCAATAAGATCCAAACGGATGTTAACGAATTAATCTCTCCACTCAGACCTTCCAGGGCCTCCACAGTGTGTGAAGATAGATGAGGTCTGGGGGGGAAATGTGGCTCTGGACTGGACCCCTCCAAAGGACAATGGCAACGCCGCCATTACAGGCTACACCATCCAGAAAGCAGACAAGAAGACCATGGTATGAGTCTGCTGAATGCATCTCTCAGTGCTGCACTATATGGAATCAGTATGAGGGAGAGATTTCTACAGGAAATGTACCTCTGTATGTACCATGCATATGGAATCCATGTGTATGTGCTACCAATTGTGATCCCCAGTATGTTTGACCTAATCTGTTCTCTGTGTGACAGGAGTGGTACACGTGTATTGAGCACTACCACCGCACCTGCATCACCATCACAGAGCTGGTGGTGGGAAACGAGTACTTCTTCAGAATCTACTCTGAGAACATGGTGGGTCTGAGTGAGGGTGCCACCCAGACCAAGGACAGTGCCCTCATCGTTAAAGAAGGTATGTGTGAGCTCCTCTGTGGGGGGGGAGATACCGTATGGAGAGCAATAAAAAATATGACCAGTATGTCATCCCCCTCTACTTTGTAATATTATAGACCAACTCATTCAAAAAGCAGATGGACATGAACCTCAGTCCCTTCTTTAGCAGATGGACATGAACCTCAGTCCCTTCTTTAGCAGATGGACATGAACCTCAGCCCCTTCTTTAGCAGATGGACATGAACCTCACTCCCTTCTTTAGCAGATGGACATGAACCTCAGTCACTTCTTTAGCAGATGGACATGAATCTCACTCCCTTCTTTAGCAGATGGACATGAACCTCAGTCACTTTCTTTTCCTTTTCTTCTTTGTCTTTTGTCACAAAAGGTAACGATACGTACTGATAAAATATAAATTTGTACAGAATTAGACCAGTTGCTTTCATTCAGAGGTGGCTTATAGACTACATATCATGTTTCATTGAACTGTCCTGTTAATGCAGATGTTGCTGTCTCTCACCGCAGATGATGAATTAAAATATTGTCTCTCCTTCAATCATGATCACAAGGGAAATTCCCCCATGATACAGCTCAGCGCCTGTATCATGCACAACCCCATTCTTCCTCCCTTCCTCCCTCTGCAGGCATGCAACTGAAGAACCCCGAGTACATCGACCATGACTTCAAAGAGCCTCCCAAGTTTACCCAGCCCCTCATCAACACCTTTGCCATCGCTGGCTACAACGCCACCCTTAACTGCAGCGTCCGCGCCAACCCACGGGTAGGTGTAGCCGGGTCCCAGATCTGTTTGTGCTGTCTTGCGAACTCCATTTGAGCAATGGAGTTGGCAAGACGGCACAAACAGATCTGAGACTCAGGCTAGGGTAGGTGTGTAGGACCATACTCAGACAGTGCCTACACCAACCCTCTGGGAATGTTCTGTCCAACTAAACTCCTGGACAGGGTTGTGGTATCATTGCTGCTGAATTTTTGTCCTGCCTATAAATTAGTGATTGATTTAGACATGGGCAACTAAGTATGTCTACTCTATTGACTCTGGCCAATCAATGACATGAATTTATGAATTAGGAGCCAAACCCAAAGACTGTGCAGCACTGAAGCTGGGACATCCAATGCCCTGGCCTAGTGGGTCATCTTAGGCCTTTAGTCAGCCTGTTCCCCGTAACCCTCCAGCCTGTTCCCCGTAACCCTCCAGGACAGCCCAGGCCCAAATGGCCCAGGCACCCAGCTATAGGCTGAAAGCTTTACACCTGCAGCCTGCTCTTTCTGTCCGCCTCTCAATCACGGCAGCCTTTACACTCGACAGCTATCCTCTCTCTAACAACACGTCTCTAGTCAGCTGCCTGAAGTTCTTTGTTGAGAGGTTAAAAAACTCATTAAATTAACAGACAGATGACAACATATTCATGCACTGTTCTGAGTAGGTATCTCTAACTTGAACAATTGATTGGCCCTCTCACTGAGAAAACAGTACAAATCCACAGACCAGTAAAACATTGGAATGTTTTTGAATACTTTTGAAATAATGTACTACAACATATTGAGTTGACAAATGTTTTAACGATATAGTAGCGATGCCTTTTCTACTCTGGGTTCTTTAGTTGACTACATGGAACTCTATTCCACATCAAGTAACTTATGCCAGCAGTAAAATTAGATTAAAAAAAACTGATAAAATGACACCTTATGGAACAGCGGGGACTGTGAAGCAACACAAACATAGACACATGCATACAAGCACACGATAACATACGCGCTATACACACATGGATTTTGTGTTATAGATATGCGGTAGTAGAGTAGAGGCCTGAGGGCACACACTTAATATGTTGTGAAATCTGTTATGAATGTATTGTAATGTTTAAAAAATATATAACTGCCTTAATGTAATAATAAATACAAATACTACATGATAAACATTATGGGGAGTAACTTGCGAAACATCCCTGACTTAATTGAGTATAGATATTTGACATGCTTCTCTAGGAAACTGGCTAACCTTCTCTGTTTTTGACTTCAGCCCAAAGTGATTTGGATGAAGAATAAGATGGCCATCATTGACGACCCGCGCTACCGCATGTTTAGCAACCAAGGGGTCTGCACCCTGGAGATCCGGAAACCCAGCCCCTACGACGGGGGCATGTACTCCTGCAAGGCCATTAATGACCTGGGTGATGCGCTGGTGGAGTGCAAGCTGGAGGTTAAAGGTCAGTTTGGGCTTTAGGGGTACCTGGTAACCTGTGGTGTATGTTATGCACCTGTGTGCAGTATTAGGTTTCTAGACTCTTTGCTGACATAGATCAGTACATAGTTTGTTTCAGTGAGTACACCACCAAGGGCCCGCCCGTATCAGCTGGGGACCTGTAAGTATCCGTCGTACATATATCGTATATGATATATGCTTATATTATCATATACAATATCCAGGGTGTTGCCATTACATCACCCCTGGTACTCCAATGAGGAACAACGTATTACATCATGTGGACGAACTCAATCTAAGCATTTCCTTTTCATTTTAGACCATTTTTAACATGTTCATCCAGTCACAGGTGTTCATACAAGACTTCAGTAATGTCACTTGTGTTCAGCCGAATCCTGTACATCCGACTACCACTGTTATATTTGAATTTCCTACCACAACTTCAAATTCACAACATGGTCCAATTCTTTCTAAGTCATCATCACACACCAACCCCTCACAACTCAAACACACATCAATAAGTCATGCTTTAGATGTAGTTCCCTTGTTAGATGAATAATATCTTGTGACTCCCATGTTTAAATGTTTCCCCTCAACAGATGGTGAGGATCCTTCAAATACGTGTTTAACTCCTCATATAAAATGAGTTCAATAACTGACCAGTATTCCCTGGAGCACACATAACTCCCCCATGTAAACATTTTGATAACCCCTTCTTCTCTTCTCTCCCCCCAGTCCCCACTCAGGAATAGTGAATGTATGTTCTCATCCAAGGTAAGCTTTCATATGGTTTTGGCATATGAAGCTTATGTCATTCATTCTGCATCTGTCAAATGCCAATAATACAGCTTTTCTCAGCAGTACTAGGTAGCTCGCACCCACCCGTCTGAAAGAGGACCAAGGAATTTCAGGGCTTGCCTGCTTTAATCAAAATGGATGTGTGATATGTACAGTAACATAATAGGTTGTGTTGCATGTGTATGCGGCTCTAGACACTGTATGGGCAGTGTTCATTGGAGCCAGTTACTTTCCAATAACACTCTAGGGTTGTTGTCTAGGGTGGCTGTCTAAAGTCAAGCGTACCTCTAACATTTCAGAAGACTATTTTAACGGTTGGTGTGACGTGACTGTTTCGTATGACCTGTGTTTCCCTGGTAACCGTGTCTGTTCCTCATCTAACATATGCCAAACACGAAAGGTGAGTAACCTTCAAAGTAGTGCAAATGGTCTGATCTTGACATCAGAGTAAATACCAACATCTTTGTTAAAGGTTAAAAGTTGACATAATGATTACATTATTTTCCAGACATCGTTTCTCCACGATGGTGTCCTGTACATTTACTGGGGTGATGAGATACGATTCATCCATAGATCACCTTCTCCTGATTAATACATAGATGATATACAGTTGAAGTCGGAAGTTTCCATACACCTTAGACAAGTACATTTAAACTCAGTTTTTCACAATTCCTGACATTTAATCCTAGTAAAAAATCCCTGCCTTAGGTCAGTTAGGATCACCACTTTATTTTAAGAATGTGAAATGTCAGAATAATAGCTTTTTTATTTCTTTCATCACATTCCCAGTGGGTCAGAAGTTTACATATACTCAATTAGTATTTGGTAGCATTGCCTTTAAATTGTTTATTGATCCCCGTGGGGGAAATTTCTTTAAAGTATCTATCTATCTATCCATCTTTAACTTGGGTCAAACGTTTCGGGTAGCCTTCCACAAGCTTCCCACAATAAGTTGGGTGAATTTTGGCCCATTCCTCCTGACAGAACTGGTGTAACTGAGTCAGGTTTGTAGGACTGGTCATTAGGGCCAAACAGTTCTATTTTTGTTTCCTCAGACCAGAGGACATTTCTCCAAAAAGTATGATCTTTGTCCCTATGTGCAGTTGCAAACCGTAGTCTGGCTTTTTTATGGCGGTTTTGGAGCAGTGGCTTCTTCCTTGCTGAACGGCCTTTCAGGTTATGTCGATATAGGACTCGTTTTACTGTGGATATACATACTTTTGTACCTGTTTCCTCCAGCATCTTCACAAGGTCCTTTGCTGTTGTTCTGGGATTGATTTGCACTTTTCGCACCAAAGTACGTTCATCTCTAGGAGACCGAACGCGTCTCCTTCCTGAACGGTATGACGGCTGCGTGGTCCCATGGTGTTTATACTTGCGTACAATTGTTTGTACAGATGAACATGGTACCTTCAGGCGTTTAGAAATTGCTCCCAAGGATGAACCAGACTTGTGGAGGTCTACAATTGTTTTTCTGAGGTCTTGGCTGATTGCTTTTGATTTCCCCATGATGTCCAGCAAAGAGGCACTGGGTTTGAAGGTAGGCCTTGAAATACATCCACAGGTACACCTCCAATTGACTCAAATGATGTCAATTAGCCTATCAGAAGCTTCTAAAGCCATGACATCCTTTTCTGGAATTTTCCAAGCTCTTTAAAGTCACAGTCAACTTAGTGTATGTAAACTTCTGATCCACTGAAATTGTAATAAAGTGAATTATAAGTGAAATAATCTGTCTGTAAACAATTGTTGGAAGAATTACTTGTGTCATGCACAAAGTAGATGTCCTAACCGACTTACCAAAACTATAGTTTGTTAACATGAAATCTGTGGAGTGGTTGAAAAATGAGTTTTAATGACTTCAACCTAAGTGTATGTAAACTTCCGTCTTCAACTGTATTTATAGTTGGCCTATATTTGACACAATAGGGTTATGTACTAGAGAAGGCAAAATCCAGTAACTGTTCCTGGTATTTGAGCTTCTTAGTGAACGGCCATGTCATGGCTCCTATAGCTCTGCCTCTGTAAGCCTGAGCAGATATTACTCACAGACTCAAAAGTGACATGTCTTGCACCTGTCCTTTACTGACGCTGTCTCTATTTTCTCTCCTCTCACTGCTGTCCACTTTGGTATCTCTACTTTTTGGGACTGTATGGTGTCTCTCTTTGGTTGCAGACTCACCCTTGCAGTGTCTGTTTCAACTTTGCACACTCACCCTCTGCTATTGTTGTTGGACTCTTACAATCTTCTCTCTGTTGAAGATTGATAGTCTTCTCTCTCTTTCACTTGCTCTCTATCCCTCCTAGCAACAAATTGAGTGTTTCTACTTTCTCCCTCCAGGGGGCTTTACCTTCTCTGAGCTCATGCAGCGTGGAGTGCCATTACACCTGATCGATAAGTACATGAGCGAGACCAAGGCCGTGGAGCAGCCAGAGAAGTAGTCAGACTGAGCAACCCCTGATACGCCTAGGCTGCCCAGAAACCTGTCATCACACCACTAGTGACCTGCCTCTCACCAGCAGTCAAGGGAGGGGCTGGAGGGGGAGGGAGGGATGTACTGGACTTTGGCATGGCATGCTGTGTGCGGGTATGGAGTTAGTTACCATAAAAGAAGCCAAGTTATCACCAGCTTTGTGTCATCTACTAGTATTCCAAAGGCTCTGTTTAAGCTCAGTTGCATGTTGGCAGTGTTTTGGCTGTAGCTTTTTATTTTAGATGAGTAGTGTAGGAAATGTACAGTAGGACGAACTGTAATGTCCACCTATCTGGACATGTTTTGTCTCTGTTGGAATTGGGAGGTGTGTTTGGGGGGAGGGGACTAATGTTGAAATGTATAAACAATATGGCTTGATGTCTGTAATACAATGCCTTGTGATTAAAGATTGAACTTAAAAATATACAAATATTAAAATGCATCTGACCAGGTGATTTGCAATGAGAATTGACAGTATTTCATCAGTCCCTTTAACATGCTTCACAATTAGGATTTGCTGATTTCATTTTCTGTTCTTGGAGTATGAAAAGTATAGTTGTCTGACTAATGTTGAGATGTGGGCTTTCAGACAGTTATCCATACTTTGTTTTAGCCTTACACTGCATGACACAATGTGCTTTCTGTGCTCATACTGTACTTGAGGCTTGAGTGTATTCTAAGCTCAGGCCATCTGCGCATGCTTTCATCTTCAATTTGTAATTTATGACTCCTGGAATAAAATAAAAATATGTAACATGTCATCCTTTATTTATGTGTAAATATTTTCAAAAAACAGTTTCTACAGTACATAATAGGAAAATAATGACAGTATTAAGATGCTTAAAGAACACGCCATATCTAAATGTTGCAACGGCAGTGCAATTACATAATAATGTTACAATGTTACGTTCAATAGAGCTATGAAGCTGCAGTAGCCTACTGCAGTTGTAGTTCACTGCTCCTAGCGGTCAAAGGACTACATTTCATTTGAAATTCCCGGCCTCATTTCCTTCCGGAGACTTGCTTCCTGCTGAAACGCAATTCTCAATCACAAACGGATAAAATATCGACAACTCATGGTTCCGCTCTAGAAAAATGACTATTCACACATAACTGCCAAATGAGAAAGTATTTTCTGGGCGGTTGCGAGAAGATAGCAGTGCCTGAAACCCACAGGAACGTCAAGAGTATCGCTGGGTGATAGGCTACTTTTCGTAGCGCAGAAGCTGAAAACAATGCCACATTTATTGTGGCCGGAGCCGCTGTCAGCCGCACAACTCAAGCGGCTAGAGGAGCACAAATATAGCGCCTCGGGTCGATCTCTTTTCGAACCTCCTTGTCAGATATATTGGAATTGGCTGGTCGAACAAATTCCAACCTGGGTAGCGCCTAATACTTTGACTATAATTGGACTGGTAATAAATATAGTCACAACTGTAGTGTTGGTGTTTTACTGTCCAACGGCAACAGAGGAGGTAAGTGCTTTGCGACCTTGGGAGGGTAAACTTTTGAGTAGCCATGTAGCAGCACCCCATGACAGCATTGTAACTCTCTTCGATCATGTGTAACATTGTTGCAACTCGAATCCGTCTACAGCGCTATTGTTACTTTACAACTGCTCCAAACATCAGAATATTGGGGGTGGGGGGGAAATGTGCACAGTCCACTATCAAATGTTTTGTTCCTCGAAAGTTTGTCTAATTTGTTGTTGACTTACTGCATATGCTTGATTTAAAACGCCAAATAAGAGTTGGTGTCAAAAAGTTGCCAGCCTGTTTGCGCAGCCACTCATAAATCAAGCAAATAGTAATTAAAGGTAACTGGGAGTAAGTGTGGCTGAATGTTTGTTCAATAAAAACTAAAGTAATATTAACTTTACCTATTGCAAGTTTGAACTTTTTAGATAACAATAGCTATACAAGTTCAACCATAGTCAGCAAACCAAGAACAGGGCGAATACCTAGGTTTTAACCATGCAACGTGGTCATACTATGACCTGTCATCCACTTAGGTGCGAGAGAGAGAGGCTTCTTTTCCTTCCTTTGTATGGTGTGCGTTCAGGCGCGTGCCTGTCGGGTATTCACATGTGTTACAGTGTGTTTATCAGTTCTATACCTTTGTCCACCCATCCCACAGTACAGATTGGAATCTCACCACTGGCACAAAGTCCAGATTCCATCAAGCTCCAGGCAGGTTTGTGCAGCAGACAATTCAAGAAGGGCATTTTATATGCAGCACAAGCGGTTGCATACAACCCGTCTTCATCTGCATTCTGTATAAAGTACAGTGCAATAATACTTTGAATAACTAGATGAAAGGGCTACCTGGCCTGGACATAAGCTGCAGCATACACCACTGTCACTGACCAGCTGAACTTGCCTGAGAGCCATTTAACTAAAATGACTACCTGTATACAGAAAGGGCTTTTTAGGACAGGGTGGCAGGGGTTACTGAAGAGCAGTTTGTTGTTGTTGGCAGAGGAAGGGACTGGAGAACAGCAGGATATCTAGAAAGAGAGAACAGTACAGTGTTTTAGAAAAAAACAAAGCAATGGGACAAACACACAGTTAGGCCAATACAGTACGGTGTTGTCGAGAGAACAGTTAGGCCAGTAGTGTTGTGTACTGGGGAGCCAGGCCCACCGAATCAGATTAGGCAACAAAAAAGTTCAATAATTATGCTCTCTACTTGTCAGTGTTCTAAACGCGACATTGTCTTTTTACCTAAACATTTTAAACACCATCAGATAGAATTCATAGCAAGCAGTGCACTGGAATAGCATTTAGATTAAGTGGAATGACATTAACCCATGGGATGGGGGACTAAAAATAACTAATTGAAAGCCACACCCCCAATAAGCTATGAATATGACTGCGTTCGGAAAGTATTCAGACCCCATTACTTTTTTCACATTTTGTTACAGCCTCATTCTAAAATGTATTAAAATATTTTCCCCCTCATCAATCTACACACAATACCCCATAATGACAAAGCAAAAACATGTTTTTATAATTGAGAAAAAATAAAACAGAAATACCTTATTTACATAAGTATTCAGACCCTTTGCTATGAGACTTGTGTTGAGACGGGTGCATCCTGTTTCCATTTATCATCCTTGAAATGTTTCTACAGCTTGATTGGAGTCCACCTGTGGTAAATTCAATTGATTGGATATGATTTGAAAAGGCACACACCTGTCTTTATAAGGTTCCACAGTTGACAGTGCATGTCAGAGCAAAAACCAAGCCATGAGGTTGAAGGAATTGTCCGTACAGCTCCGAGACAGGATTGTGTCAAGACACAGATCTGGGGAAGGGTATCAACACATTTCTGCAGCATTGAAGGTCCCCAAGAACAGAGTGGCCTCCATCATTCTTAAATGGAAGAAGTTTGGAACCACCAATACTCTTCCTAGAGCTTCTCTGTGGAGATGGGAGAACCTTCCAGAAGGACAACCATTTCTGCAGTACTCCACCAAACAGGCCTTTATGGTAGAGTGGCCAGATGGAAGCCACTCTTCACTAAAAGGCACATGACTGTCTGCTTGGAGTTTGTCAAAAGGCACATAAAGGACACTCAGACTACGAAAAACAAGATTACCTGGTCTGATGAAACCAAGATTGAACTCTTTGGCCTGAATGCCAAGCGTTACATCTAGAGGAAACCTGGCACCATCCCTACGGTGAAGCATGGTGGTGGCAGCATCATGCTGTGGGGATGTTCTTCAGAGGCAGGGACTGGGAGACTAGTCAGGATCGAGGGAAAGAAGAACGGAGCAAAGAACAGAGAGAACCTTGATAACCTGCTCCAGAGCTCTCAGGACTGGGGTGAAGGTTCACCTTCCAACAGGACAACGACCCTAAGCACACTGCCAAGACAACGCAGGAGTTGCTTCGGGACAAGTCTCTGAATGTCCTTGAGTGGCCCAGCCAGAGCCCGGACTTGAACCCGATCGAACATCTCTGGAGAGACCTGAAAATATTTGTGCAGCGATGCTCCCCATCCAACCTGACAGAGCTTGAGAGGATCTGCAGAGAAGAATGGGAGAAACTCCCCAAATACAGGTGTGCCAAGCTTGTGGCGTCATACCCAAGGCTCAAGGCTGTAATCGCTGCCAAAGGTGCTTCAACTTATGTAAATGTGATATTTCAATTTCTTAAAACCTGTTTTTGCTATGTCATTATGGGTTGTTGTGTGTAGATTGATGGAGGGGGAGGGACTATTTAGCACATTTTAGAATAAGGCTGTAACGTAACAAAATGTTGAAAAAGTCAAGGGGTCTGAATACTTTCCGAATGCTCTGTATATACACCATGCCACTGCCTCCTTTATTTGTTAATTTAGCAAACAATACCGTTCATAATCCACTATACAAAGGAAGGAAAAGAAGCCTTTCAGGTTCTATCTCTCTCTCTCTCTCTCTCTCTCTCTATCTCTCACACCTAAGTGGACGACAGGTCATAGTATGACCACGTTGCATGGTTAAAACCTAGGTATTCACCCTGTTCTGACTATAGTTGAACTTATATACCTATTGTTATCTAAAAAGTTCAAACTTGCAATAGGTGATAGAGGAATTTGTATGTTAAAGATAGTGACTAAAGTATTCCACCCTGAAACTGTATAACTGTGAAATAGGTTAGTTATAAGACAAT
The DNA here is from genome assembly GCA_023634145.1 of Thymallus thymallus. Taxonomy (NCBI): domain Eukaryota; kingdom Metazoa; phylum Chordata; class Actinopteri; order Salmoniformes; family Salmonidae; genus Thymallus; species Thymallus thymallus. The sequence goes on from CM042420.1 coordinate 12,402,994, forward strand.
AATCTAATAATATGTGTGACTGGACCTTTTTAAGACTAGGACATTGTGTTACTATTTCGCAATATGAGCAGGGTATAGCTGAGACAACAGAAGAGGAGTAGAAGTGTCAATAGGCGATTTGTGATAACTAAGTAACGGGAAAACTGTTAGGCTTGCAGGAGAGGATGAAAGATGTTGCAGAATATGATAAACAATGTATGTGTACAGTGGAAAAATACAGCCCCCCCCCTAAAGCAGGGTGGAGTTTTCGACTGATGTGTGTGTATAAAAGATGGGCTCTGAACTTAGACAGAGCTCTCTGAATAAAGAACTGACCATTGTAAGCTGGGGCTCTGTCTGTATTATTAAAAACTGAAGCCTTACAACCTTCAGGATACAGATAGAGTTATGAAATAGTTCATTTAGAACATTGAGAGAAATTCTCGTGACAATAGGTACAGTTAATACATTCTTTATCACAGTCAACACACCTGTGTTTGAGCTTTTAATTAGCTTTAAAAATGCTAAATTCTCTGAGACTCATGGCAAAATGTGTAGAATAGCATTAGGTGGGATATAAAACTGCACATTTTCCTCTGGCCCATGGCAAAATGTGTAGAATTGCAGGAAATTTGTTTTAAAACATTTTGTTTCTCTTTGTCTCATGGTAACATTTGTAGAATTTCAGAAAGTTAGCTGCTACACTCCTGGTACATTGTTGTGTAGAGAGATGATAAACACTGAGTGTTGGCTCACCCCTGACATCAGGGGTGGTAGGAACTTACCCAGTCAGGTCACTTTGTCTTTTACACTTTGGACTTATTCAAATGAATAAGTCCAAAGTGTAAAAAAACATTCCAAGCTAGATGAAGTCTTGTTTGTGCTTGGCCTTTTTTTTTTTTTTTTTTATCAGTCATTAGATGCATGTCATTATACTGATTTGTCTTTTAAGGGAAAACTTTGTATTTATGCTTACTACAGCTGTTTTCTAGAAAATGTTACAACATATATAATGTATTATCTGTTAGAGAAAACAAACCCGTGTTGAAGGAAATAGTCAAACATCTCAACTTGTCAAACACAAGCAACTCTCTGTTTTGCAAGAAGTGACTCAAAATAAGATCAACAACTTGTGTGTCATGGCTTTCTTCAATCTTCACTGATTTGATTTGGAAATGCACCCTGCATCTCATGTAAACAAGTCTGTCAACAGTCAAAAACAAAGACAGACCTTTCCCTTCAACGGGGGATAGTGGAGGAAAAGTTTGTCCTAGTTGAAATAGAAACCAGGTCATTCCATCCCCTTGTTTAATCCAATTTCTCTCCCTCCCTTTCTCGCTCTCCCTCTCTCCCTCCTTCCTTCCCTCCAGGCTCCAGCATGGGCCTTCATCCTGAGTGCGTTGGGCCTGTTCATTTATCAGTCGCTGGATGCCATCGATGGGAAGCAGGCTCGGAGGACCAACAGCAGCTCTGCGCTGGGGGAGCTCTTTGACCACGGCTGTGATGCTGTCTCCACAGGTGCGTCCCGAATATATTATTTTGTATTTTTTGCCTGTTTTAATTTGTGGTGCTTTACAGTACCCAACCAAGTATTTCAAGCAGTGGGGCCCCCCTGTACTTTTGTCTAGAGTCTGAACTAGACGGCATTTAGTGTTTAGCGTCATAGCAACCACTGTATCATATTGACTGACAGCGTACATTGCCTCAGAAGTATGAAACATCGTTACTCATTAGTCCTCAACTCTCTCTCGCTCTACAGTGTTTGTTGCCGTGGGAACATGTGTATCCTGTGGGATAGGGATCTACCCTGACTGGATGTTCTTCTGTGGCTTTGTGGGGATGTTCATGTTCTTCTGTGCACACTGGCAAACCTATGTTTCCGGAACACTGCGCTTTGGCCTGTAAGTAGGAATGATGCCGAATTATTATATAATTTGTTTACCTGTTGCTGGGCAGATAACGACTACTGCTTGTTTTTGACGTAGTACTTAAGACTAGTAGTCCATCGTGCTTCAAAAAATATACATTCTGGTTCTGATCTATGAGTTCTATAAATTCTCTCCACCCAGGGTTGATGTGACGGAGGTCCAGATTGCTATCGTTGTCATGTATGTGATGTCAGCTTTTGGTGGAGTGGCCCTTTGGGACTACAGGGTATGGCTCCAATACATTTATCCATCCATGCACACAAACCTAACACACACCCCCATACCCACTCGTACACTCTTTCTCCCTTTCCTTTTCTGTCATCTAAGCCATAGACCTGGACATTTTACACCAACATTTGGCGCTATATGGCAACACAAATTTTACACCAACATTTGGCACTGTACGACGACACACATTTTTCACCAACATTTGGCACCATAAGACAACACAACCAATCTTTAACATGTACTATATAACCAACCAATCAGCCCCACAACAACAATCTAACTACTAGTCATTAAATAGTCCTTTTGTTTCACTTTCACTCTGTGCAGCCTGTGGAGGCTTAACGACTAAACTTCACAATCAGTGAGAAGAAGGTAATTATGGGTCCGTGGCGTAGACCGTGGCGTAGACATGATCACATGATCTGGCTAGCAAACAGCTGATATCACCACGCAATATTATTGGCTTCTCCTCCCATCATGGCCTCAGCAGCATGCCCCACCCACCCACAGCTTACTGGTGTAAACAACGCTAGCTGCTGTGACAGAAGTTAATTAGTTCTGTTAACTGAAACTCTTGGTTGTTTTACCCTCTTGTAGTTGCCCATCCTTGGGGTGAAGCTGTACACCTTCCCCATCTTGGGCATCATTGGGGGAGCCGTGTTCTCCTGCTATAACTACTTCCACGTCATCCTCAACGGGGGCATCGGCAAGAACGGCTCCACTGTGGCTGTAAGTATCAAATCAAATCACATTTTATTGGTCACATACACGTAGCAGATATTATTGTGGTTTTAGCGAAATGCTTGTAGTGACATGTTTAGCTAAATGTTTGGGTTGATTTGTATTTTTTATCACACTTAAGCCTAAGCTGGCGTGGTAGTAAAATGTAGCCTTCACTGTATTGACTTATTCCACATTTTGTTGTTACAATGAATTCAAAACGGACATTTTTTTTTCTCGCCCATCTACGCACAATACCCCATAATGACAAAGTGAAAATGTTTTTGGACATTTTTTCTAATGTATTGAAAATGAAATCTAATTTACATTAGTATTCACGCCCTTGAGTCAATATTTTGTAGAAGCACCTTTTGCAGCGATTATAGCTGTGAGTCTCTTAAGAGCGTTCCACATCTGGATTGTGTAACATTTGCCCATTTTATTATTTTCTAAATTCTTCAAGCTCTACCAAATTGGTTGCTGATCGTTGCTAGACAACCATTTTCAGATCTTGCTATAGATTTTCAGGTAGATACAAGTTAAAACTGTAACTCGGCTACTCAGGAACATTCAGTCTTCTTGGTAAGCACCTCCAGTGTAGATTTGGCCTTGTGTTTTAGGTTATTGTCCTGATGAAAGATTAATTAATCTCCCAGTGTCTGGTGGAAAGCAGACTGAACCAGGTTTTCCTCTAGGATTTTAAATGTGCTTAGCTCCATTCTGTTTCAGTCCTTAACGATTGCAAGCATACCCAAAACATGATGCACCCACCACTATGATTGAAAATATGGAGAGTGATGTGTTGGATTGGATTTTCCCCTGACATAACACTTTGTATTCAGGACAAAAAGTATTTTTTGCAGTATTCCTTTAGTGCCTTGATGAATTCCCTGAGCGGTTTCCTTCCTCTCCGGCAACTGAGTTAGGAAGAACGCCTGTCTTCGTAGTGACTGGGTGTATTGATACACCATCCATCTAATAACTTTGCCATCCTCAAAGGGATATTCATTATCTGCTTTTTAATATTTTTTTACCAATTCTACCAATAGGTGGCCTTCTTTGCGAGGCATTGGAAAACCTCCCTGGTCTCTGGTTGAATCTTCTTGTTTGAAATTTACTGCTCGACTGAGGGACCTTGCAGAGGTCTAAGGCACTGCATCTCAGTGCAAGAGGCGCCACTGCAGTCCCTGGTTCGAATCAAGGCTGCATCACATCCGTCCGTGATTGGGAGTCCCATAGGGCCGCGTACAATTAGCCCAGCGTCGTCTGGGTTTGGCCGGTGTAGGCCGTCATTGTAAATGAGAATTTGTTCTTAACTGACTTGCCTAGTTAAATAAAGGTTTAAATATATATATATATATATATATATATATATATATATATATATATATATATATATTAAAAAGAGGATCCTATCAGCTTTCTATAGGCTAGGCTTACTATATTTATTTTTCAACTTTCCTGATATTAAGCACATTGCTTGTCTTTACAACAGGAGTATAGCCTACTTGGCTGGCATGGAAATGAACCATGGGAAAAGCATCCTCCATTTGCTATTTAAGTGTTTCAGGACGGGTGCATAATGGTCCATTCTAAATCAAAACAAATTTCACATATATTATTTAGTATATGTAAAGACAAGATTAAATCAAGAACAGTCTGATGGTTGACAATGTTAGCCTATCACTTGTGAATGATGCTCAGTATAAGGCAAGAAACAATGCATACCTTCTGTTTGCAACTGTTTCAAATCATAGTCTCATACCTCATGTAGCCTAGCCTATAGGCCTATATGTTTGATAAAGGCCAAATATCTCCTTTTTAAAATGAAGCACATTAATCTGCTTTACAATGTGTGTAGAGCCTAACTGGCATACATACGCAGCGTGTGAGTTTCACATTTGGGGAAGATCATTTACACCATAACAATGCACCTTTTATAATAAAAGCATTACATGCATAATCGCATTTGCGGTCACTTTTGATAATGGTGTTTTCCGCTAATGGAACATACTGCCGTTTATTTTTTATGTTAGATCCCAAATTAATACAAGCACTATCGCATCCCACAACTGTCCCAGACTATGTTTGGAATATTAATTTCTCGCACAGAATAGAATAGGTTGACCTTTGTACTATGGGGGATAGTAGATTGACATAGGCTAGTGCTTTTGCTGTTTGTTAGGCCTACTCATCTTGTTGGCTGACGAAAAGTAAATATTCTTCCAATATCTTCAATAAGCGCCTCAGAATTGGATAGGGATGTGTGCAGTTGCGTCACCGATGTGTCTGTCTTCACTTGTAGCCTGTGAGAAAGACCCGACCACCTGACGTAGTGCCATGTGAGGCAGAGGTGGTTCTGAGCATGCGGGGAGAAGGGAATTTTAAAATGATTATATTCAGCCCAAGGGCACAACGGCCACTGGCAGCAAAAGGCAAGGAATGTTTTTTTTAGGGGGCATTACAGCCACACGTTAATTCGAGGCATTATCAAATGCTTGTCAAATTATGAATGAGAGACTACTGAAGTTTGTACAGCCTGCACAAAAAAACAAAGCAGTGGTCATGCCTTTCATGCGACTTTTTTCAAATCATAATTCGAGTCACATCATGCAGCCTTAGAATGTATAAAAAATCTAAACGTATAGCCCAACTAAAGTTACATTAATAACTCTAAATTAAGCATATAGGAATACCTGTTTCTTCGTTAACCGCTCAACACAAATAGCCGCATGTGCGCAATCCCTTAAATTGTTTGGAGAAAATATCCTTTCTATCTTGATCAGCTTTGTTCAACTGTATTATTCATACTATAAAATAATGCCACGGAATTCTAAGCAAATCTTGTCCGCTAAATGAGTGCAGATCAGGACCTAACAAAAGGACAACTCAGAGTATGCTATTATGTTCTTCTGAAATAGACTACATTTTCCTCATATCATGTTTCTTTAGACCTGTTTAAATAAATAATGGATTTATTGTGAAGGTGTAGGCTATATTACATGGATTTATTAGATTTTATTTTACTAAAATGTAGAAATTATTAAAGGTCTTCATCATTGGCTTGTAGGCTGTGTGTGGAAGCCAGGATATGCTAAATGTGTTTGTTAATTAACGGTCAATTACTGTGAGACCGGCAGTTATTTGCTTTACAATCACTGGCTGAGTGCTTTTAAGTTATGAACCCAGTAGGTCCCTCTGATTCTCTGGCACTGGCCTTTAAACTATCCCAAAGCCTAGGACGAAGAGGCATGGAGATGCAGCCTTTAGTTATTATGCCCCCGGCCTCTGGAATATCCTGCCAGACAACCTGAGTGGGTCTGAAACTGTGGACATAAAACACATATTTTTAGCTTTGCTTTTCCTTAGGGTGCTTTTTAGTTGTTCAGTTTGTCATTCTTTTGTTTTTTTATCTTATGTTTGTTGTGTAGTAAATATTTCAGCATTTATTTACTAGTTCGTTTTTCTTCTGTAAAACGCATTGCGTTGCATTCCATGTCTGAAATGTGCTGCGTAAACGAAGCTTGATTTGGAAGGCACTGTACATTTTAGGACAATCAGAAAAATGTGGCTTCTACTCTAGGTTAACAATTCAGTTATTTACTATGTTGCTGTGTGTTCCATAGGACACCAGTGTGCTGACACCAGGTATGCACATCGGCCTCATCCTCACACTGGCCTTCATCATCTTCAAGAAGTCATCCAGCAAGCTTTTTGAGCTACATCCTTGCCTCTACATCCTGACTTTCGGCATGGTAATCGCCAAGATCTCCAACAAGCTAGTTGTGAGTGCTCCGTTTTAAATAAAGTCTCCGCATTCTTACTTTGCTGTCATCTCTCAATTTATTCATATCTCTAGCCTACTGACTACTGCCTGAAGGGAAATTCAGTTCTGTAGTGTCTTATCAAGCCAGCAAGGAATGCTTTTCCTCTCTAATAAATGGGACCTCACCCATATGTAACAGTGAAAGCCATCGCTCATTCATTAACTCTCTTCTCCTCCTCCAATACCAGTATGTTCCTTATGTGTTCCTCTGTCTTTGTGTCAGGTGGCCCACATGACCAAGAGTGAGCTTTATCTCGCGGACACGGCTTTCATTGGGCCTGGCCTCCTCTTCCTCAACCAGTACTTCAACAGCTTCATCGACGAGCACATAGTCCTCTGGATCGCCATGGTGAGTCTCTCACCCCAGATGTGTCTTTGCGATTCTGTAGTTCTGTCATCAAGCCAATGTTTTAATACAGGCCTGGTGTCATTTTCAACCCATTTCAGTTGATGTCTTCCGTATAGATAGGAACCAGAAGTTTCCCCTAACCACATAAACTGACTGGGAACAACCGTAGGTCCTTATGTACATTTCTCATACCAGTATTTCCTCTACAGGTCCTGTCATTGATTGACTTGACACGCTACTGCACAGGCGTATGCATCCAGATCGCCTCTCACCTGCGCATTCACGTGTTCAGCATTACGGCGCAGGCTGCCTCCAAACACGACTGACGTTTTGCCCGGCGGAAGGAGGCGGGGGAGGCGGAGGATGTCGCCCCGCTCTTGAAAGCAGACTATGATGAAGAGGTCCCCTCCACCCCAAACCTCAGCAGCCTTGACACACCTCTGACCACCTCTGACTAAAGTTAGTCTGTAATAACACTAGAGTAATGACAGGAAGGACATAACCATCCCTGATTAGAGATACCGTCGAGGGTAAAACACACTGGTCTGTATCTCGCTGGACGAGTGCAGTATAGTTTGTCTTTTTGTCTCCATATAGGAAGTAATTACTATCTGAGACTCAGATTTGATAAATGTCATCGGACAGGTTTTAACATCCAAAGCGCACCATTTTCCATTATTTCCAGCTCATTCAATTCAGACTAAAACATACACTATGGGTAAAAGATACAAAAAATGTGGGTCAAAGATCAAATTATGTTTCTCAGTGATCAGAGAAATGAGTTTCTTTGTGTTTTCCCCCTTGAATTTGGTTTCTCTTAATTATTGTTTTGACTGACAATTGATACATATTTCTATTTGACCTATATTCAATGCCTTAAGGTTAGTAGAGGCTACAGTACTAGACTTATCTCTCTTTACTTAACAGCGATAAAAAAACAATGCGATAAAAAAAACAATCTCAACCGAATGAACATGTTTGATCATTGCCAAAATTGATATTGTAGCTCTTGAAATCATTAATTAGTCATGTTTATTTATTTAATGAATGAGACCCAATCTGGCATGAAATCAACTCAATCAGGGCTAGGAAATACAAAATAAATCAACCTTTCGACCTCGGATAACTTCCAAAATGAAGTTTGTATAGTAGAATGAGACATTCCTAACGAGGTATGGTACGATAATTGTCAAGGACTGCAGGTGAAGGGAAGGGTCTGGGTTAACGCTGAAAACAGTGACATTTCTTCTACAAGGGCTTCCATCTGACTGAATAGATATAGATAGATAGGTACTTTATTGATCCCCCAGGGGGAAATTTCCTCTAGTCTCCCTCTAGTATACAGTGTATTCAGCATAATTTACTTTTTTCCAACACCCTCCGTAACCTTAACTCTACTCCAGTTGAAGTCCTTGTAGTCATGTTGATGATGCGTTAATGCCAGAGTCCCGTCTGCTTTCAACGTTCTTCTCCCTAAAGGGCTAATTCTATGATTGTACAGAATTCTGTTTGGCGCCTTAAATGTTTATTTGAATCCTTTTCGGTTTGTTTTAATCTGTGAATATTTGACGCAGTTTAGGAACAAGTACTCAAATGTTTCTTTTCTGCATCAATTGCAGAAAGCATCATTATGGAACCAGTATTTATGGTATAGTTGAAGTATCGGACAATATACCACTGAGAAATAACGTTGTACTGGAACTTATTTTACTGTTTACTATAATTCTGTACTGGAAGTAATCTCTTTTTCATCACATTTAGTATATGTATAGGTGAATGCATTTGGTACATAACTTTATGATTTGTTATTATTGTTGAACAGTATGATTCTGAACTGTTTCGGGGCATAGCTGAATGCATTGTTTGGCCGTTGCGCAACTTTAGGATAGACAGACAAAGGGATGCAATGGTGCGGATGTATTATTTCGGGGATGTTTCGCCCCTGTGGTCACGTTAATATAACTATTGGAACAAAGAGATCAGGAACCCCTACTCTAGGAATATGCCCACCGTACCATAAAGAAAATGTCCCTAAAAAGGACATTTTGACTTGCAGATATTGGTGGGTAGATTTCCAATGAGCCTTCAGAATACATGACTTTCAGTCTGGAAATGACAGACAACCTTAATTAGCCACCCGTTTTTGTTCAATCAGGGTTTGAAACTATGCATTGAAAAGGCCACACGGTCCATTTTAACATGGTGTTGCACTGTCCAATACAAGTAAAACATCTTTATACTAACAAGTTCAAAATGATTGTAATAAAGAAATATTTTCCATTCAAGAAATTCAGTTTCATGATTTAAAGCATGACCAAGAGTCAAGTTTATTTAAGATTTTGGGATGAGAGATGACTAAACAAATAATTTGAATGTCACAACCAAGAGACTCACTTCCACAATGTACATGTAACTCAATGTCCATGCATACCACCCATTGTTGTAATTCAACCTGGTCTCAGAGCATTTTGTATTATTCTGTACATAAATCCAAGGCACTCCATTTAGTATGTTACATGGTATGTATTAATTTAATGTTACAAATTCCAATTTGTTGTGACTAACGTTAGCTAACATGCTAAGTAGCTAAAAAAATTAGTAAGTTGCTACAGTTGTCTGATGAGATCCAGACACGCAAGCTTTGGGTTGCTAGATGTTCGCATTATACACCCACCCCGACCAACCACACTCCTCATTTTTGCCTTAAGTAAACGGTCTTATGTTGCGTTTGGTTATGGTTACACATCATGCTCCCGAGTGGCACATCTGTCTAAGGCACTGCATCTCAGTGCTAGAGGCGTCCCTACAGACACCCTGGTTCGATTCCAGGCTATCACAACCAGCCGTGATTGGGAGTCCCGTAGAGCGGCACACAATTTGCCCAGTGTCGTCCGGGTTTGAATTTGTTCCTAACTGAGTTGACTAGTTAAATTAAAATGCTAATTTGAGTGTCCTAGATTTACATTTACTGTGTTATGTCTATTCTGAGACCAGGCTGTGTAATCTGGCACACTGCATACCACAGTACACCAATACTACAAATATTCATCAATAGCATGGTTCTTCTGCTGCTGGCAATCATTCATGTTTAACGATAATTAACGTCACAACGCACCACTTGTAAACGGAGAGGAGAGCTACCAAAGTCCGGCATGGAAGGCTCAACAGATAGACCATAGAATGGGAAAAGAATTGAGGGTCAGTGGTAGAACAGTTGTGGCGCTAAATTAACATTCCGTGGCATTCATTAAGGACGCATTCACTGAGCAATACAATCAGATATTACAGTTAGAGCATGCTGAAGAGATCTGAATTTCAGACACTAGCAGAGCTTAACGTATAGTATCCCACAGGGACACATTGTGTATGGATGGCTGATCGCTGTGTGGTCTACTGTGTGAAACATTCATGATTAAAACTAAACAGGGTGGCATTTTTCACCCAGAACCCTGTTCCCTAGAAAGAAATCACTTGACATGTAAATACCAAATCCAACCAAGACATTTAAAAGGCAAGCAGGGACCATGGATAAACAAAGTCATACAGTCTAACTGAAATACTTCAGGCAGCACTCTTAAAATAAGGCACTTGTGTTGAATGTAGACATTGACCAGGAGTGACATGGTGAAACAGGTCAAATGGCATAATTGCTGTTATTCTGATTAAACCCTTCCCTCCCCAATCCCTTTTTTCCTTCTGTGGAATAAAGGTTAACTAAAACAAATAAAAAATGTGTCCAACCTAACCTCTGGAACGCTTCACAAGGCTACAGCTCTCGTGGTAAAGGTTCTGTAAACCCACACTAGATGGTGTCTCCCGTCAATCACTTCCAGATCATGGGTTTTAACAGTACATCGATCACACTGCCCACACTGACAGGACTAGAGAAGTTTAGCACGTAGTTGGCTCAGTCAGTGTCCTCCACAGCCTGCCGTGTGGGCGATAAGTCCCCTATGGCGCCCCTGGTGGAAGGGAAGAGAAGTGCCTGGTTTCTGGCTTCACAGGCTTCTTCCGCCGCCACATGACATGCCTCCAGCATCTGTCCCAGCCAGGTGATGCTTGTCAAATCATCTTACCCACCTCCTTGAGCCATGCTGACGCAATCCCGGGTGAGGACGTTTCGAGATTTAGGGATAGCCCTCCTCGCTCTCCACCTACCCCTGCATGGCCCTCACTTTAAACTCAAGGAGAGAGGTTGAGGAGGAGGGTGGAGGGATGGGAGAGGTAGGAGGAGGGTGGAGGGATGGGAGAGGTAGGAGGAGGACGTTTCCCCTTGTTCTTCACACACGCTCTGGGTTGACATCGTTGCTGACCCTGCGTCTGGGAAACAGCTTGCGCTTCAGTAGAATCAGCTGAGGGAAGAAGAAAATCAGACAACAAAAGGACTGCGTCACAAAACACACAAACACTGAAAGACGAATGAAGAAGGAAGCAACATTACTCTGTCAGCATGTGGCTAGCTCTGAGCGGGAGCTTTTTGCTGTATTTTTCTTGACTTTGAACAGATCAGGGCAACAGCATTTCAGAGAGTCAACTCAAGTTCTGCAAAGTCACCAAAAGGTGATTTCTATTGGTCCAAGACTGAACCAATAAAACCACAGAGATTTAAACAGCTCTCCAACTTCAAGAGGCAGTTTACGAACGAAGCAGCTGATGCATATTAAAAGGAAAGAGGGGTAGTGGAATGGAGGAGTGGAGCCTTAGGCCTGAGGAGAGGATGATTCTTGGGACAAAGACAAGACGACTCCCTCAGATTCCTCCATTTCCCAGTGGCCCCAGTGTCGATGCCCATTCCTCCACGGTCACTCTGGCGATTAACCTTTATTAGGACCACTGAAGGAGAAACCTTACCCAAAGCTCAACTGATAGTGAGGGATACGTGCCACTGTAGAGCTCCCTCTATGGAGCACTGGGGCTAACTAAGTGCGAAATCGCAGATCATCAAGCTACAAGTGTGCTGTTTATGTTAGCGGGGCGGAAATATACATGACAGTGTAAAGTCTTACTGACCTGCTCGGCAAAGAAGGAGATGACGGTAAAGATCACCAGAGTCACCAATACACAGTGGGTCCAGAACTTCAGCTTGTCCCGATATACTCGCCTGTAAGACAGAGACCGTAAGACACAAAATCACTGTACTGTCCCTGAAACGGCAAAAATAAACTAATGAATGCATGACAAAGCCGATTACTCTCTGAAAGTCATCCCTCTCATATTCTGATCCCAGTCTCCAATATGACATTTGATTGGGTGACGGACAGGGTGAAATGTTTTGAGTATCAATGATTACAAAATAGAAACTCGAAAGTCACTACTATCATATTCAGAGTTCAGTCTCAATTATAACATATTTTAGGCTTGGGTGATAAGGTTAAAGGTCATGATGAAATTCCTGTGATTACAGGGGAGAGGGCGACAGGGTGACAATGTGACATCACCAGACACCAGGGGACCTCTGCCACCACCCACCTGTCACTTCACTAACACCCTTGTGACTCTTGGAGCGTCGTGTGTGTGGATCATACGAGTCTAATTTTAAAGTCTCGGTATCTGGATAGATTCCTCCAGCTCAGGCCTGGAGCTATGAGAGCAGGATCCCACTCTAACCCCCTGGGATTGCCAGCGATCATCCCTGGCAGTGCTGAGCACTCAGAGGTGCTGACAGCTAGGATCCTTTCTCTTGGAGAAATGGGGAGAGGCCTCTGTCTCACAGGGCCCTGATACAGTAAGATAATGTATCTGTCCATCTATCATTTAGGACAGATACTACGATTGACAAAGTGTACAGTATGTACAGGCATCTTGTATTGTGGTTCTGCATTGCCACCAGTTAGTGGTGTAATGAAAACATAATGTAACAAAATGCAGATCACATATCTAACCGATACACTCCAAGATACCATTCCCCTCTAGTATAAACCACCCCAGTCCTACCATTCCCCTCTAGTATAAACCACCCCAGTCCTACCATTCCCCTCTAGTATAAACCACCCCAGTCCTACCATTCCCCTCTAGTATAAACCACCCCAGTCCTACCATTCCCCTCTAGTATAAACCACCCCAGTCCTACCATTCCCCTCTAGTATAAACCACCCCAGTCCTACCATTCCCCTCTAGTATAAACCACCCCAGTCCTACCATTCCCCTCTAGTATAAACCACCCCAGTCCTACCATTCCCCTCTAGTATAAACCACCCCAGTCCTACCATTCCTGGAGCTCTCCCATGTGGAGGAAGCGGTTGCGGTATTCTCTGGGCAGCTCAAACTGGGAGGTCAGGGGGAACATGGACTCATAGAAGTCCCTCAGCACCGCCTTGACAGTCCCTGCGTCTTTGTGGCTGTGGTCAATGTTGTCGTTTAGACAGATGAACTTCCTGTGAGGAAACACAGTGGTGGTCAAATCATGGTCAACAACATCATGGTAAATGGTCATACGAAGGCAGTATAACAATAAAACTGGAATAAGTAGTACATATTAATTAGGCAGGCACTAGGCTGGACACCTACAGAAAGCACAGAGATAATAATACTAATAATATGGAAATTTGTTTATTTCATATCCCAACTCCCTGAGACAGAGGCAGGGTCACTATTGTACAGCGCCCCTGGAGCAATTAAGGTTAAGTGCCTTGCTCAAAGGCACAACGACAGATTTCTCACCTTGTCGGCTCCGGTATTCAAACCAGCGACCTTTCGTTTACTGGCTCAACGCTCTAACCTTAAGGCTGCCTGAGAGGACATCTCACCTTGGGTTCTTCCTGATGTCATCCAGCTGGCCCACCACATGGGACACATTGGTCCGCACCATCTTAAAGGCTATCTCCTCCTCGCCCATTATCTCAAACCTGGCAAAGGAGAGGTTGCCATGTTTACTATAATCTTAAATAGGATTGGGATATCTAGAGAAAATGTATTGAAGTGAGATTAAGTGGAACATTCTTTGAGATTAGGACAGGTATATATATATAGATTAAGGACAGTGGATAATGGTAGAACAGGACTTTTTTATTTTATTATATTTTTTGAGCTTTTTCTTTTGTTGTTACACACATTTTACATACATTATTATATATTTAGACTTACTTATACTTATATAGACTTACTTGTACTTGTTCTGGTCTTTGAAGGCCTTGTGGATGCGCTCTGTTATGGCTTTACAGTGGACCACCAGACCTTTAGTGACGGGAGGCTGTGGATTCAAATATACTAGTCAGTCTCTGCACCTCAAGTCTACTACAGCTTAGAAATGTTGTTGGGACACAGTAGAGGCCATGTAGAGTAGTCACCATGCTGGGCTCGTAGTATGCCTCCTTTGTAGGGCTAACAATATGTAGCTGGGTCAGGTTGGTGGGAAGCGTCCTAGAACAGTTGATCAGCAGCTGCTCCAGACCTGTCAGATCCTGCAACACACCACATACAAACACATTAGATAGATAGATAGAGATAGGTACTTTATTGATCCCCCGGGGGGGAAATTTCATTGTCAAGCAGCTACAACAAAACACAGGGCAGGTGCAAAATGCCACAACGAAAGTACACAAAAGACAGATACACGGTACATGATACATAGAGCGGCAGTATGAAAAAGTATAGAAATACAAGATATCTGGAGTGCAAAAAAAAGCTATAAAAAGACATAGCATAGAATGGGTGGTTGGCTGAATATGTACACTATATATTGGTGGATGTTGGATGGTTAACTGTACTATACAGGTCGATGGCAGAGAAATACTTCAGTAGCTAAAAACGCGTATGATATGAGCGAGGGTAATAATAGTTTACTTAATAGACAGACTGGGTAAATGAACAGGTAAGTGACAATTTTGCATGGTTAAATTAGCTGTACAGTTAGGTATACAGTTATATTTACAGATAAGTGAATACTTGCATGTTTACACAAACTGTACAGCTAAATGACAGGAAGAGATACTTTAATAGCTAAATTAGCACTGGTTTGAGATCGGCTTCAAAAACAGGAGAAAACAAGGGTCGGTATTCATAGTGACTCAGAGTAGAAGTGCCAATTTATGATCAGTTTGGCCTTCGATGAAAGACAACATGGACCTGATGCTACACACCCAGACTTATCCACTGACCTGTAGGTTGAGGGGCAGCTCATGGATGCGTGTGGCCAGCGTTCGGATCTCACGGTCAGACAGAACACCGGAGTGGTCCGTGTCGATCTCGTCGAACACCTGCGAGACGTTGAGCGGCTGCAGGGCCGACATCAGGAAGTAGAAGTAGGAGAAGGAAAACTGCATGTCCTCCGGGTGACGCACGCGGTGGGACGACGTCAGGTCAAACTCCTGTGGGAATCTGAAAGACGGCGACAAAGAGATTTTTCAGTTTGTTTAGCAAGTAATTCACTTTAACGAGGTAAACACATTAGTACTTGTTGTTAGACAAGCACTCACAACAGATACTTCGGTCTTCTATATTTTCTAACCCAGTATTTCACATGACATAATTTCCTGCTACTCACATGTCCTGGAGCTCCTGCATGATGAGCCTGTCGACCATGTGGGGCATGTGGGCGGGGACCTTGCGGGAGGTGAAGCCAAACTGGCCGTTGAGCAGCTTGTTGACGTAGCGGAGGGAGTCGGCAAAGGTGTCCTGCAGCCTCCGGCCAGCAGCGGTACGGTCTGCCTGGTACGCCAGCTCTGCCTTCAGACGCTCCTCCTCCTATATGAGCCAATTAACATTCTGATAAAATTCAGACTCATTTACATTTGGCACATTAAAACTTTAACAAACAGTTTCTGAGTAAAGTGTTTGCGATTCAATCCAAAGCACTGTTGTTCTCGATTCTAATGTTCTTCGAGAGCCAGGATTTTATCCTGACTGACCTTGTGACATTATTACAACCCAACCCCAGCTCACCTCCAGCAGGTCCTGGAAGTACTTCCGTCTCTCCCAGGGTAGGAAGCCTCTGTCTGAGGAGGTGTAGTGCTGCAGCTTCCTGCCCACAGGAACCCCCCGGGCCCCCTCTGCTCCCTCCTCCGGTCCCTTCTCGGCCCCTGCCCTCTGCTGCTGTGATTGGCCCTCTGAGCCCTTGGCTTTGGACATGCTGCCCACCAGGGTGTTCAGCAGCTTGGAGGACGGTGGAGGTTTCTCTGTGGTGATGGTGTCCTGGGCTTTAGCAGCTTTAGGAAACTCCCCATCCACTAGAACTGGGATGGGGGTTGCAGGAATCTTTTGTGCTTTCGGTTTCTCTTTCTCACCAACGATGCTCGACTTGGGCACCTCCTCTGGTGCCTCGGGCTTCTTGGTGCCCTCTGGCTCTTTGGTCTTCTCTGCTTCTTTTCTTTCTGGATCCTGTTGTGCTACTGGGTTAGCCTCCACTAGCTGTGGTCCGTCAGCCTCTCTCCTCCCCACATGTTCTACTAGGTCTTTAAAAGGCTGGTCAGCTGGTGCTAACCTGGGGCCCCAATTGGCCAGAGCATTGTATGACCCCAGCAGTGTAGCCTTGGTGAGGTTATAACCCTTCATAGTGATATCACCTACAAGGAGCTTTTCCTGCAGCCTCTGAAGCTCACTCTGCAAGGCCGCCGGTAGCAGGGAAACGTTTAGTGCGGGCACCTCCACGATCACCTCATTTTCCCCAGATGGCCTCTTCAGGACTCGGGGACCTCGTTTCTCCAGAGGAACATCGTCGAAAGGGACTTCAGGCTCTGCAGTGGAGGTGGTGGGCTTGGCCTCTTTGGATCCATCTTTGTGGAGTGGGTCGGACACGTTGGGCTGGGGGAGCTGGCGGGTGTCCACGGCCACGCTGAAGGTCAGGGAGTACTCTTTGTCGTCGTCCCCCTGGACAGTCAGGTTGTAGTGGACCAGCGATGCATTGTGGCCCGAGTGGAGGAGCAGGTGGACCGTCTTCCATTTGTTGGCCACCGAGGTATGGCGCACGGCCAGGTTGTCGCTGACCTGGGCCTCGGTCACCCGGCGAGCCACGCCTGCAAAGCTGAAGTATGGCCTTGTCTCACCCACCGGCAGGGTGTACAAGATCCTGTTCTTCAGCAGGGTCACGCTGTAGAGCTGGTTAAAGTGATCTACAACACACACAAGATTCATGATTAACACTGCTCTTCCACCTCACTGGATGAGCTAATGTGACCAGACCAGGAAAAACACTTGGCAGACATTCTGAACATTTTCTCAACGATGAAACATTTGTTCTCAATAGAGTCTTCTCTTCCCAAAAGTAGAATCTGTTACAGACAAATTACACTAAGTTTAAAAAGGAGTGAAAGGGTGAATTGCGCACTTCACAGAGTAGGCATTCCCTCATGGAAATATGTAAATACATGTTAAAACAAGCCAATAGGATCTGGCTAGCTCGTGCTTAGCACTGCCCACTTCTTTTCTTGTTCTTCCCACTGAGCTCTTTTGCTCATATTGTAAAGGATGCAGATAACGTATCTTGGGTTAGTTATCAATATATTCGCTATAAATAAAGCACATCGTTTTTCAAGGTCAGGTGGTTAAGAAAAACTCCTGGCCCTACTTCTGAGCACACTCACCTTGTCCACAGTCGCCCACGTCAAAACCACAGGAGAGCACGTTGCAGGCCTGGTCACAGAACTTGTCTGCCAGCCAGGAGTTGGCACAGCCTTGGTTACAGCTGGACACACCCCCAATGCCACCTAAACCTCCTGCAAACTGCCAGGGCTGATTACCCGCTCCGCCCACGCTGGCCCCAAACCGGCTGCCCCCAGCTCCTGTGGGGTGAGATGTCAAAGAGGAAGAACATTAAGCTCAGTGAAGGACAGTTTGTGATGGAGGAGAGGAGGGAAGGAAGAGAAGAGGTAGATTGGTACAGGGAGGGATAAGGAGGGATTCTCACCCAGGCAGTCGCCACCATCCCAGTCACAGGCAGAGTTGTTGCAGGCCTTGTCACAGTAGCCATCTTTGATCCAGGAGCCTGGACAACCTTCAGCACAGTTCGGGACAGGCCAGGTGAGGTACACCTGTCGGGAGAGAGGACAGGTGAGGTACAGTAGGGATGTTAAGACAATATACAACATTACAACTACAACCCAAAACATAACCAAATCTCATGCTAGCGAGATATGTCACGTATATGAAAGGATCACAAGAGTCTACATTAGCACAGAGCTAAATTCAAGACCATGCATCTAATAACACCGGAAGGTAAGTCTAGACTCAGACCTTCTGTCCTTTGGAGTGACTGAAGAAGTCGTCAGGCCACACGTCTTTCCCGAACATCACGTCATCGTTGAGGTAGATGAACTTCTGAGACAGGCCTGGGATTCGGTGGATGTGGGTCTCAATGGCAGGGGAACTGAAGGTGGGCAGGTGGGTGTGGTTCTGGAAGACATCCTACACAGGATAGACAACCATATGGCAACTTGGATCTTTTCCTGACCTGGGCTCTGTTATAGCTCATTTATAACCTTTAACTAAAGGCCCAGAATTTCTCCTCCTTCGGTCACAACAACATCCCTTATTTTCTGTTATTGTCAACAATCATATCTGTGAGAGTAGTACTGTATGTCAAGCCTTGAGTGGGTGGAGCCTCTGGTGTACCTGATGTGTTACCACGGTGACGCGGGGGTTGTCCAGGTTCAGCCAGGAGGGGATCTGCCCATTGGTCACGATAAAGATGTGCCGCACCCAGGGGGCGTGTCTCTCCACCGAGCGCAGCGAATAGCGCAGCTCCTCGTTGTCCTCGAAGCGACTGGCCGAGACGTCCTCGTCCTGCTTGGACTAGAGGGGGCAGAGAGACGAGGGGTCTGAGACATGCTTTTACCATGCTCTGAAAAAGAGACCAATCCACTTTTTTTGCACTTTTTTTATTTTATTTATTCACTAATGAAACTACATGTCATTGTAATGTATCCTCACAGTCGTATGGTATTTAGTGATACCTACTACACTATTAATGGACAGTAGGACTGCATTAGACAAGAGTTTACGCTCCTACTTAGCTTGACACGCACTGTAGATTTTCCCTAACTGATAGTGATTGACGGGACAGAGGCAGAGTGAGGTTTTACCTGTGTGATGGCAGTCAAGTCCCAGAAAAGGTAAGCAGCGCTGATGGTCAGCTCTTTCCCATCCAGGGTCAGGTTCTTTTTGGCCTGCTGGGTCAAGTCAGTAAAGTCCTGGGGGCTGTTCAGATGGAGCAGGGCGATACTGGCCTCCGTATACAGCTGGAACTATGGGGGAGAGAGAGAGAGAGAGAGAGAGAGAGAGACAAACATGTCAGTGTGGCTGGAGAGGCGGCAGATATTTAATAATTTAACTACTCAGTATAGCAGCGCCATGAGAAAACAATTTGAGTATCACAGCCTTTACCTGGAGCCAAGGACACCACCTCCACAACAAGACAAACAGACATCAAGCCAGAGATATTTTGATGAACCTCTTTAGACGTAGTGGCCATGTCAAAGGTTACATGGCACTGGCCCTAAAATCCATTATTGTGACTTTGGTTACCCCTCATGTCCCTGGGAAGAATTCTGTGTGACAGAGATGACAGTCAGAGCCACCACATGACGGGTGCATAGACAGACTACTAGGCTGAACGTGAGCTGGGTTCAAAGTGGGCATGTTGACCTATAACCTCTGACCCGGTGCCAGTTTAAAGGATAGACCACATCAAAGCAGAGGATTCATCACCACGACTACTGTACCCTTCAAGAGAGAATACCCCACAGTTATGCCTGTGTGGATATGGGAACAAGAGTAAGTATGTGTGTGTGTGTGTGTGTGTGTGTGTGTGTGTGTGTGTGTGTGTGTGTGTGTGTGGTGCAGGGAGGGAAGGAAGAAAAGAGTGTGGGGGGTGGGGGGGGGTCTTGGAGAATTCTGTGATGTCATTTCTGTGGGGGACGGATGGAGCTGGTATTGATTTTAGGATTGGAATGGAAGGCATGGCTCTGTATCCTTGAGTGCGTATCATCTCAGTCGTTGCCTCTCCTAACCATCTGTCCCTACTCTCTCATCTCCTTAGTCCCTAGCCTTCCAGAAAACCCACAAACCACCAAGCCAGAACCCAAACACCTTACTAATGCATGTCTCCCTCTCAGCCAGGACATGCATTTTCTCTGCTCCTGTTGCTATATACATCTCTAAAATGAGGCAGGGACAGCAAACTGGAGATTACATTCCCATTTTTATTAGAGCCTTTTATAGGAGCTGTTAACACACAGCTCCATGTGTCCGTAGGTGTACACACACACGCACGCACAGGCACACACGCACACACAGGCACACACGCACACACAGGCACAGGCTCACACAGGCACACAGGCTCACACAGGCACACAGGCTCACACAGGCACACACGCACAGGCTCACACGCACAGGCTCACACGCACAGGCTCACACGCACAGGCTCACACGCACAGGCACAGGCTCACACGCACAGGCACAGGCTCACACGCACAGGCACAGGCTCACACGCACAGGCTCACACGCACAGGCACAGGCTCACACGCACAGGCACAGGCTCACACGCACAGGCACAGGCTCACACGCACAGGCACAGGCTCACACGCACAGGCACAGGCTCAAAAACACACACGCTCACACACAGGCTCAAAAACACACACGCTCACACACAGGCTCAAAAACACACACGCTCACACACAGGCTCAAAAACACACACGCTCACACACAGGCTCAAAAACACACACGCTCACACACGCTCACACACACGCTCACAAACACACACAGGCTCACAAACACACACACAGGCTCACAAACAGGCTCACAAACACACACACAGGCTCACAAACACACACACAGGCTCACAAACAGGCTCACAAACACACACACAGGCTCACAAACAGGCTCACAAACACACACACAGGCTCACAAACAGGCTCACAAACACACAGGCTCACAAACACACACACAGGCTCACAAACACAGGCTCACAAACACACACACAGGCTCACAAACACACACAGGCTCACAAACACACACTTCCCTCCACCTCCATGTCACAGTAACACAGACAATATTAAACATGGCTTTATATAGCTTTACTAGGAAAGGCATTGGCGACTGGCAGTAACATCAACATTCTCGCCTGTCAGCAGTCCGTCAAAAGGTGCAGGTGTTTAGCTGAAGTGTTAAAGGTCATGTCATACCCGTTATCATGAGCCAATATCAATAGTGACCAGAGAATTCCAAACCTCAGTTGTTTTTTCCTACTCCTGACATTATAAACTATTTAATTACTATTTAAAAACATCATTAATCAGTTGAGACGTACAAACCACAAATACTAAAACCTT
Organism: Thymallus thymallus; assembly: GCA_023634145.1. Classification (NCBI taxonomy): domain Eukaryota; kingdom Metazoa; phylum Chordata; class Actinopteri; order Salmoniformes; family Salmonidae; genus Thymallus; species Thymallus thymallus. Next base: position 12,424,285 of record CM042420.1, read on the forward strand.
GAACCACATGCTCTGGAAGTAAAAAGCTGAAGCCTAAACACACCTAACCTGGGCACCCCAAACAAAATCCAGCATTTCAGACCCTACAGCAGGGATTATCATCTAGATTCAGCCAATTTATTTTCTTGAGCGGATGGTTGGAAGGCCGGAACCTACACTGAAAACATACATGAACATACATGAAATGAGTTGCAAAATGAATAGGAAATATAGTCAAGACGTTGACAAAGGTTATAATAATGATTTTTTATTGAAATAATAATTTTGTCCTTCAAACTTTGCTTTCGTCAAAAGAATCCTCCATTTGCAGCAATTACAGCCTTGCAGATCTTTGGCATTCTAGTTGTCAATTTGTCAATCTCTTCAGATTTCACCCCATGCTTGCTGAAGCACCTCCCACAAGTTGGATTGGCTTGATGGGCACTTCTTACGTACCATACGGTCAAGCTGCTCCAACAACAGCTCAAAATAGTTAAATAGTTCTTGCATAGGTTGGAGCTGTGCTTTGGGTCATTTTCCTGTTGTAGGAGAAAATTGGCTTCAATTAAGCGCCGTCCATGGCATGGCGTTGCAAAATGGAGTGATAGCCTTCCTTCTTCAAGATCCTTTTTACTTTCTACAAATCTCTCACTTTACCATAACACTTTTTTTCCAATCTTCTTCTGTCCAGTGTCTGTTCTTTTGCCCATCTTTTCTTTTTATTGGCCAGTCTGAGATATGGCTTTTTCTTTGCAACTCTGCCTAGAAGGCCAGCATCCCGGAGTCACCTCTTCACTGTTGACGTTGAGACTGGTGTTTTGCGGGTACTATTTAATGAAGCTGCCAGTTGAGGACTTGTGAGGCGTCTTTCTCAAACTAGACACTAATATACTTGTCCCTTTCTCAGTTGTGCACTGGGGACTCCCACTCCTCTTTCTATTCTGGTTAGAGCCAGTTTGCGCTGTTCTGTGAAGGGAGTAGTACACAGCGTTGTACGAGATCTTCAGTTTCTTGGCAATTTCTCGTATGGAATAGCCATCATTTCTCAGGACAAGAATAGACTGACGAGTTTCAGAAGAAAGTTATTTGTTTCTGGCCATTTTGAGCCTGTAATCGAACCAAAAAATGCTGATTCTCCAGATACTCAACTAGTCTAAAGAAGGCCAGTTGTATTGCTTCTTTAAAATCAGCAGTTTTCAGCTGTGCTAACAATTCCAAAAGGGTTTTCTAATGATCAATTACCTTTTAAAATGATAAACATGGATTAGCTAACACAAAGTGCCATTGGAACACAAGAGTGATGGTTGCTGATAATGGGCCTCTGTACGCCTATGTAGATATTCCATTTTTTTTAAATCCAGCGACAATAGTAATTTACAACGTCTACACTGTATTTCTGATCAATTTGATGTTATTTTAAATGGACAAACATTTTTTTGCTTTTTGAAAACAAGGACATTTCTAAGTGACCCCAAACTTTTGAATGGTAGTGTAAATACAAATTATTTGTATTCCAATTTAACCGCAAAAAGCCCAAACAGATTTAATATTTGACTAAAACATAATTTCAAAGTCACTCTGTCTCTCTCTCACTATCTGTTCAATACAAATCTGAAGTACCTAAAAAAGATATTCATGTAAACAAAACTATTTATGGAATTCCCACCAAGATAGTAGTACTATGTGGCTCTATCATGGCTTTGAATGTATTTATACTTTACTGCTTCTACTTACTTTTAGTCTATTCTCTATACACACTAGCTGCACTTTCTAACCTTTAGTGCATAAACAATAAGCTATTCTATACAAGTTAGCGACAAATTAATAACACACAACATGAGAATGACAACATGCCAGTTACATAGAAACACGGAGGTCAGTATTTCCTAGGCGACAGTGTGAGCAGATGGGAGTCGTGGGGCAGCTTTCATCACCATTGCACTTAGTTTAACACAGTCTATAAATACTGTTCGTCTCTCAGCACCACAGCCCATCCCTCTCTCGCTCTCTATCCCCATCTCTCTCTCTCTCTCTCTCCCCCCCCCCCTCCATCTCTCTGCATTCTGCCCATCCGTCTTTCAAAGAATCATCCCGACAGCACCAGGAAGACCACTGAAACTGGATCCCTGCATTGTGCTAGTGACGGACGGCTGGACCCCCCCTGCCCTCGCCTTCCTGAACCCCCTGTACCCATACCCTCTGCTTAAAGGCTACCTGACCTGTGGGGGCTGAGGAAAGGTCTGAGAGACAGAGGGAGTGAGTGAGTGGAAGAGAATGAGAGAACAGAGGGAGATAGAGGGAAGGTCAGTAAAATCCTGGTGCCCTTTCAGTGTGCTGCCTGGCGCTACACCACCAAAAACAGTTGTTCTAATGCTAAACCCCCCCCCCACCCCGCTCCCCAAGATAGGGTTTCACCCTAATACCCTGCTGTTATCACATAACCTCCGACGAGCAACAAAGAGACAGAGAGAGAGCGCGAGAGAGAGAGCGCGCGAGAGAGAGAGAGAGCGCGCGAGAGAGAGAGAGAGCGCGCGAGAGAGAGAGAGCGCGAGAGAGAGAGAGAGCGCGAGAGAGAGAGAGAGCGCGAGAGAGAGAGAGAGAGCGCGAGCGAGCGCGAGAGAGAGAGAGAGCGCGAGCGAGCGCGAGAGAGAGAGAGAGCGCGAGCGAGCGCGAGAGAGAGAGAGAGCGCGAGCGAGCGCGAGAGAGAGAGAGAGCGCGAGCGAGCGCGAGAGAGAGAGAGAGAGAGCGCGAGCGAGCGCGAGAGAGAGAGAGAGCGC